>JABMCL010000573.1:127500-132500 GCA_018857735.1 Alviniconcha marisindica | reverse complement strand
CTTAAGGCAACACAGTATCATGTTTAAACCAACAGTACCATGCTTAAAACAACACAGTACCATGCTTAAACCAACACAGTATCGTGCTTAAAGCAACACAGTATCGTGCTTAAGGCAACACAGTATCATGCTTAAACCAACAGTATCATGCTTAAAACAACACAGTACCATGCTTAAACCAACACAGCATCGTGCTTAAAGCAACACAGTATCGTGCTTAAGGCAACACAGTATCATGCTTAAACCAACAGTACCATGCTTAAAACAACACAGTACCATGCTTAAACCAACGCAGTATCGTGCTTAAAGCAACACAGTATCGTGCTTAAGGCAACACAGTATCGTGCTTAAACCAACAGTACCATGCTTAAAACAACACAGTACCATGCTTAAAGCAACGCAGTATCGTGCTTAAAGCAACACAGTATCGTGCTTAAGGCAACACAGTATCGTGCTTAAACCAACAGTACCATGCTTAAAACAACACAGTACCATGCTTAAAGCAACACAGTATCGTGCTTAAGGCAACACAGTATCATGCTTAAACCAACAGTATCATGCTTAAAACAACACAGTACCATGCTTAAACCAACGCAGTATCGTGCTTGAAGCAACACAGTATCGTGCTTAAGGCAACACAGTATCGTGCTTAAACCAACACTGTACCATGCTTAAAACAACACAGTACCATGCTTAAACCAACGCAGTATCATGCTTAAAGCAACACAGTATCATGCTTAAGGCAACACAGCACCATGCTTAAAACAACACAGTACCATGCTTAAAACAACACAGTACCATGCTAAAACCAACGCAGTATCGTGCTTAAAGCAACACAGCACCTCGTGGTGCATGATCAGCTGGCGAAAGGTTTTGCAGCAAGAGGCGTCCACCGCGGCTTAGAGAAGAGCGCGGAATCACTGGCGCGTAATTCTGCAAGACCGGAGGCGAAATCCTAGTGGGGTTTTACGTTTTTTATTGAGATAATCATGCCGTGTGTGTCTGACATTTACATGGTCTGAAATAACACTGAGGGCGAAGAAGAAATCCCCACAAAGGGGAAGCCAGAAAACAATAGAAACAAAGAAGCATTACCAGCCTCCCAGAAAAAAAACGGAATGTAACAATGTGGCTGGGTTGGAACAGTGCACACAAATGCCACGACACCGTTTTTTTGAGAAAAATAAATAAAAATTATACCGTGCTTTACTCTGACCTTTTCTACTGGATGTGCAGAAACGGACGCACGCACGCGCGCGTACACACACACACACACTTACGCACGCACACACACACACACGCACGCACGCACGCACGCACGCACGCACACACACTTACGCACGCACGAACGCACGCACAACACACACCACACACACACACACACACACACGCACACACGCACGCACGCACGCACGCACGCACGCACGCACGCACGCACGCACGCACGCACGCACGCACGCACGCACGCACCACACACACACACACACTCACTCACTCACACACACAGACAGACACACAGACACACGCACGCACGCACGCACGCACGCACGCACACACACACACACACACACACACACACACACACACACACACACACACACACACACACACACATCTAATAGAATGGCTCAAAAAACATGATCGTTAAAAATGCACTACTGCGAATAGAATGTGGCAGTCCGGCAACACCTGTACATTGTATTCCCAAGTTTCCTGGCCCATGTCGCCGAGTAAAAACTTGCCTTGAGCAATGGGTTCAGCGAGTCTGCCGATTTTATGAGCGATACATCTGCGTAAATAGCCGTTCCCAAAAACGCGTAAAGCAACTCAACACAGCACCGTCAAAACTCATTCAACCAAGGCCAAATTGGGCAGCTCCCTTGCGTGGAGACACACGGCACATGAAAAAAAAAAGTTGCTACTATAACGGGCTATCTGATTAATCCGCTCCTTGCGTGACGTGGCATCGCCCCCTTACCTCCCCAAGCTTCTTGCGTTCCCAGTGCTGTCACACACCCCCGTACACACCCCACTTCTCTTTCTCTATCCCATATGGCTACACTGGAACCCGGCGGACCGCGAAAGTATTACGAATTAAGACATGCTGGGCAGACTTTTTTTTTTTTTTTTTTTGCCTGACGCCGCAAGGACAATTGGCGTAACATAATAAGGGGAGGACAGCAGGAAAATAAACCAACAGAGAACACGACACTGCCAGGACACAAGACAAGTCGGTGTTGCAGTGGAAGGAGCCAACGGCGGAACTGGCGGTCTTGCGGCTGTCGTCGTTTGGTTTAAGCAAAACGTATTTACATTCATGAAAATAATATGGACCATCAAAATCATCGTATGAGCATTAAACAGGCCAAGCTTATAGTACATGCTCAGAAACGTAATTTACTGAATTCATTTTGCAACAACGGGTATGTTTATGTTAAACAACGTAAAAGCAACAGCAACAAAAAACAGTCAAAAATAGAGAGAGAGAGAGAGAGAGAGAGAGAGAGAGAGAGAGAGAGAAGAGAGAGAGAGAGAGAGAATGATCTTATGCCAGTAATTGTTCAGTCGACTTTGTCATTCCATGGCAAAGCGACCGGACTGGGCAATAAAGTCTAGGACAGTTTTAAGTATGAATGATTACACATTGTTTGATATGTCTGGATCCCCCGGCTGTCGTCATTTCACTTAGTGCTATTATTAAGACCAGCTGCCTGCCGTGTGGATGAAAAACAAGGTTCAGCGCCTTGTCAGAGGCTAATGTTGTGTGATGGTAATAGGCGAACGGACAAAAAAGATTCACTGCTTTAATTTCCCTTCGAGAGTTTAGAGACTTGCTCTGAAGCAATAGCCATTCTTCTTACTGTTATTAACAATTTAATATGTATGATAGTATGATACTGGTAAGAGAATGGGCAAACCGGAAAACACACGGCCTTGTATTAGGCAGCGAACAACACAACAACAACAACAACAGCAACAAAAACAACTCAAAACCAAAACCAATAAACCAAACCCAAACAAACAAACAAAAAATCGTGTTGTCAAAAGCTATTTTAGTATGTATGATGCTATAATTGAGACGGATTAAGCAGGGAAACCCATTGTCTTGTCGCACGCTAATTAGTATGATATATCACACAGAGAACGATCAAGCAAGACAATCCACTGCCTTGTCACAAGCTACTTTGGTGTGATATGTCACACAGAGAACGATTAAGCAGGAAAGTCCACTGCTTTACTGGTCACAGTCTAGTTTAGTTTGCTACCAAAAAGAAAACGAACACAGACGAAAACTGACTGTTTTGTTAAAAGCTAATTCACTATTATACCAGAATGAGAACGAACAAAGCGGTTAACCTTGCCTCAGGATTATTTAGTATAATATCACAAGGTGCGGGACACACAGGAAAACTTACTGCCAGCTTGTCATAGATCAATTGTTCGCGATATTAGAAAAAAGAGTAGATACACAGATAGTGCATTAGGTGTAAGGAATACCTCTGGCACTTCATGAAATTCCTGCCTTGTGACAAAGCAATTCCTGCCTTGTGACAAAGCAATTCGACAGAATGGCAGAACACGCTTCCGAAGAAGAACTTGTCCATGCTAAGATACTAATGAATAAAAAAATATATATGAAAAAAAAGATGAAAAAAGAAGAAAGAAAACGGCCACCATTTACCTATGTATAAGCATGAACGAGTAAGTGAAATGCTATGCATAATTATTATTTTTGACATATAGCATAAGAGAGAGAGAGAGAGAGAGAGAGAGAGAGAGAGAGAGAGAGAGAGAGAGAGAGAGGCGGGGAGAGAGAGAGATGATGCGGTGGGAGTGATGTGGGTTGTGTGTGTGTGATGTGTGGTGTGTGTGTGTGTGTGTGTGTGTGTGTGTGTGTGTGTGTGTGTGTGTGTGTGTGTGTGTGTGCGTTGCGTGTCGTGGTGTCGTGGTGGTGGTGTGTGTGGTGTGTGTGTGTGTTGTGTGTGTCGTGTAGTGGTGTGTGTGGTGTATGTGTGTGTGTGTGTGTGTGTGTGTGTGTGTGTGGAGAGAGAGAGAGAGAGAGAGAGAGAGAGACAGAGACAGAGACAGAGACAGAGACAGACAGACAGAGACAGACAGACAGAGGGAGAGAGAGACATAGACAGAGAGCCACTGCAGTGATTGGTCGTTTGAGACCTAGGGAGAGAGTAATAACTACAGGAACTGAACTAATGTGAACGTTGTCCTGTCGGATGTATTGTGTTTCGCAACCGAATGCCACCTTGCACAAACACTCTGGGTGTAAACGATCCATTATTGACGGAAGAGCCGGACAACGCCCATCGGTTCATTGGAGGACAATGGGGGGTAATAGATCGGTTCATTTAACACCTGAACAGGTGCTTAACGGCGCGATTCCAGCGAACAATGGCAAGGACAGAGTCATTCGATTTTACGGTGGAAGCTGGGAGTGGATGGGAGCTAGAGCACATCAGTTTACGGCTGGAGGGATGGATAAATGGTCATTGTATCGTAACGGTGCTGTGCAAGGCAGGAGGGTGAGTCATCCCTACGTTGGGATGGACGGATGGATTAATGGGTGGATGCATGGATGGACTAATGGATGTATGGGTGGATTAATGGATAGACGGGTGGATGGATTAATGGATGCGTGGATTAATGGGTGGAATGATGCATGGATTAATGGCTGAATGAATGGAAGCCTGAATTAATGGATGGATGGACGGATTAATGGACGGATGGATGCGTGGATAAATGGATGGATTAATGGCTGGCTGGCTGCATGAATAGATTACTGGATGGATGGATGGATGGGTGGGCATAGGCCTGCTGGCTTCCGGGCCATTCCATTCAGTGGAGGGTTTGTGCGTTTTCTTTTTGGTCGTCTTCTTTCGTGTGTGTGTGTGTGTGTGTGTGTGTGTGTGTGTGTGTGTGTGTGTGTGTGTTGTGAGTTTTCTTTTTGGTCGTCTTCTTTCGTGTGAGTGTGTGTGTGTGTGTGT
>JABMCL010000573.1:120000-122500 GCA_018857735.1 Alviniconcha marisindica | reverse complement strand
TGTGTGTGTGTGTGTGTGTGTGTGTGTGTGTGTGTGTGTGGTGTGGTGTGTGGTGTGTTGGTGTGTGGTCGTGCTTGGCGTGCGGTGTACCTCTCTCTCTTGATGTGTGTTGCGTGTGAGTGCGTGCGTGCGTAGCGTGCGGCGTGCGTGTGTGGTGTGTGTGTGTGTGGTGGTGTGTGTGTGTGTGTGGTGTGTGTTGTGTTGTGTTCGTGCGTGCGTGCGTGTGTGGGTGCGTGCGTGCGTGCGTGTATGTGTGTGCGTGTGTGTGTGTGTGTGTGTGTGTGTGTGTGTGTGTGGTGTGTGTGTGTGAAGAGAAAGGGAGCGAGGGGTAGGGAGAATCGAGTGGGTCTCAACTTGGGATGCCAACACATCATACTACAGGTCTGACAATCGTTTAGATGTTGTCTTGCACTGATAGAGGCTGCGCGTATGCTGAATTAGGGCTTGTTGATAGTCTAGGGTTCATGTAGGATATAGCGTAGGATATAGCGTACTGTAGGATATAGCGTGTGAATGAGTCATTAATCCCTGCTGATCCTGTCCACAATTTCCGAAACGAGGCCGGGGATGTCTGCATGGCGTCCCGTCCTGTCTGGAATCTCAGGGCCGTCTTTTGACTCCCCTGTTCTGTCTCATCTCTTGCTCTTGCTGTCTTGTCATTTTACAGTGACGGGTCATCATTCTCTTGACGTTTTCCCAGAAAATTCTCCGACATCTTTCGTTGTGAGGTTTTTTTTGGGTTCTGTTCAGTGTTTTTGTGTGACTTGTTGAACAACTAGGTTTGTGCAACTTGCTGCCATTATGATACTGGTGTTTGCCTGTATGCATTTATACAACGTTTTGTTGTTGTTGTTGTTGTTGTTGATATTGCCACTTTTTTTTATCTTTTTCTGTTTGCCCATTCCGCTTTTTGTGTGTTAAAAATATTTCGAATATCCATCGAAGTGGTGTACTGATGTCACAACGCTATGGGTTGTTATATGGCTCGTGCCACGCGAAACTGCTACCGTCTCGGCGCACGTTCTGTGCACACCATACAGCCATGCACCCGTTTACAGTGTCATTTCATGCAAAGCATTATACGTAGGGTGTGTGTGTGTGTGTGTGTGTGTGTGTGTGTGTTTAGCTGTAATTTGCCACTGCATATCTGGCAGAATGATCGGAATCTTTTATGTGCTACAGCGGCAACACGGTGGTGGACGGATAGCGAAATAAGACTCAGCACTGAAGGTTGACCGTGGAAAAGAAAATTCCGCCACTCTGCCACTGAGCTTTCGCTGCTCCCCAAATGGCCAAGCAGCATGGCAGGGTGAGGTAAATTAACTACCAGTACAGATATTATCAGGGCGACACATAAAAAAGTTAGTTACTCAGTTCTGGGATTGTAACGCCCTGCCCGGGTCAGCTAAGGGCATCTAAGGACGAGCAGGTAATGATAGATAGTGAGGCCAAGATGATTTGGAGGGTGGCGTTTCAGTCGGACCCTTTGTCGAGTTTGGGAGGGGGGCGGGGAGTGTCGATAGCAAAGCAGGAGGATGACGGGAAAAAAGAAAAAAATGAGTTAGCTGGTGCTTTGAGCCCAAGTAAGTAGACATGGTGCTTAACGTCCACAGAAACCATAAGGCTTATTAGGGACGGGGAGAAGGAAGGGGGGGGGGGGGGGGGATTATATACCTATCGCTACAATGTCACCACCAGAATGACTCTTGCATTAAGATGGGCAGCGATGAGAGCCATTATAATGTGTCCTTAACTGTGAGGAACAAAATCACAAGACAGTTTCCAGAAACCATAACGTTTGAAGAGAAAGGAGAGCCGAAACCGATTCGAACCGAAGTACCTCTGCTTACCAGCCTAACGCCTTACCACTAGGCCAGACCGGCTCACAACTTTGAGTCAATCACATGGGTTTATATCGGAGCTAATGACAAAGCAGGGAGACACTAACTTTTCTATGTGTATCCGTTCCACCCCTGTGTTACCGCAGTAGCACGTACAAGATCCCGGTCATTCTGCCAACAGCGCGGGTGACAGGTTACAGCTAAACACGCATGCACCTTACGTATGCGGCTTTGCATGAAGTGACTTGGTGCATGGCTGTATGGTGTACACAGAACGCGCCGAGACGGCAGCAGTTTCATGTGGCACCAGCAATGCCAGCGCTGTGAGTGCACCACTTCGGTGGATAGTCAAAAACGCGCCATAGAAAGCTAGTCACTCATGTAGAATCACATGCAAGCGCAGTGAGTCTGCTCGAGAGCGGAGAATAGCGCTAAATAAAAGCGATCAACAACAACAACAACAATAACGCTAATACATATAATTACAGCATTTTGATATTGGGACAGAGATATACAGCATCTTGATATTGGGACCGAGATGTACAGAATCTTGATGTTGGGACAGAGATATGCATCGTCTTGATATTAGGACAGAGCTGTACAGCATCTTGATATTGGGACAGAGATGTACATAATCTTAATATTGGGACAGAGATGAA
>JABMCL010000573.1:110000-112500 GCA_018857735.1 Alviniconcha marisindica | reverse complement strand
AGAGGGGATTTCAGTCTGCAAAATCAGCAAAACCATTTCCTCTCTCTCTCTGTCCCTGTCTGTCTGTCTGGTCCTGCCCCCACTCTGTGTCTTCTCTTCTTTTTTGTTTTTTGTGTCTCTGTTTTTTCTGTTTTCTCTCTCTCTCTCCCCTTCTTCTCTTCTTTCTCTTCTCTTCCCCCCCGTTTTCTTTTCATTTTTTCTCTCTCCCTCCTCTCTCCCTCTCTCTCTTCCTTCTCTTCCCTTCTCTCTCTCTGAACTCTCTGTCTGTCTGTCTCCTTTTTTTCTCTCTTCTGTTCTGTCTGTCTGTCTGTCTGTCTGTCTTTTCTCTCTCTCTCTCTCTCTCTCTCTCTCCTCTCTCTCTCTCTCTCTCTCTCTCTCTCTCCTCTCTTTTTGTCTCTTTCCAGTCACCCAAGTGCAGATGGCAGCTATGTAATGCGTGAGAAGACTGCGGGAAGGGGAGGGTGATGAAGTAACTTGAGGTTGGATGACGGGACTGAGGCCAAGATGATTTGGTGGGTGGCCTTTTGGATCAGACTCTTTGCCTTTTGTCTAATTAGTGGAGGGGGTTTGGGGGACGATAAAGCTGGGTGATGACGACAAAACAGGGAGACGATAACAGACGAGTGGGTGATGACAGAACAGAAGGACGATGACAGAGTAGGGGGATTACAGATGCACACACGCCGCGCGCACCCCCCCCCCACACACACACTCACCCCACACACACACACACACACACACACACCCCACGCACGCACGCACGCACGCACGCACGCACACACACCACCACGCACGCACGCACGCACGCAAGCACACACACACACACACACACACACACACACACACACACACACACAACACACAACACACACACACACACACACACACTCACTCCACTCACTCACTCACTCTCTCACTCACTCACATGTACGCACGCACGCACGCACACACGCTCGTACACACACACACACACACACACACACACACACACACACACACACACACACACACACACACACACACACACACACACACACACACACAGCACACACACACACACACACACACACACACACACACACACACACAAACAAGCCGTACACACCCAGCAAACAGCAATACCAGTGCAAGCATACTTATCATACCGCCTACCGGTGTTCTGATGTGGCCCACCCCACTTTACCACTTAACCACAGCCACAATGCTGCAAGCAAAGGAACCGCTGACTGTTAAGTGAAGGATGCTGTGTGTCGCTGCCAGCAGGACGTATCCGTCCGGTGACGGCTGCTTCAGGCATGCCTTTGGACCTCGGTGGCCTTGTGGGTTTGAACCGTAAAACCTCACTCTGTACCGGGGACTTGGAACAGACCTCCTGTAGGTATTTTTTGCATGCATTGTGTTCTGACAAAACGTGGTTCTGACTACCGTCACGGCTGGCTGAGCGCTGGAAGGCAATTCTCTATCTCTTTAGCACAATGCAAGCACTTGTACGTGATAACACGAGCAATCACCTTCATGCTTTAGCACATCATTAAAGTCAGTTGTATCTGCTAACTAATGCACCTTGTTTGTGTGTGTGTGTGTGTGTGTGTGTGTGTGTGTGTGGTGCGTGCGTGCGTGCGTGCGTGCGTGCGTGCGTGCGTGCGTGGTTGTGTGCGTGCGTGCGTGCGTGCGTGCGTGCGTGCGTGCGTGCGTGCGTGCGTGCGTGTGTGTGTGTGTGTGTGTGTGTGTGTGTGTGTGTGTGTGTGTGTGTGTGTGTGTGTGCGCAGGCGCGCGCGCTCGCCCGCGCGCCTGCGTATGTGCGAGAATGCGTGCATGTTTCACCAGTCGCAAAACCAAATCCTATTTTAGGCATACACATTTATACTTTGGTTTGTCCCAGACTGTGAGCCAATGTTGTGTTGGTGATTTGATGATTTTCGTTCTCCTTGACGTGATTTTCAAATTTGTAATTTAAAACACTGTTTCTTAGGCCCGGTGTGATCCTAAAAAAGCATAGATAAGTGTGTCCAAAGTCTATAGCGACAGCAGCATGAGTCACCCGCAGTGATTGGTCCACGCAACGAATGAGGACACCGCCAAGTCATCTCTATCAACTGTGGCCGAGTGACTAAGGCACTGAACTCAAGGCGGAGAGGCGGTTGCACGTTCGAATCCCGAATCAGCATAGGGAACCAATCCTGCCAAGTGTTCGGTTCCAATCCATGTTCCGGCGATAACGGAGAGTCGTTTGCAGGGTCAAATCCCAAATCAGCATAGGGAACCAATCCTGCCAAGTGTTCGGTTCCAATCCATGTTCCGGCGATAACGGAGAGTCGTTTGCAGGGTCAAATCCCGAATCAGCATACGCAGCTAATACTGACGAGTGTTCGGTTCGAATCCAGGTTCCGGCAGTAACCTTCAGTTCATTTTCCTGATGGTCATGGTGCGGACTCGGCATCTAGTCCTTTGACTGTGTCCTGCCGTGGCTGCTGCCGACGCAAAAATACAACGCCGTCCC
>JABMCL010000573.1:100000-102500 GCA_018857735.1 Alviniconcha marisindica | reverse complement strand
CACTATGATTCTATATAATTACATAGGTCCTTGGCTTTCACGGCTCTCAATCTGATAAAAGAGCGGTGCGCACTCGCCCATAAACTTTTTAAAAAATTCACTCCTTTGACGTTGCGCCTTGTGTCCACCAGAATGATTCTGTAATCAGACGGGCAGCGATGTCAACCCAGTTTGCTGTTTCGCTCATTCTTGAGAGCGAAGTCTCTTTAGATACTGTTTATGGAAGTCTCTTACATAGTGTTTATGGAAGTCTCTTTGGACAGTGTTTATGGAGGTCTCTGTATATAGTGTTTTTAATAGTGTTTATGGGAGTCTCTTTAGATAGTGTTTATTGAAGTCTCTTTAGACAGTGTTTATGGAGGTCTCTGTAGTTAGTGTTTATTGAAGTCTCTTTAGACAGTGTTTATGGAGGTCTCTGTAGGTAGTGTTTTTTAAGTGTCACAGTTTATGGAAGTCTCTTTAGACAGTGTTTATGGAAGTCTCTTTAGACAGTGTTTATGGAGGTCTCCGTAGATAGTGTTTCTGACACTGAAGTAAACCTGAATTTACCCCGACATCGCTTAAACTATAATCCCACCCTGTGCTTTTTCAGATCCCTACGTGAAGGTGGCCGTGATGGCGGGGAACAAGAAGACGAAGAAGAAGAAGACGGCGACGTGTCACTCCAGCAGCAACCCTGTGTGGAACGAGGCGCTCGTCTTCAACCTGGCCAAGGAGCACCTCGACTCCGTCTCGCTCGAGATCTCCGTCCTCCACGACAACAAAATCGGAAACGACGAGCGCCTCGGCAAAGTCCGGCTGTCCTCGGACTCGTCCGGAGAAGAGAAGGCGCACTGGCAGGATCTGGTTCGGGAAAAGTCGGGCTCGGCTCGTTGGCATAAGCTGACCTGACGCCGACGGGAGGCGGCAGTCTCCTCGCTGGCGGCTCTCGCTTCCGGTTTTCCGCCCATAGGGGCCGGGCATGCGCAGTCCGCTGCTGGTTATCTAGGTGCTGCCGTCCTCCGGGGACTGCTGGCGATGTCAGTGTCGAGGTCGCTGGACTTGGACTACAAGGACAAAGACCCTAAGTCGGCCAAGGGCGCCTCGCTGGCTGCTGCTGGGGTTGGCAGTGTGGGAAACGTCAGGGGCACGAAAAGCCCTGGTGTTACAATGACGAGGAAAGCACACTCTGTTACGAGGGCGAGAGCTGGATGTAAGGACTACCACTAGCGATACGTTCGGTGTCGTCTTCTTCGACCTGAAGACACGCATTTCGAAAGAGATAGAAAGAGAGAGAGAGAACAGAGAAGAGACGGCTAAATGAACAGGCGCCACGATCCATGCGTTTTATCCGCACCGACGACACATGTATTCATACCAGCGAACGTTTTACCCGGCTAAACGCAAGAGTTTTATTTGTACAGACATTACAGTTTTATTTGACAAACAGTGCTGTTTGACCTGTGGTGCAGTATAGTTTTACCTGTGAATGACGGAGTCAGTTCACCTGTCAAATGACGGGAGTTTTTCGGGAACAGGCAAACCAAACTGTACCAATATAACCCATACAGGTTAGCCATGCAGATTCCGTGGTGCAGGCGACACGACGCGTATCACGTGCTAGAGAAAGGTGATCATCGTTGTGAGGTATCTGTTGCGACTCCTTGTCCTCTGCCTGTGCGCGTGGAGGTCCTCTGTTAGTAAAACAGCGTCATCTTATGTGTGTCCGTTTTGTATCAGTCAGCAGTGCACGTGAAACCGATAGTTTGGTGTCCGTTTGCGTGGTGCATACATCGGTTTACGACAAATCGAATCACTCCACTTTACATGTGCTGCTGTGTCTAATGCGTTACTGTGCAGACCAGCAAAGACAAAGAAGGGGAGAAAAAAATCGCCCTGGCAGAGATAACAGTCTCGGATAAACCGTGATTTAGAAAGAGCATTGATTATGTCAGCGTGCTGAGGAAGAAGAAGCAGACTTCTCAAGAGAGGATGCCAAAAGCCGGTTCCGATTCAACCTGTGGCTGCCCAGCGTTTCTCGATTGTTGGAAGTGAGGTAAATGGATTCAGAGACAAAAACACACAAGGCCTAAATGACGCTGCGAGACATTACCGGTGCTGAAGCCGGTTTGGTTTTCAATCAAATGGGTTTGCTTCGCACGGATTTTGTGTGTGTCATAAACTTGGTTTTCTATTTTCTGTATTTCGTGCTTCTTTTGTCCTTTTTTTATAGTTAAGTGCCGTCTACGTGTTTCTTAGCACCCAACATTAATGTGTTTTGCTTGTGTGTTGTTGTTAATTTTTATTTATTTGAAAGGGGGGTGTGGAAGCTCTTTTGCTTTGGGTTTTTTCGGCCTTTGGGATCTTCCAGTACCTGACTATACACGTGTGGCTTGCTTCTGCTGTAAGTGTGTTTCAGTGTTGTTGTTTCATATCTTGCAATACAAAGCATACTTAATGTGCTGATCGTGCAAGGTCAGATACAGCGATTTGTTGTTAATTCGGTTTTTACTTATGTTGG
>JABMCL010000573.1:50000-52500 GCA_018857735.1 Alviniconcha marisindica | reverse complement strand
CGTAAACGAGTTTGTTGTTGTTATGCTTTGCGCGCGCGCGCGCGCGCGCGCGCGTGTGTGTGTGTGTGTGTGTGTGTGTGTGTGTGTGTGTGTGTGTGTGTGTGTGTGTGTGTGTGTGTGCGTGCGTGTGCGTGCGTGCGTGCGTGCGTGCGTGGTGCGTGCGTGGTGCGTGGTGGTGTGTGTGTGTGTGTGTGTGTGTGTGTGTGTGTGTGTGTGTGTGTGGTGTGTGTGTGTGTGTATGCGTTGTGTGTGTGTGTGTGTGTGTGTGTGTGTGTGTGTGTGTGTGTGTGTGTGTGTGTGTGTGTGTTGTGTGTGTGTGTTTCCATCAAAATAATATTCACTACGAACAGCCACAGAGAGCACGACGGACCCAAATGAAACTATACGAAGATTATGGACCCAACAAAGGGGTGGATATAACGGATAAGATAACGAATACATATGGGTCTTCGGCTTTATTGTGTGATTCCTTTGCAGATATTTGAACTACCACCGAAATGGACTAACCGTGCTGAATGCATTGACAGAAAGAGAAAAAAAATGAATTATATGTGTGGAAGTGTGTACGCGATATAAATCGACACTTCGTCAAATCAATCACGCGACACAATCGGAGTTAGGCATATCCTTTTACCCCTACTTTTACAGCCTTCATTCCTATTGAACATTACACTAATGGCACACCATAAATCGGTGTTGCTGATGAGGCTGCTGCTTCTTACCCTTGATGTTTTGGGTCAGAGCTTCCTGCAGTTCCAGCAGCACTGTGGTTATAGACTGTAGCAGAGGGTCGCTTTCTCTGCAGGAGGTTGTGAAAGAGACTGCCGGGATGGAGGAGCTGGGTGAAGGTTCCGTGCTATAGTCTGTTATTGACCAGCTGTAGTTCATTTCTGTCCACAGAGGCATGCTTACTGCAACCGCCCCTCACCCCCTCACCCCTAGCCCTGGTGTACCTTTGTGTGTGTGTGTGTGTGTGTGTGTGTGTGTGTGTGTGTGTGTGTGTGTGTGTGTGTGTGTGTGTGGAGAGTGTGTGTGTGTGTGTGTGTGTGTGTGTGTGTGTGTGTGTGTGTGTGTGTGTGTGTGTGTGTGTGTGTGTGTGTGTGTGTGTGTGCTCCGCCTAGTGCTGGTGTGTACCTTGTGTGTGTGTGTGTGTGTGTGTGTGTGTGTGTGTGTGTGTGTGTGTGTGTGTGTGTGTGTGTGTGTGTGTGTGTGTGTGTGTGTGTGTGTGTGTGTTGTTCCCTGGAGAGCATCTTCTACCCTCACACATCACAACACCACACACACACACACACACCCCAAACACACACAACACAACCACACACCACAACACAACACACACAACACACACACACACACACTCACACGCACGCACGCACGCACGCACGCACGCACACACACACACGCACACACACTCACAGAGACAGAGACAGACAGACAGACAGACAGACAGACAGACAGACAGACGCAGGCAGACAGACAGACAAACAGACACAGTCAGACAAAGACAGAGACAGACAACAGAAACAGACAGACGGACAGAGACAGACACAGGCAGACAGAGACAGAGAGATACGGAGAGACAGAGACACAGAAACAGAGACAGAGTTGTTCTGGTAAATTGTCGACACACGCGAGCACCGCCAAATATTTGCTGGACCTTGCATGTGTGTTTGCGAGTTGGGTCCTTCTCCTGGCGACACGTCAGTAAGCACAGCAGGAACAAGACAGAATAATTCGCAACTGGTTTTAGTCACTCAGTCACAAGCGGAAAACTAATGGCCTTACAACAGTTTACAGCAGACGCCGGGAAGGTTTCATCGAAATGATGGACGTGCTTTTGATGAATTAATAATGTGCGTCGTGTTTAGAACTGCCAGTGCTCCGAGCACGTCTCCGTGAGTTGAGCAGCTGTTGCTCACCCGTCTTTCTTTGGCATGATGCTTCGCTTTTGTCCTGTAGCGGTCACATCGGAATTGATGCGATACTGATCAGGGCCCATATGTGTAAAGAGCAACTGCAGTTGAAGGCCGATGGCTTCTGACTGCGATTAGCTAAAGTGTCCATTAGTTCGTCTCTCGTCCGTCCAGCTACAGAAAAGAGGCTATAACTTTGAACGCGTCAGTCTAGGCCGCCCGGTTAGTCCTGTTTGCGTTCAAAACATGTCGTGTGTTATTGCTGCTGCTGCAGCTGCTGCTGCAGCTGCTGCTGCTGCTGTTGTTGTTGTTGTTGTTGTGGGGTTTGTTTTGTTTATTTATTTTTTATTGTCGCCATCGTTCAGGTAATAAGCGCGATTAAGGTGGCTTTTGCTCTTCGTGAATATGAACCCAGTAGTTCTAACGATATGTGTGTATGCTCATTCCTCTGCCATCGACCGCTTATGGGGTTTCCCGAGCGTACAGATACCACCTTGAACTAAAATTTAGGTTTACGCAACGTAGAGTTTTTTTTCTCTTTTTTTTTTCTCACTATAGTTAGCGGCTGGAGAGAGAGAGAGAGAGAG
>JABMCL010000573.1:45000-47500 GCA_018857735.1 Alviniconcha marisindica | reverse complement strand
TCACTCAAATAACTATGGAGTCACTTCTGTCATTATGCTTCACCTCAGTAACTGTGATGTAGTCACCTCTGCTATTGTGATTCACTCCAGTAACTGTGATGTAGTCACCTTTGCTATTGTGATTCACTCCAGTAACTGTTGTGCCATCTCTGCTGTAGTGCTTCATTTAAAAAAGAAAAAGAACTTAGGCTTCACTTATCTGATCTTTTTGTTCTTCGGAAACTGCAGTGTCGGCCCGTATCTTGGCACCAACACTATCATTCCTGTTGTAAGTACTAACCCTGGCAACTGCGGTGTCTGTCATGTTATTAAGCCTTAGCCTTGCCAACTGCAGTGTCATGTTATTAAGCCTTAGCCTTGCCAATACAGTGTCATGCTATTAAGCCTTAGCCTTGCCAACTACAGTGTCATGTTATTAAGCCTTAGCCTTGCCAACTACAGTGTCATGTTATTAAGCCTTAGCCTTGCCAACTACAGTGTCATGTTATTAAGCCTTAGACTTGCCAACTACAGTGTCATGTTATTAAGCCTTAGCCTTGCCGACTACAGCGTCATGTCATTAACCACTTCACTGCCCCAGCCTTCCACATTTCCGGGCTTAAAGTGCACATGCATCCCTACAAACAGTATATATTTTGGCTCTACATCACATCTATTTTCAGTGCTATGCATTCTTTGTTTTGCCTTGATTTGTTTTTGTTTTAGATGAGAATCCTTTCACATGCCAATACGAAAAAGAAAAAAAGGCTAAAGGGTTTCGAATTTCGCACTTGCAATGGTCGTTTTCAAGTGACATCATGGCAGTCAAAGGGTTAAGCCTTAGCCTTGCCAGCTACAGTGTCATGTCATTAAGCCTTAGCCTTGCCAGCTACAGTGCCATATTATCAAGCCTTAGCCTTGCCAGCTACAGTGTCATATTATCAAGCCTTAGCCTTGCCAGCTACAGTGCCATATTATCAAGCCTTAGCCTTGCCAGCTACAGTGTCATATTATCAAGCCTTAGCCTTGCCAGCTACAGTGCCATATTATCAAGCCTTAGCCTTGCCAGCTACAGTGTCATATTATCAAGCCTTAGCCTTGCCAGCTACAGTGCCATATTATCAAGCCTTAGCCTTGCCAGCTACAGTGTCATATTATCAAGCCTTAGCCTTGCCAGCTACAGTGCCATATTATCAAGCCTTAGCCTTGCCAGCTACAGTGCCATATTATCAAGCCTTAGCCTTGCCAGCTACAGTGCCATATTATCAAGCCTTAGCCTTGCCAGCTACAGTGCCATATTATCAAGCCTTAGCCTTGCCAGCTACAGTGCCATATTATCAAGCCTTAGCCTTGCCAGCTACAGTGTCATATTATCAAGCCTTAGCCTTGCCAGCTACTGTGCCATATTATCAAGCCTTAGCCTTGCCAGCTACTGTGCCATATTATCAAGCCTTAGCTTCGTGGACTACAGTGCCATGCTATTAAGCCTCACTGTCGCAACTGCCTACTATCGACCCATTCTCAAGACCGTATTTTGCATCGTTTTGACAGAGTCCTAAGCAAAAATGTTTGAAAATGCCATAAAACATCACGTTTGGGTATCAAAAGTAATTTTGGGGATAGAAAATTCCGCAAATCAAGCACCCGAATTTGAAAACAAGAACAAAAAAACAAAAAAATACACCAGAAAATAGATTTCTTTTTGACGGGCACGTGGTACTTTGCCTCTCTCTGTATTCTGACCCAGTATCGATGCAACTAATCTTGGGAGGTGGTCTTTACCAGCCTGTCCCTGTTCTGCTTACAGTACTACTCCCCCCCCCCCCACCTCCCAGTACAGACACAAGCAAAGGTTAGATCACAGCTGATGCTCCTCCCTCCCTCCCCCCACCCCACCTCCAAGAAAAATTATCACGCATTCTGAATGGTCTAGCTTTTTTTTTCTTTTTCTTTTTTAAAGAAGGAAACAGAGAGTGAGACTGGCTTTCTTGATGTCTTCCTTGATGCTTACATGACAGGCCAGTTGAAGTTTGTTGTCTATGGCTATAAGCCTTAAAACGACATTTGCACACACACACACACACACACACACACACACACACACACACACACACACACACACACACACACACACACACACACACACACACACACACAAATACACACACACACACACACACACACACACACACACACACACACACACACACACACACACACACACACACACACACACACACACACACACACACACACACACACACACACACACACACACACAACTGAGCATCGATTAAGCAATCTTCTTCAACGAACTGCAAGCGGGTTCAACTAAAGCGAATGCAGCGCAAATTTCTGTATTCGTCTTGAAACAGAGACAGCACGCTCGTAAGCCAGAAACCCGCTACCACAACCCACAAACACGGAGCTACTAGCTGGAACCAATCAGCCCTTCCTGAAAGACCGACAGAGACAAGCGATAATGCAGTAATGGCCTGGGCGCGCTTCGTTTTCTCCGGCA
>JABMCL010000573.1:35000-40000 GCA_018857735.1 Alviniconcha marisindica | reverse complement strand
CCAGAGAGTGTTCAGCTAGTGAGCTTTACATCAACAAGAATAGCAAGCATTGCCGTCACACCCACAGAAACGCATTTTTGCACCAAAGGAAATCACATTACAATGCAAATACATTAAGACACACACACACACACACACACACACACACACACACACACACACACACACACACACACACACACACCACCACCACCACACACCACCACACGCACAGCACGCACGCACGCACGCACGCACGCACGCACGCACGCACAGACACCCACACACACACACACACACACACATACCACACACCACACACACACACACACACGACGCACGCACGCACGCACGCACGCACGCACGCACAGACACAGACCACCACCACACACCCACACACACACACACACACACACACACACACACACACACACACGCATGCATGCATGTACGCACGGGCGTACGGACGCACGCACGCACGCACGCACGCACGCTCGCACGCACACACACACACACACACACACACACACACACACACACACACACACACACACACACACACACACACACACACACACACACACACACACAAACACACACACAAACATGCATACGAAACATAGCGAGGCAGGCAATGTTAATTGTCAATTAAACAGGCAATCAAATTCTGCTATTACAAAGAAGAAGAAAAACAAAACGATTCGAGGACTGTTAGGCTAAACACTGTGCTGCTGACTTCGTCCAAGCTGAACAGGAACGCAGCATAGCAAAAACAGATAAGTGGTTTAACTTTTCATCTCATGTTTCATCGTTTTTGACCGTTTAACTGTTCTTTAAGTGTCCTCTTGTAGCTAGACAAAGGGGATTAACCCGAAAATGTGCTGCTTTTGCCTGGTCCTAATAAATAGCATTCTTTTGAACCTTTTATGCGTTTGGACTTTGCTGCTGACGGCAATAACCCGACGCTTTCTTTTGTTCAGCTGTTATGCATTTTTGAGGACATTCTGCGCCGATGCTGCTTGTGATGGCTTGTAGTTAAAACTCGTTTGACCGCTGCAAGCGTGATGGCGTAATCACCAGGCTTTGTGCAGGCAGCGGTTCGGGACAAGGGAACGACAGAGTGGAGAAGGCTGAAGGTAGAGAGCTAGGGAGGGTGGGGGTAGGAAGATACCGGTGGGGACGGGGTGGCGACAGCCGCGGTGTACGGAGAATGGTGTGCGGGAGGGTTGTGGAGGTGGTAGGAGGGGGTCGGGGCGGGGGGGTCGAATGGATGTAATAGAAATTCCAGTCACTAAACCGGAGACATCTCTCCCTAGTAGTAGTAGTAGTAGTAGTAGTAGTAGTAGTAGTAGTAGTAGTAGTAGTAGTAGTAGTAGGAGGAGGAGGAGGAGGAGGAGGAGGAGCAGCAGCAGCAGCAGCAGCTGCAGCAGCAGCAGCAGCAGTAGTAGTTAGTAGTAGTAGTAGTAGTAGTTGTTGTAGTATGACTCGACTATTCACAAAGTTGCCTCTCTCTCTCTCTCTCTCTCTCTCTCTCTCTCTCTCTCTCTCTCTCTCTCTCTCTCTCTCTCTCTCTCTCTCTCTCTCTCTCTGTTACGACTGGGTATCTGAGACATTACCCACATAAACGACACATTATCTGTTGCTATGCTGAGTACAGAAGAAGAAAAAAAGGAAGAAAAAAAAGGGGGAGAAAAAAAATAAAAAATAAAGAAGAAGAACAACAATAAAACGCGTTAATTGTTTTCCTATGTAACCCCGTGCTAAAGGCTTTAAGAGCGCAATTCATCCAGTCACAATTTCACAAATGTACAAGTCTTAGCTCGATTAAGCCTGCTATTAGCATCCATCAATGAAACCAGAAAAAAAATTAAAAGCACACACACACACACACACACACACCACACACACACACACACACACACAACACACAACACCACACACCACACACACACACACACACACACACACACACACCACACTACCACCACCACACACACACACCACACACACACGCACGCACGCACACCATCCACACCACGCACGCACGCACACCACAACCACACACACACACCACACACACGCACGCACGCACGCACGCACAGCACCACGCACGCACCCACCCACACACGACACACGCCGACACCCACACACACCACACACAACACACACTACACACACACACACACACACACACACACACACCACACCACACACACCACACACACACACACCACACACACACACACACACACACGCGCGCGCGCGCGCGCGATGAAACCATATGCAGTTCCACTGATGTGTTTATTTTGCTTCGAGACTGACTCCATCAGACATGTAGAGACAGAGGGCATATCATTATTCTGATATGAGAGAGAGAGAGAGAGAGAGAGAGAGAGAGAGAGAGAGAGAGAGAGAGAGAGAGAGAGAGAGAGAGAGAGAGAGAGAGAGAGAGAGAGAGAGAGAGAGAGAGAGACAGAGAGAGAGAGAGAGAGAGACAGAGAGAGAGAGAGAGACAGACAGACAGACAGACAGACAGACAGACAGACAGACAGACAGAGACAGACACAGACAGACAGAGACACAGAGAGAGACAGAGAGAGACACAGAGACAGACAGAGACAGACAGAGACAGAGAGACAGAGACAGACAGACAGACAGACAGGTACAGAGACAGAGAGAAACAGGCAGAGACATAGACAAAGACAGACAGACAGAGAGACAGAGACAGACAGAGAGAGACAGAGACAGGGAGAGAGAGAGATCCCATCCCGCAGGTCTATTCTGATTGTTGTATCATTTGCTTTACGCCAGTCTCCCCCATAATCCACTCGTCCACGCTTTTACACCGGCCTCCAGACTCCATCATCACCCAAACCTCATGCTGGCTTGCCCCTCACCCCTCCCCCCCCACCCACCCCTCCCCATCCCCACCTCCCCTCTACCCTCCGCTTCCCTCCTGCCTCCTCTTATTCCTCAGCCCTCCCCTCTTGTCTCTCTTCTTGTGTCAGTCCCGTGACGAAGCTTCAAGCACCTAATTTTCTCTCTATTTAGCTCATCTGGGGAGAAAAAGTGGATGGAGCAAAATTGATTTCTATCCCATGGGATGGACTGCCAGCGTCCCTAATGGCCTCGCTCCCTTCCTCGGATGCAGGCCGTCTTGTAATCGTGTGCCATCCTTTGTTCACTTGGTTAGGGCTGCCTGCATGGCTACTAACGGCATGGTTCCAGTCCCCTCTTGCCCACCACCCCGTGATCGTGTTCCATCCTTTGTTCACGTGTTCCATCCTTTGTTCACGTGTTCCATCCTTTGTTCACGTGTTCCATCCTTTGTTCCTTTGTTCACTTGGTTAGGGCCGGCTGCCTGCATGACTGCTAACGGAGTGGTTCCAAGTCCTCTGTTGCTTACACTCTTGTGATCGTGTGCCATCCTTTGTCCACTTGGTTAGGGCTGCCGGCATGGCTACTAACGGCGTGGTTCCAGTCCCCTCTTGCCCACCGCCCCGTGATCGTGTTCCATCCTTTGTTCACGTGTTCCATCCTTTGTTCCTTTGTTCACTTGGTTAGGGCTGCCGGCATGGCTACTAACGGCTTGGTTCCAGTCCTCTGTTGCCCACCGCCCTGTGATCGTGTGCCATTCATTGTTCAGTTGGAAGGGCTGCCGGCATGGCTACTAACGGCTTGGTTCCAGTCCTCTGTTGCCCACCGCCCTGTGATCGTGTGCCATTCATTGTTCAGTTGGAAGGGCTGCCGGCATGGCTACTAACGGCTTGGTTCCAGTCCTCTGTTGCCCACCGCCCTGTGATCGTGTGCCATGCATTGTTCAGTTGGAAGGGCTGCCGGCATGGCTACTAACGGCTTGGTTCCAGTCCTCTGTTGCCCACCGCCCTGTGATCGTGTGCCATTCATTGTTCAGTTGGAAGGGCTGCCGGCATGGCTACTAACGGCTTGGTTCCAGTCCTCTGTTGCCCACCGCCCTGTGATCGTGTGCCATTCATTGTTCAGTTGGAAGGGCTGCCTGCATGGCTACTAACGGCTTGGTTCCAGTCCTCTGTTGCCCACCGCCCTGTGATCGTGTGCCATGCATTGTTCAGTTGGAAGGGCTGCCGGCATGGCTACTAACGGCTTGGTTCCAGTCCTCTGTTGCCCACCGCCCTGTGATCGTGTGCCATGCATTGCTCAGTTGGAAGGCCTAGCTGCCTGTGTGGCTCCGTAATGACCTGGCCACACTCTCCTGTTGTCTATATACCGTCTTGCGATTATGTGCAATCCTTTGTTCAGTTGGGAAGGGCTGTCTGCACAACTTCCTAATGGCTTGGTTCCAGTCTTCTGTTGCTTACACTCTTGTGATAGTGTCAGTGCTATCCTTTCTTGGGTTGGTAGGGTTGTCTCCACAGTTCGCTCGGGGCCTGTTTCCAAAATCTGCTGCCGACCTTCTTGTGGTCATGAGCAATCCATTGTTCGTTTGGGTAAGACTAACTGCCTAGCTCCCTAGCCTGCCGTCCTGTGATCATGTGTCACCCTTTGTTCAGTTGGGAAGGGCTGCCTGCATACCTCCCCAACGGCCTGGTTCCAGTCCTCTGTTGCCTGGTTCCTGTCCTCTGTTGCCTGGTTCCAGTCCTCTGTTGCCTGGTTTCAGTCCTCTGTTGCCTGGTTCCAGTCCTCTGTTGCCTGGTTCCAGTCCTCTGTTGCCTGGTTCCAGTCCTCTGTTGCCTACCGTCCTGTGATCATGTGCCACCCTTTGTTCAGTCGGGAAGGGCTGCCTGTGTAGCTCCCTAATGTCCTGGCTCTACTCCTCGTGTGCCGGCAGTCTTGCGATATGTCGTGGGCCACCCATTGTTCAGATGGTAATTGTTAAGGTTCCCTCCATTATAACTACCTGACGGCCTGGTTCCAGTCCTCTGTTGCATACCATTCTGTGATCATGTGCCATCCATTGTTCGGTTGTTTAGGGTTGTCTGTATGCCTTCCTAATGGCGTGGGCACACTTTTATCTCGCTTATGTGTACCATCTTCCGATTGTG
>JABMCL010000573.1:17500-20000 GCA_018857735.1 Alviniconcha marisindica | reverse complement strand
CAACGTCTTTGCCCATAGCTTTTGCTCGGTGATTTCTTGGTTCATGTCTTTTCGGCTTCGTTTTCTGATCGTTCACTCTCATCACGGTGCCAATTAAAGTTTCAATGACTTCTTTTGTCACGCTTGTAGAACTGTAGCAGCAGCAGCAGCAGCAGCAGCAGCAGCAGTAGTAGTTGTAGTAGTAGTTGTAGTTGTTGTTGTTGGTGGTGGTGGTGGTGGTGGTAGTGGTGTTGGTGTTGTTGGTTTGCTCTTGCTGCTGCTGAATTCCCCACTGACCTGAACATCGCTCGGCCAGGATTGGTTCAGTTGTTGTTGTTGTTTTTATAGCGTCCCCGCTGAAAACCCTGTGAATTTAATCCACCGGTAGGCCAACGTGGAACGACACGTTGACAAAACTGCACGCACTGCTGTAGGGGTGAAACGGTTGCGTGCGTGGCCGTCTTCACTACCCTGCCACATGGGCAGTCACACCCTGTTCTGTGTGAATAGGATCTATCTGCTAGTCTGTAGGGTGGGTGCTGTTACGTGGGAACGAGCTTATAGAGTCAAGAGTCAAGATAGTCCCCACATAACTATAATGCATAACATCATGGTAATATTGTTGGTGCTTGTTCAGTCAATCGCTTGCTTTCGATCAAAGTCGGTTAGGCTACCATTCGTCAGTTTTGCCTTTCAGCAAAAGCTACTCACAGTTATTGTTGTTGTTATTGTTTTCTCCAGTGTTTATGTGTCGTTTACGCTGTATTGCTTTGGCAAAGGGAGCTTTTGTAGAAATAATAATAATAATAATAATAATAATAATAATAATAATAATAATAAAGAGGATTTCTAGAGCGCCCATCTACCACACAAAGTGGGAGCACTGACAGGGCACTTTACAATAACACTGACCACACACACACACACACACACACACACACACACACACACACACACACACACACACACACCACATACACACACACACACACACACACACACACACACACACACACACACACACACACACACACACACACACACACACACACACACACACACACACACACACACACACAACACACACACACACACACACACACACGCACGCACGCACGCACGACCACCACCACGCACATCACGCACCACACTACGCACCACGCACCATCACACACACACACACAAAACACACACACACACACACACACCACACACACGCACACACGCACGCACGCACGCACGCACGCACGCACACACGCACGCACGCACGCACGCACGCACCACACACACACACACACACACACACACACACACACACCACACACACACACACACACACACACACACAGAGTCTGCAAGAGTCCAGTTACACACCAAACTGTACGGCAGCAAGGCGGAACTGGAGAAGACGGCCACGTTCATCTGGCAGACTGGACTCTCAATGTAGCGGCCATCGAGAAGAGGACGTAGATCATAGCCATACGGCAGTGCACTCCACTCGTCGGCTGGGACTAAATACATGTCTGAAACACCATACAATAACTACTACTATCGTCTCATGAGATTATTTCAATACTTGAGAAGAATGTGTATAAACAAATTGAAAACAAATAATTTGCGATACCTTCTTGTTCGAGGTATTTAGCGAAAGTAATCTACAAGTTACGTCTTAATTCATGGAACACTAAGTAGTCACAGAATGTGACATGGGTTTGTGAAAAATATCCTATCTGTTAAACACATACTACTTGAATATCCTATTACCATAGAGTTCTTTCAGAAAAAGAAAAAGAAAATGGATATGACTTTTATGCTTGCAACAACGTAAGAAATATTTTGTATCATACTGATATTATCACTTATATTGTTAAACTGATTGTTCATAATCCTGTGGGTAAGCTAGTATAACATTTAGTTTGTTGTTTTATGTTTTGTTTTTGTTTATTTTTTGTCTGATTGATTGATCGGCTGTGATTGTGGGAAGGTCTACCATCTTGTGTCGCTGTGGATGTATATGCTAAAAATAGTGTTCCCAAGATCGAAGCTAACAACCTGCAAGTCTCACCTTAACGCGATCCGGGGTGGGGTGGGGGTGGGCTGGGACTGTGGGGGGCTGTCTGATTGACGGGGCGTTATTTCACAATCCAAGAACACTGTCGATCCAAGCGAAACCTCAGTGTAAAGCGAATAGTCGTTTTCACTCAATGTGATACAGAGAGAGAGAGAGAGAGAGAGAGAGAGAGAGAGAGAGAGAGAGAGAGAGAGAGAGAGAGAGAGAGACAGAGACAGAGACAGAGACAGAGACAGAGACAGAGACAGACAGACAGGCAGAGACAGACAGACAGACAGGCAGACAGGCAGAGACAGACAGAGACAGACAGACAGAGACAGACAGAGACAGACAGAGACAGACAGACAGACAGACAGACAGAGACAAGCAGCGAGAGAGAAAATACATGCGTGTATCATAACGATGGGAAACTGTCTCACACAAACACGAAACTGCATAACAATTTTCTTT
>JABMCL010000573.1:0-2500 GCA_018857735.1 Alviniconcha marisindica | reverse complement strand
AGTAAAACCATGGCGTTTACGATGGCTGCTTTTTGTGATCATTAACCATAATGATTATCTATTTTTTGTTTTAATCATCACGACCTCAGTGTGATCATACTAATAGCTCCTATACAGCGGAAACCTGTTTACTGAACAAAAACCCTACGCGAGCTAGAACGCACCATTCACTCACATTATGTACCCATTTAGACGTACACACGCACTCTGTGCTCACAGGAATTGCTTGTGGCGAACAAAGCTGAAAGGTAAGACGGGAGTGTATACTGTGGAAATGATGGTGAGCAAAATTCTTCACCTTTTACCCGACTTGACCTAATATTAGCTATACGCAAGGGAGTTAATTAGCGCCCTAAAGACGTCACGCAATCACAACAACAAAGAGCTTATAATTAGTCACCTACAGTAACTCTCGTCTCGTATGCGAGTAAATACATGGTACACAAACACACTTAGAGGTACATCCTCTATAATAATAATAGCTGTTATACAACTACCCCATAATCATGCAAATATCGGTTTGCCTAAGCCTTAAACCAGGCCTATCTGGTGTTGCCCTATTGAGCCGGGTTGGCCCAGCGGTAAGGCGTTAGGCTGGTAAGCAGAAGGGCCCGGCTCGTTCCTCTTCGGCTGTCCTTTCTTTTTCAAAAATGTTGGGGTTTTTTGGGGACACGGTCTGGTGCTTTTCCCTCACAGTGAATGAAACACTAAACTGGCTCTGCCCCTTCCCCCACCTTAATTATCATTTTGGTTTTTGACGTGGGATGGTATATGGTCTCCCTATTCCCCCCCCTTTACACCTGCCCCCCTCCCCCCCCCAAACCCCCAACCCGTCCCCCCCCCCCCCCCCCCCCCCACCCCCCCCCCCCCCCCCCCCTTCCCCCAGGTTTGGGGTTGCCATTTTCTTCACGACCATGAAAGCGGTTTTCCCGGGCCACCGGGAAATCCACCCAAAACCCCGGTGGGGCTGTTCTTCGGGGCCAAGTGGGGGCTGACCATCATCCCGCCAATCAGACCCAAAACAGGTACCCCGGCCATCCCGGAAATCCACAACTCTCAAAGTGAGTGGGGGTGTGTCGTAACATGACTATTGATGGATTAGCTGACCCTCAAAACCTACCACTAGTCAGACCACAAAACAGTGATACTGGGCCTCAAAGGAATCCACACTCTCAGAGGGTGCGTGTTCGTAACGATGACATTGATGGGGTTGCTGACCATCAGATCCTACGCGCTAATCAACCACAATACAGTGATACTGGGCCCTCAAGCAAAGGCACAATTTCCCGGAGTGAGTATGTGAAAACTGACTGTCTAAAGGGTTATTACTTTACGTTTTTGCTTCCAACAACCCCATGCGGGGATATTTGGCCGTCAGGGAAATCCCCAACTCACGAAGGATGTGTGAAAACATGTCTGGCGGATTATTTGCTGACACTATGCTCCATCAGACCCCCATGCAGCGTATTTGGCCAGGGGGAAACCCACAAACCCCAAAAATTGGTGTGAAAGCAAGGCTATAAAATGGGTTTTTTGACCATATTATATGCACAGACGATGATAATTTATTACCTAGGGATAATAATAATAATAATGATGATATGATGATATGATGATGATGAATTTTAACTGAGAGTCTAATGACAACGAAAATTTTAATGGTCAGCTGACCATCTGTGCAGCCAATCAGACCGTCAAAAAATCCCCACACAAGTGGGGTTTTCCACCGATAAGCTCGACCCAAGATGCCGTCACTTGAACATTGCACCTTTTGTAGCTGACCGTAAAAATATCATCACCCACAGTTTCGTACTTGTAAAAAGAGTTTGATATGTGAAGCGTAAAAAGGGTTTCATTAACTGTCTTTGATTAGTGACAGCGGCATATTTAAACAACGAAAAAAGAAAAGAAAAAAAGGGGAAAAAAAAAAGGGGGGGCGGGGGTTGGGGGTTTGTGTGTGTTTTGTGGGGTGTGTGTGTGTGTTGTGTGTGGTGCGTGCGTGCGTGCTGCGTGCGTGCGTGCGTCGTGCTGGGGTGGTGTGCGTGCGTGGTGTGTGGGGGGTGGTGGTGGGGCGCGCCGTGTGTTGTGTGTTGTGTGTTGTGTGTGTGTGGTGTGGTTTTTGTGTGTGTGTTGTGTGGGGTTGTTGTGTGTGTGTTGTGTGTGTGTGTTGTGTTTGTGTGTTGTGGTGTGTGTGTTTTTTGTGTGGTGTGTGTGTGTGTGTGTGTGTGTATGTGTGTGTTGTGTGTGTGTGTGTGTTGTTGTGTGTGTGTGTGTGTGTGTGTGGTTTTTGGTGTGGGTGTGTGTTGTGTGTGTGTGTGTGGGTGTGTGTGGGGTTTTTGTGTGTGTGGTGTGGTGTGGTTGTGTGTGTGTGTGTGTGTGTGTGTGTGTGTGTGTGTGTGTGTGTGTTTTGTGTGTTGTGGGGTTGGGCAGGGCGCTGTACCTCATCTCCCTCTGACGCTGGTGTGCAACGTTGGGGTGCGTGGGGGGGGCTGGTTTCGTC
>JABMCL010002145.1:610000-622449 GCA_018857735.1 Alviniconcha marisindica | reverse complement strand
CCTTAAAATCTTTCGAGTTGAGTCCTCTTTCTCCAGCTCCACCCTTCCCCTTCCTCTTTCTCCTAGCTCCCTTCCCCTCCTTCTTCTCAGTAATCCCCTCTCTCCAGCTCCACCCCTCTCCCCTTCCTCTTTCTCCAGCTCCACCCCTCTCTCCAGTTCCACCCCTCTCTCCAGTCCCCCCTTTCCCTCTCCTGCCTTCTCCAGTTCCACCCCTCTCTCCAGTTCCACCCCTCTCTCCAGGTCCCCTTCTCTCACTTCTCCAGTCCACCCCTCTCTCCAGTTCCACCCCTCTCTCCAGTCCCCCCTTTCCTCTCCAGACTTCTCCACTCTCTCTGCCTCTCTCCAGCTCCACCCCTCTCTCCAGTTCCACCCCTCAGTCTTTCCGTCCACTTCTCCAGTTCTCCTCTCTCTCCAGTTCTCCACCCTCCCCCCCCTCTCTCCAGTCCCCCCCCCTCTCTTTCTCCAGTTCCCCTCTCTCCAGTCCCCTCTCCCCTCGACCTTCTCCAGCTCCACCCCTCTCTCCAGTTCCACCCCTCTCTCCAGGTCCCCTCTTTCCCTCTCTGACCTTCTCCAGCTCCACCCCTCTCTCCAGTTCCACCCCTCTCTCCAGGTCCCCCCTTTCCTTCTCTGACCTTCTCCAGCTCCACCCCTCTCTCCAGTTCCACCCCTCTCTCCAGGTCCCCCTTTCCCTCTCTGACCTTCTCCAGCTCCACCCCTCTCTCCAGTTCCACCCCTCTCTCCAGGTCCCACCTTTCCCTCTCCGACCTTCTCCAGCTCCACCCCTGCCCCCTCCCTCCGTCCCTCTCCCCCCTCCCTGTCTCTGTTCTCATTTCCTTTCCAGCGGATTTATCCACAGTGACTGAATGGTCAGTGACCCGTGAAATGGTTGAAAAAAGAAACGGAATCACGGCCATGGACTGTGTGTGTGTGTGTGTGTGTGTGTGTGTGTGTGTGTGTGTGTGTGTGTGTGTGTGGTGTGTGTGTGTGTGTGTGAATAATGAAAGAAATGGGTAATGAAACCAGTTGGCACACAACGCACATCAACCTGCAAGCACAGGTTTCCGACATCCTTCCATCCACTGCCACAGTTGATTACGCCACGGATCTCGGAAAAGTGTCAGCTAACGGACAGCTTTTCCTTGGAGCTCAAATGGCAGCAAGTGTGCAACAAACACCTCCAATCATGTCAGGCGTTTCTTTTATAACGGCCCACGTTGCTTACGTCAGCACAAATAAAAACCAAAATCGTTTGAATCGAGACGGAACCCTTTTTCTTCTTAACCCGGGGCGGACGCGCCTCGTGTTTACGTGCGTGCTTGGATGCCGTGTCGCTGCCAGTCTTACTAGTGATCCCCTCGCCCTCGGGAGGCCGCTGACCGCATCAGTGGACAGCTGCGCGGAGATAAACAACGTCGCTTCAGTGGCGCAACCAGTTCTGGCAGAGTCTGGAGGAAGGTGCCGGAAAGCGATGCTGGGAGTGTGAAGGCACACTTCACGCGGAAGCCGTTGCCGTTACTCCAGCAGTTATGACTATCCCGAGTTCTGCTCTCTATCAGTGCAACGACGTACACTGCCGGCGTTTGCACTCCTGTCCGTTGGCAACGAGTGGGCGGTGTAACAGCCTATACACAAAGGTCGTTTGCACTCCTGTCCGTTGGCAACGAGTGGGCGGTGTAACAGCCTATACACAAAGGGCGTTTGCACTCCTGTCCGTTGGCAACGAGTGGGCGGTGTAACAGCCTATACACAAAGGTCGTTTGCACTCCTGTCCGTTGGCAACGAGTGGGCGATGTAACAGCCTATACACAAAGGGCGTTTGCACTCCTGTCCGTTGGCAACGAGTGGGCGGTGTAACAGCCTATACACAAAGGGCGTTTGCACTCCTGTCCGTTGGCAACGAGTGGGCGGTGTAACAGCCTATACACAAAGGTCGTTTGCACTCCTGTCCGTTGGCAACGAGTGGGCGGTGTAACAGCCTATACACAAAGGTCGTTTGCACTCCTGTCCGTTGGCAACGAGTGGGCGGTGTAACAGCCTATACACAAAGGTCGTTTGCACTCCTGTCCGTTGGCAACGAGTGGGCGGTGTAACAGCCTATACACAAAGGGCGTTTGCACTCCTGTCCGTTGGCAACGAGTGGGCGGTGTAACAGCCTATACACAAAGGGCGTTTGCACTCCTGTCCGTTGGCAACGAGTGGGCGGTGTAACAGCCTATACACAAAGGCGTTTGCACTCCTGTCCGTTGGCAACGAGTGGGCGGTGTAACAGCCTATACACAAAGGTCGTTTGCACTCCTGTCCGTTGGCAACGAGTGGGCGGTGTAACAGCCTATACACAAAGGTCGTTTGCACTCCTGTCCGTTGGCAACGAGTGGGCGATGTAACAGCCTATACACAAAGGGCGTTTGCACTCCTGTCCGTTGGCAACGAGTGGGCGGTGTAACAGCCTATACACAAAGGGCGTTTGCACTCCTGTCCGTTGGCAACGAGTGGGCGGTGTAACAGCCTATACACAAAGGTCGTTTGCACTCCTGTCCGTTGGCAACGAGTGGGCGGTGTAACAGCCTATACACAAAGGTCGTTTGCACTCCTGTCCGTTGGCAACGAGTGGGCGGTGTAACAGCCTATACACAAAGGTCGTTTGCACTCCTGTCCGTTGGCAACGAGTGGGCGGTGTAACAGCCTGTACACAAAGGTCATGCGCGCAAGTATTACATACAGTCACAGAGACACCACACGCTCGCGCACCTTACACATTTATAAATTTACAGAGGTGAGCCCACCCTAGGCCTACTCACTAATACATTTACAGAGGTGAGCGCACCCTAGACCTACTACTAATACATTTACAGAGGTGAGCGCACCCTAGACCTACTCACTAATACATTTACAGAGGTGAGCGCACCCTAGACCTACTCACTAATACATTTACAGAGGTGAGCGCACCCTAGACCTACTCACTAATACATTTACAGAGGTGAGCGCACCCTAGACCTACTCACTAATACATTTACAGAGGTGAGCGCACCCTAGACCTACTCACTAATACATTTACAGAGGTGAGCGCACCCTAGACCTACTCACTAATACATTTACAGAGGCGAGCGCACCCTAGACCTACTCACTAATACATTTACAGAGGTGAGCGCACCCTAGACCTACTCACTAATACATTTACAGAGGCGCTGCGTGCGACATACAGCTGTGTGGCAGTCAAACATGTAAAAGACCACGGCAGATTCAGCGTACAAGTCAGGTTTATTTTGCTCAGCAGACAAAATTCAGCACAGGCACTCACAAGGGACTTGCGCACTTTAAATTGAAATCGTTTCCCTGAACAACAAAGTGCACAGCTGTTTCCTACGTCGGCATGAATGCCATTGTCAGAATTTACCGAACGGATTACAAAATCAGGTTAAACTTGAATAACTCTCTTTTGAACCACGTAAACAGAAAATAGAGACGTACATAATTAGTTCATAACAAGAATGGGAAGTGTGAGGGACTGTCGCTTTGTCCGGTTGTCCTTTTGTGGCCCGGTGTTGGGTGTCTTCTCTGGTTTGGAGGTCGACAAAACCATGACAGTCATCTCCCCTGTTTTCGGCCATAAGGACTTCTGCCATTTGACTTGCTGTGCACAAAATAAATCTAACTCCAAAATTCAGTGAATCTTCAAGTTTCGTCATTTATGCATCAAAATAAAATATAAAATAACACCTCCCTTTTTTTCCTTTTTCTTTCTAGTAATGTAAATTCAAAAATTAGGCGAATGTAAAAGTTACTTTTACCGCCTTACTTTTTATGTTATATTCGGGAATGTCCAAACAATACTTGTATAAAATCGACCCGATAAAAATCACATTTATTTCACAGAAATTGTAGAATTATCACTAGTCTCTTTACTTAAAGTTCCTCTGAAAAGTAACCCCGACCAGTTTACTGTTTTACTGTCTAATCAAAATGGCTTTTTCCGAAAAATAGCATCGGAAATCTCCGTATTGTCAATTTAATTTTTGTCGTCCAATTAGTGCTCTGTTTATTTGAATATAATTATATGTCCATAGTTGTTTTTTCTTTCTGGAACCAAATAAACACCGTTGCCTGTCTAACCGCTTCGAGAACCAGTGATCACGTGCCAAAATGCAGTTACCCAGATCAGACATTTCAGAACCAGTGATCACATGACACTATGCAGTTACCCAGATCAACATTTCAGAACCATTGATCACGTGACATTATGCAGTTACCCAGATCAACATTTCAGAACCATTGTTCACGTGACATTATGCAGTTACCCAGATCAACATTTCAGAACCAGTGATCACGTGACAACATTTCAGAACCGAGGGTTTCGGTTGCGATCTGAAGTCAGACAGGTCGCACTCAGGAGCTCTGCGGCGTTTTCATCTTTTTTGATGATTTCTGGTGAATGTTCAGCTCTTACTCTGTAGTGCTTGTGGGTGACAGTCCTAGCCAGTACTAGACTGTTTTTTTGTTTTTGTTTTTTGTTTTGTTTTCTGTGGAAAATCCCTGCTTGGGTGCTTTTGGTGTGTTTCGTTTTGATCGTTCCTGTTTCGTGCTGAGCGAACTGTTCGTGTGATGGCGGCCAGCTACTGTGACACAGCTTGCCCCAACTGTGCCACTTCACGAAGTGACGCTGCCACAGGCAGCACAGCCACAATCACTGCGCTGGACAGCTGCCTGGCCGCAGAAGAGACAAGTGGGAGGAAAACCATCACTGGAACTCAAGGCATCAGAAGAGACAAGTGGGAGGAAAACCATCACTGGAGCTCAAGGCATCAGAAGAAACAAGTGGGAGGAAAACCATCACCGGAGCTCAAGGCATCAGAGGTTTGTGCAGAATCTACCCCTCAAATCGTTCAGCCCGTGACAAACTTCTGGGAATTGTTGAAACTGCATATTAAGGAATTTTCAATTTCATATAGCAAAGAGAAAAGCGTGGAGAGAAACAAAAACACACGCAAGTATACAGCAATTACCTTGACACTGCGCTAGGCGCTGATCCTAACTGTACTGTCACCCAAAGCAAGCGTGAAAAGGTCAAACTGAAGCTAGAGGTCAGGGAGCAACACAAAGCTCGTGCAGCACAAGTACGTGCAAGAGCTCAGTGGGTGGAGAAGGGAGAGCAAAATACCATTTTCGTTTTCTCAGTCTCGAAAAAAGTAGAGCTAATGCCAACATTATGGATAGCATTAAAACTGATAATGGGCAAACTGTTACAAATCAGAGTGACATACCTCACGTTAAAAAAAAACTACTTTGCTAATTTATATAAAAAGGAAATCAGCGGTGAAAAAAATGATGAAAAATTAAACAGATTTAAGTCAAACATGAGTGTTCCTCGCCTTTCAGAGGAACAAATGCAAAGTTGTGAAGTCTGTCTGTCTGTCTGTCTGTCTGTCTGTCTGTCTGTTTCTCCCTCCCTCCCCCCCCCCCTCTCCCTCTCTCCCCCTTCCTCCCTCCCCCCGCCGTCTCTCTCCCTCTCTGTCCCCCGCTCTCCCAATCTCTCCCCCCCCCCCCCTCTCTCTCACTCTACGACAGGTGTTTCGTGAACAGATACGTCTTTAGTTGTTTTTTGAACGTGGCCAGACACTGCCTCTGTCTGATGTGCAGAGGGAGTGAATTCCAAGTAGCTGGACCAGACACAGAAAACGATATTTTTCCGAAAGTATTCAGAGAGAATCCCGGAACAACTAAGAGGGAAGAGTCTTGAGATCTTAGAGTTCTAGTGGGTTTGTAAGGTTGGAGAAGCTTATACAGATAGGAGGGCATAGTAACCGAGTTGAGGCATTGGCAGCATAGGGTAGAGACTTTGTATTCTATCCTGGCTTTAACAGGCAGCCAGTGAAATATTTTTGGAGAGGCGCTTTCACGATGTGGTTTACGAAGGACCAGTCTTGCAACACTATTCTGTATGCGTTGAAGCTTTGCGAGTTTGTGATCAGGAAGGCCAGCCAAAAGAGAATTACAATAATCAAGACGGGATAGAATGAAGGCTACAGCCAATGTATTTGCTATTTGCGGCATCAACAGTCAGGAAAGAACGGATCTTACTGATTCTACGAAGCTGAAAATATAAAACTTTGCACAGCTGATTCATCTGCATTTCCGTTGGGAGAGACTCATCCAAGAACACACCAAGATTCCGTACGGATTCAGATAATTCAATCTCACAGTCCTGAAAAACCACCGAGTTGGTGCTGACCTGCTTTAGCTTTGATTTTGACCCAATGGCAATGAGTTCAATTTTGTCATCGTTCATCTTAAGTTTATTTCCTTTCATCCAGACACCCACTTCTTCGATGCTAGATGTCGTGTTTCTAACCAGGCTAGAAAACTCTGAAGGTGCAGCTGAATCATGTAGCTGCGGATCATCAGCCAAAAAACGGTAAGTGGTACCTAACTGCTGGATAACAGAGCCCGTGGTTTGGATGTACATGGTGAACAGAATGGGTCCAAGGACCGAACCCTGCGGCACTCCATACTTCAAGGTCGATGGAGCGGATTGAATATCATTCACCGAGAGAGACTGCGTGTGATTTGACAAGTAAGACTCAAACCAATCAAGAACAGTTCCAGTACAGCCGAAAGTAGAGTGTCAAGATAATTGGTTAGAAAGAATAGCAAATATGAAAAAGACTTACTTTTACGTTCGAAAAAAAGAACTCTCAGCTTAAAAACATTTCTGATCTTGCAGTTTGTGTACAGTATGCAAACGTTCATAATTGCAGAGGATGTACTTACAGAAGTTAATAGGCTTTTGTTTCGATTCTTATGGCGGGAAAAGGACTTTTGAAAAAGTCAAGAGAACTGTTATTTAGGGTGATACTGAAAACGATGGATTAAGAATGACCGATGTAAGGCAAATGCAGCTCTCGTGTTTACTGCAGTGGGCGGTCAGACTGCCAAGCTCAAGCCGGTGAAAAGTTATTTGATGTTACTTGCCTGCCTTGGGTCCAGGAATGAATGCTTTTATTCAAATGTGAACAGCAGTATGTTTAAAGGTTTAAATCGGCAAAGTCTCTCTTTTGCCAGGCTGTACTGAGAACGTGGATTGATAATAACCATGCTAATAGTACAAGTTCTGGTTGTACCCTACTATGGAACAACAGAAATGTAACGTACCAAGGAAAGTGGATTTCTTTTGAAAGAATGGGTTAGAGGAGGAATTATGAGTGTGGCTGATATGGTGACATCGGAAGGTATTGTTCAATATCTATCTATTTGTAGACTAGTAGGACAATACTGCAGTATAATGTTGTCCGTACCGCTGTCCGTACCTTTCTACACAATTTTGATATTAAAGCTTTAAATATCGGTTTCAGATTCCTTTGTTTTATGACGAGAAAATATACACCGCTAGAAACTTTAGGAAAACAATTAGTTGAAATTAAAGCCGCTGAACCATCTGCAATCGGATTCTGGAAAAAGAAATGTAATTTTAAAATAAAAAACAAAACAAAAAACACGTGGTCGCTGTGTTACAAATGTACACAGGAGATTAGACTACGAGTGCTTCAATGGAAGATTTTGCACAATATTTATCCAACTAATATACTTTGGTCTAAGATGAAAGTGAAGGAAAACAACAAAAGTCCATACTGTACCGGTACTGTTGATGTAACTGAGCATTTTTAAAAAAAAAAAAATTTTGTCGTTGAATGTCCAGTTGTGCGGCATTTTAAAAAAAATGAATGAATTATTCTGCGAGAATGTGGTATTAATGTAAAATTGCATCTTACAGACATAATGTTCAGAGTGCAAAGATCAAATGTAAAAGAACGCATTACAAAGAAAATGAACCACATCATTTTAATAGGTAAGATGTGTACAAGTATTTTTAAGAAAACGAACTCCACGATTTGCTTGGCTATAACGTTGAACAGCAGCTTCAAATCAGAAAAGTTTAATTAATGCTAGAGAAGTACATTTACGTTAAAAAAACAAATCGTAACCACCCCCCGCCCCCACCCCACCCCACCCCCCACCACCCCCAACCACCACCCCCCTCCCCCGTGCTCTTTGTAGACGTTTACAATAATCCCGCCCCGGTTAACAGATCCACGCAATTTCATTACTGTTAGTAACCCGGGAACGGAGTAGACGACGTTTTTCTTTTGAAGCGCGGCGTGTAGCGTAACGCCACATGGCCTTCACACAGCTGACGGCGATAGCCGCTGGTGCGCGCCAGTTTCAAATCTGTTTTCTCCTTAATATTTTGACCGCTTGTTTGTTTACCTACCCTTTGTTTACCTAATCCTTTTTATGCACCAAGCCATATGTAATAAAATTTGGTATCTATTAGATCTTAGAATGTTTATCCAACGTTTATTTAGACGCAGGATCGAGCTTAATCAGTAGCCGATGCCTTTCTGGGTCCATTCTTTTTATAGCCGTCGTCTGCACGACGCGTTCTCTGTTTAGTACTAGTGAATAGTAGTGAATCGTTGTTTTGACTCGATTAAAGTAATTATGTGTTGATCAATAGCTTTGTCGTATAGTATTTTGCTTAGCTGACTTTATGTTTAGTGTTTATTTTGGGTTGAAATTTACTTATTAAAGTAAAAGTCCAAGGTTTTTAAGTATGCAAAATGACCATCGAAATGACTGACAAATGAGTCGCTAGTTTCAGATTTAATTAAATAAAATTTAATTTAAAAAAAAAAGGGGGTTTTAATCGATTTTATTTTCTGTAGGCTGGCCGAGACTACAGTCTCGGGTTCTCCATCAGTCACGTAACTTTTCCCGGAAGTGACGTCAGTCTGAGGAGTCAGTGCGGTTGCCATCTTAGATTCTTCAGTAAACTGTGTATGCGCGTGGTCGACAAAAAGTTAACTATGCCGGCCTACTGTGTTGCCGCGAACTGTAACAATTCGTAGACGACCCCATTGTATAACAATGCACGAGCTCCCGCGCAATCGACCCGCAGTGAGGCGAAAGTGGATTAAATTTATACAATTCAAACGAGCTGACTTTCTTGCTGCGCCGCATCACGCCCATTTGTGTAGCGAGCACTTCAGTGAGTGTGATTTCGCAAACCCCATTGAATACCGGTACTCTTTCAAAATCCTGCCTGACAGGCTCAGACTGATACGGCTGTATCCTTGTGGGTCTCTCGGGCAAAGTATCAGTTTCGTCTTCGGAGCTCGAGTTGGCCATTTTGCAGCGACTCCCGAGAGTGACGTAGTAGGCATATTTGTAACTGGTGGATATGTGTCATGCATGAAAATGAAATTGTTATGGGACACATGAAAAAGAAGTGTGAATGAGTGAGTGAATGTAAGCATTGTAATGATGGACGAATGCATGTTATTTGATTAAACGCTCACAAGTGTGTGTGTGTGTGGGGGGGGGGGGGGGGGGGGGGGGGGCTGATGATGCATTGGCAAAATAAATAAATAAAGAATATGGTCTGAATTTGAAGAAAAAAAAGAAAAAAAGAAAGAAAGAAAAATCAGAATCAGTGATCACATGACACCATGCAGTTACCCAAATCAACAGATCCAGTGGTCACGTGACACAATGCAGTTACCCAGATCAACATTTTGCAGACGATACAGCATTCCGGGGGTCTGCTGCCTTGAAGACTAACATTTCTGCCATTAAATTTTTTGGACAGATAAACAGATATATAGATCATTAGTTTTTAACGCCCAGTCGATCGTGACGCTTACGTGAGTGCGAAATGAGTTGATCTCAACTGTCTCGTTCAACTTCCAATCTTTTGGATTTTTTTGTTTTCGTTTATGTTTTTTTGCTCGTCTCCATTTTTGCTGCTCGTACCTTTCTCCAATTTTGTATTTGTAATTTAGCAGAGACATTTCTTTACTGCGTGACGCTAGCCAATTTCTTCCTTCCTTCAGATGATGCTTAATGTCCTCGGATGTCGGTTGACATATTAGGGACAAGCTGAGACCAATGCCGAAGCACGGTTCAATGTTGCTTTACTTCCACGGAAACCATAAGGCTCGTTAGGACGGACAACCCAGGACGGCCACCTCGAATCTCACACAGCTCCTGAAATATGACGTTAGTCAAGATAATAATAACTCTTTTATCGTGTCGATGTACCCCGTCCTATACCTCTTGAAACCATTACCAGCTCAAAAGGCGCTGTACAGTATCTCAAACTACAGAATTAGAAAGAAAAATCATAAGAATCAATGCATTGAAAATGTACTATGCATACATACAGCAACACTTAAGCATTAAAATAACGACATCAGCAACGCTCTCATTCAGTTAGCCTTCATTCTTTGTCTACAACATACAGTTAGCGGTTCCTCAGGGCGGACAGACAGAAAGGCGTAGACAGCATCCTCAGGGCAGACAGACAGAAAAGCATAGACAGCATCCTCAGGGCGGACAGACAGAAAGGCGTAGCATCCTCAGGGCAGACAGACAGAAAGGCATAGACATTACCGATCATTAACTTTGGGCTGAACTGAGCTCACGTTACTGCCGGTCGTCATGCGCCCGGTGCGCTGCGTCAGAGCGCGAGTGACTGCCCCTGACCACGACTTCCGGCTTTGCCTCCTTGAGCTGCAGCGCGTTGGCCTCCAGATGCAGGCCAACCGGACACGGCGCTCTGTCTGCCCTCAAACGTGAACAGGGTTCAAACCGGCACGAGGGTCAGGGCGGGTGTTGAACAAGGATCGTCAGAGAATTTGTCCTGGTCAAGTCCAGCCAGTGGAGCAAAGGAAGTGACAGGTCACAGGATCAGAGCGAGAATCGAGTCCATGGTGGCAATGTTATTATGCATCAAAGCGACAAAACCGTTTTGAACGTCGGTAGCAGGGATGCTGCTGGACAGTAGCGATTCGCTTTTCGTGCCCAACAAGTCACTGATCTGTTAGACTATAAAACAACTCGGCAGAAGTACATCCAATCAGTTTCTTACAGATTCTTTAATTCGTCATGGAGATAAAGAGACACTTGAGTAACTTACGATGTTTGACAAACATTTCTCTGTCGTTTTCGGAAAGCCGCCTTCTCAGTTCGACGTAGAGCGATTATATATATATATACGGCCAGCAAGTCCTGTGTGTTGTACACAGCCAACAAGTGCTGTGTGTTGTACACAGCCAGCAAGCTCCTGTGTGTTGTACACAGCCAGCAAGTGCTGTGTGTTGTACACAGCCACCAAGTTTTATGTGTTGTACACAGCCAGCAAGTCCTGTGTGTTGTACACAGCCACCAAGGGCTGTGTGTTGTACACAGCCACCAAGGGCTGTGTGTTGTACACAGCCACCAAGTGCTGTGTGTTGTACACAGTCACCAAGTGCTGCTCCGCCCACACCGAGCCCGACACGGCTTTCACGGGACTGTGTGTAATTATTAGCAGTGTGAACGAAAAGTACAACACGCGTTTGTTGATTTTCCTACATATAAGTATTCATTTAAAAAGTGATAGACTAGTATGACTCTCTCTCAAACAGAAAACGAACACTGATGCCTTGTTCTCGTTACTACTGCCAGCACAAAGGAAACACTGTCTTGGTTTTGCTTGTGGGTCAGATTTACTGTAAAAGAGAAAGAAAGAAGAAGAAGGAAAAGGTGTGCCCGATTTGCTCCACCTGGCGTCACTGATTGGGTAGAACCTGATCAGCTAGGTCACATGACCAGTGAAGGGATGTGTGCATTGTCTTGTTTTCACCATTTCCAACTGACAGTGACACGAGTTTGTGACAAGCCATGCATGGTGCTGCTACCAGGAGTGTTGGGGCAACCCGTACAGTCCACGGCTACAGCTACAACTAGGGCAAATTATCTTCGACAACTCTACAGCGAGACAGAAAATGCTGACACGTTCAAAGATCCAGAGTTTACTAGCGGCTTACCGCTGGGCCAACCCGGCTCACAAGCCATCCACCAAAAAACGTATTTGTCTGGGCCCATATGCATGAGAAGCAAATAGCCCCCTTAATCGCCATTATCTTCTACACGGTGACAACAGTGAAAATATCAGGGCTCGTGTAGAGCGTAATTAAGGCTAACTGCTAAACGCGTTTGAAGTTTGCGTTTAAGCAGCCTTTACGCCATATAAAACCGGCGGTAATTAAACATGGTTCTTAACGTCCACAGAAACCGTAAGGCTTATTAGGGACGGGGAGAAGGGATGAAGGGGGTATGGAGGTGGGGGAAGAGGGAGAGAGATATACCTATCGCTACTCACTCATCGCCAGAATGATTCCTGTATTAAGGTGGGCAGCGATGAGAGCCATTTTAATGTTTCAGTAGGAAGTGATGGACAAAGTCACAAGACAGTGTCCACAAACCACAACCTTTTTGAAGAGAAATGAGAGCCGAAGCGGTATCGAACCGAGGTCCTTCCGCTTACCAGCCTAACGCCTTACCGCTGGGCCAACCCGGCTGACAACCCGGCTGACAACCCGGCTGACAAACCGGCGGCTCTGCGATGTTGCCTT
>JABMCL010002145.1:590000-605000 GCA_018857735.1 Alviniconcha marisindica | reverse complement strand
GCACGCTGAGCTGTCGCCTGCCCGGGGCCAGGATAGACGTGCTGCACGAGGGTAGAGGGAGGAGCCCGACCCGCTCGGCAGTGACACTGGACTAGCAACACTCCGCGCACGTGCAGTCAGAAGCGTTCAGGCCAACTGTCATCAGGCTGTGCTGTGCAAAGCCTGTGTCAATCCAGTCAAGCGTTACGCGCCTGAGTCTCTTGTCCGTTGGGTACGAGCCAAGGAAGGCGGAGACGAGGCTCGCCTCCAACTGTTGGTGCTGTGCCGTTGGAGACGCGTGGCTATAAAAGCGGGTGCCCGCTGTGCCGGTGGGAGTCATAGTTCAGGAGCTGCGTGAGAGTCGAGGTGGCCGTCCTGAGCTGTCCGTCCTAACGAGCCTCCTGGTTTCTGTGGACGTAAAGAATTATTGAACCGTGCTTCGGCATTGGTCACAACTTGTCCCTAATATGTCAACTGACATCTGAGGACATTAAGCAACACTTCACCTGCCGGTGGGAGGCAGGTTGGTGTCCACAGGGCTGTGTGTTGAACCAGCCACAGTCGGGGGCACACACATCCCGAACCGTCCACGACGTGGCAAAGCCCTCATTGTGCTGCCGTCCTACCTGCTGCTGTTGGTCACAGACTGCTGTTGGTCACAGACTGCTGTTGGTCAGACTGCTGTTGGTCACAGACTGTTGTTGAGGTCACAGACTACTGTTGGTCACAGACTGCTGTTGGTCACAGACTACTGTTGGTCACAGACTGTTGTTGAGGTCACAGACTACTGTTGAGGACTGAGAATGTGGTGGCGTGTTGCTGTCAGCGTCCTGCTCTTCGCTCATATTGGTGAGTAGAAAAGATATGTGAGAGAAAACGACGTGTGAGTGGAAAAAGATGTTTGAAGGGAAAAAGATATGTGAGGGAAAACGACGTGTGAGTGGAAAAAGATGTTTGAAGGGAAAAAGATATGTGAGAGAAAACGACGTGTGAGTGGAAAAAGATGTTTGAAGGGAAAAAGATATGTGAGAGAAAACGACGTGTGAGTGGAAAAAGATGTTTGAAGGGAAAAAGATATGTGAGGGAAAACGATGTGTGAGTGGAAACAGATGTTTGAAGGGAAAGTAGTACGTTTTGAGTCGGCAAGGCAGGTTAAAATATCCCGTTATTGTTACTTGAGTTTTGTTCTTGTTGTTATTATTGCTATCGTCATCAATGCCACATTATTATTATACCGATGATTACTATTGTTCTTGTTATTTTTATTACAATTCTTATTATCATTCTCATCGTCGTCATGTAAACACAAAAACATTTGGTGAAAGATCGTTTCCTTACGTTGACCCATCTGTCTGGAACAATTTGCCTCAAACACTCCGCCACTCTCATTCTGCCTCCTCTTTTAAAGCCGTCCTCAAGACGCACCTGTTCAATAACTATTTCTAAACTGTCTTTTCACAGCCCTGCCTGATATACCCTCGTCCGACGCGCGAGTGTGTGCGTGCGTGCGTGCGTGCGTGTGTGTGTGTGTGTGTTATTGTAAAGCGCCCGGTGCTCCCACCTTGTGCGGTAGATAGGCGCTCTAGAAATCCTCATTATTATTATTGCTACCATCATCACCAGTATTATCATGATTTTGATGACTACATTCTTCATCTTTCTCTTCTCATTATTATCATTATCTTCATTTGTATCATTATTGTTATGATCATCATGAGAGTAAGCTTCCGTGCTGACCGGTGTTGTCCGCCCTTAATACTGGGCTGATATCCCGCTTACCCGGTGCTCACCCAAGGCACCCAAGGCAGCCAGAGCGGTGGCTGTGTCTATGGTGCTGTCCCCACGTGATGACGCCAGAGCGGTGGCTGTGTCTATGGTGCTGTCCCCACGTGATGACGCCAGAGCGGTGGCTGTGTCTATGGTGCTGTCCCCACGTGATGACGCCAGAGCGGTGGCTGTGTCTATGGTGGTCCCCACGTGATGACGCCAGAGCGGTGGTGTGGTATGCGTGCATGTCCCCAGTGAGCGCCAGAGCGGTGGCTGTGTCTATGGTGCTGTCCCCACGTGATGACGCCAGAGCGGTGGCTGTGTCTATGGTGCTGTCCCCACGTGATGACGCCAGAGCGGTGGCTGTGGCTATGGTGCTGTCCCCACGTGATGACGCCAGAGCGGTGGCTGTGTCTATGTGCTGTCCCCACGTGATGACGCCAGAGCGGTGGCTGTGGCTATGGTGCTGTCCCCACGTGATGACGCCAGAGCGGTGGCTGTGTCTATGGTGCTGTCCCCACGTGATGACGCCAGAGTGGTGGCTGTGTCTATGGTGCTGTCCCCACGTGATGACGCCAGAGCGGTGGCTGTGGCTATGGTGCTGTCCCCACGTGATGACGCCAGAGCGGTGGCTGTGTCTATGGTGCTGTCCCCACGTGATGACGCCAGAACGGTGGCTACACACACACACACACACACACACACACACACACACACACACACACACACACACACACACACACACACACACACACACACACACACACACACACACACACACACACACACACACACACACACACACACACGAACAGTTCGGTCTCAGAGTTTTTTCCAGCTCTGCTCCCAAGTTCAGGAACTCCCTACCACAATCAATCAGGGAAAGATATTCTTTGGCGGCGTTCCACAGACTTCTAAAAACCGGCGTGTTCTGTCAATGACTGCACCATTTGTCTTTTTCTTCATGTCACTTATTCTGACTTTCTGTTTTGCTGGACCCTCGTCCTGATACAGCTGTACTGGCTGACTGGGCGTTAAACTCCCACTTACTTACTCCCTCCGCCCCGCTTCCTTGAGCGCACTGAGGATCATCATCACCATCACCTCGACCGAAAACAGTATTGCTATGATTGTTATTTTGCATCCGTCTTTCATCTACCTCCCCTCTCCATTCATCCATATGTTCATTCATTCGTTCGTTCAATCGTCCATTATTATATTATGTATTTGTTTTCTCTCTTTTTTCACACAGCTTTCCATTCCGTCTGACGCGCTGATCTATTTGTGTTTGTTTCAGTGAGCTCGGAATTAAACCTCACCACCTCGTCACCAGTAGGTGTCCAACTTGATTCCATTACAGGAACTAGCCTTCTCATTTTCAACGAGAAAAACAACAACAACCGCCACCACACACACACACACACACACACACACACACACACACACACACACACAACACACACATATACACACACACACAAAGAACGGTTGCTTTTCTTTTCGTATGCTATTCTGTTAATGTTAATCATTAGTTGTCTGCACCATCATGTTTTTTGTCTGATGGCTAATTTCAGGGGAATATAACTAATCAAACTGAGCTAAAAATAGCTTGGAGATATCCCAATAGATCAAGCTAAGAAAAGACTTGGAGATAACCCAATAGATGAAGCTAAAAATGGCTTGGGGATAACCCAATAGATGAAGCTAAAAAAGGCTTGGGGATAACCCAACAGATGATGCTAAAAATGGCGTGGGGCTAACCGAGTAGATGAAGTTAAAACGGAACCTCCCGTTGCGACAGTGTCCGAGCAAGTACACAGACCTGGACCCCAGCCACACGATGTGCCTCGAGGATTCTGCCCACAGTGTCAGGAGATTGAGAGTGAACAAGAAAGTGAAAAGTCTCATCGTGTCGGAGCACAACGCCCTGAGGAGAAACGTCGAGCCGCCAGCAGCCAGCATGGCGGCGCTGGTGAGTTCACAGACTGAGGCGTCGGTCTGACCCTGCTTTGGATTTGGTGTGAAGTACTGATGTCACACACGCACACACACACACACACACACACACACACACACACACACGCGCGCGCGCATGCACGCACGCACGCACGCACGCACGCACGCACGCACGCACACACATACACATACACATACACATACACATACACATACACAAACACACACGTGCGCGTGCGCGTCTTATTTCTGTTATGTGATCCTTCCAGGTTCATTTCCGTTCTAACATGCATACTGCTTCGTCAAAACCATGCACCATCAGCAGCCTGACGGTGCTGAAGCTGATACTAATCATGATGATGATGATGGTGGTGATGATGGATACGACGATGATTACAATGCTGATGAAGTACATGGTGGTGAAGATGATGGTGATGGTGGTATATAATTGTGTTGAGATAGTGACGGTGACGGTGGCTACAACGATGATTATAATGACGATGACTCATATGATGGTGAAGATGATGGTGATGGTGGTAGACAGATGAAGAATTTGACGACGACGATGAGGGTGTTGGCGGTCAACAGGTATGGGACAGGAGGCTGGCGAAGGCAGCGGCCAGATGGGCGGCGCAGTGTACAACGACTCACGACCGACAGACGGCCCGCATGCTACCCGGTACGTGACGCCAAACACAGTATGTACACAGCATGCTTCCCGGTACGTGACGCCAAACACAGTATACACACAGCAAGGTTGCGCATGCTTCCCGTAACGTGACGCCAAACACAGTATACACACAGCAAGGTTGCGCATGCTTCCCGTAACGTGACGCCAAACACTGTATACACACAGCAAGGTTACGCATGCTTCCCGTAACGTGACGCCAAACACAGTATACACACAGCAAGGTTGCGCATGCTTCCCGTAACGTGACGCCAAACACTGTATACAACAAGACAGCGCAACCCTTCTTACGGCCTGATGTTAAAAGTCAGGACATCTTTCCTTTCAGTGGGGCTGGCTCCCAAACCCATTTGTGCTTCACTGAGAACAGCAGGACCGTATAGTAGTTAGTACACCACTCAGACCACAAAGTGTCCGACAGAAGACGCGTCATAATAATGCCATCATTGTTCCCTTCACACTCCATTCCTCACTCACATCACACACTGAGCTAGCCCGCTTCCTTCACGCAGTCAGTTCTCAGTTAGCAAACACAGTTATATATTGATCTTTGAAGTGAGCAAACACAATTATATATTGATCTTTGAAGTGAGCAAACACAATTATATATTGATCTTTGAAGTGAGCAAACACAGTTATATATTGATCTTTGAAGTGAGCAAACACAGTTATATATTGATCTTTGAAGTGAGCAAACACAGTTATATATTGATCTTTGAAGTGAGCAAACACAGTCATATATTGATCTTTGAAGTGAGCAAACACAGTTATATATTGATCTTTGAAGTGAGCAAACACAGTTATATATTGATCTTTGAAGTGAGCAAACACAGTTATATATTGATCTTTGAAGTGAGCAAACACAGTTATATATTGATCTTTGAAGTGAGCAAACACAGTATATATTGATCTTTGAAGTGAGCAAACACAGTATATATTGATCTTTGAAGTGAGCAAACACAGTTATATATTGATCTTTGAAGTGAGCAAACACAGTTATATATTGATCTTTGAAGTGAGCAAACACAATTATATATTGATCTTTGAAGTGAGCAAACACAGTTATATATTGATCTTTGAAGTGAGCAAACACAGCTATATATTGATCTTTGAAGTGAGCAAACACAATTATATATTGATCTTTGAAGTGAGCAAACACAATTATATATTGATCTTTGAAGTGAGCAAACACAATTATATATTGATCTTTGAAGTGAGCAAACACAGCTATATATTGATCTTTGAAGTGAGCAAACACAGTATATATTGATCTTTGAAGTGAGCAAACACAGTTATATATTGATCTTTGAAGTGAGCAAACACAATTATATATTGATCTTTGAAGTGAGCAAAACAGCTATATATGATCTTTGAAGTGGAAAACACAGTTATATACTGATCTTTGAAGTGAGCAAAGACAATTATACATTGATCTTTGAAGTGAGCAAACACAATTATATATTGATCTTTGAAGTGAGCAGACACAATTATATACTGAGCTTTGAAGTGAGCAGACAATTATATTGACTTTGAAGTGAGCAAACAATTATACTGATCTTTGAAGTGAGCAGACACAATTATATACTGACTTTGAAGTGAGCAGACAATTATATCTTGAGCTTTGAAGTGAGCAGACAATTATATATTGATCTTTGAAGTGAGCAGACACAATTATATATTGATCTTTGGAGTTAGCAAAAACAGTTATATATTGATCTTTGAAGTGAGCAAACACAATTATATATTGATCTTTGAAGTGAGCAAACACAATTACATATTGATCTTTGAAGTTAGCAAAAGCAGTTATACATTGATCTTTGAAATTAGCAAACACAATTATACTTTGATCTTTTAAGTTAGCAAACACAGTTATATATTGATCTTTGAAGTTAGCAAATAAAGTTATATTTTGATCTTTGAAGTTAGTAGACACGATTACATATTGATCTTTGAAGTTAGCAAACACAGTTATACATTGATCTTTGAAGTTAGCCACAGGGCCAATTAGGAAGGATGTTCGGTGTTCGGGTCTGGTCCATCTTCGTGTTTGGTTGTACTTTTCGCTAACCTTGGTCTGTACTATGTTTGGGCGATACACACAGCTTGGTCTGTACTATGTTTGCGCGATACATACAGCTTGGTCTGTGTCCTTATAATTGCTATTCTTGTCGCTCTTAAGCTGCTTTTTTGTTGTTTTTTGTTGTTGCTTTGATTCTACACAAGCGTTATTAAGCCTCGTTCTGTTTCACATTACAGTTCACCTTAGGCTAACATAATTGCTTACAGTCGATAGTTAGTGTGCCTTCCGGTCAGACGAGAAAACAGACAAAGGCAGCGAACCCTTTCAGTTTTGCTTTCAGACTATTGACTCTCTCTCTCTCTCTCTCTCTCTCTCTCTCTTAAATACACACACACACACTGTGTGTGTGTGTGTGTGTGTGTGTGTGTGTGTGTGTGTGTGTGTGTGTGTGTGAGTGTGTGTGTGTGAGTGTGAGTGTGTGTGTGTGTGTGTGTGTGTGTGTGTGTGTGTGTGTGTGGGTGTGTGTGTGTGTGTGTGTGTGTGTGTGTGTGTGTGTGTGTGTGTGTGTGTGTGTGTGTGTGTGTGAGTGTGTGTGTGTGTGTGTGTGTGTGTGTGTGTGTGTGTGGTGTGTGTGTGTGTGTGTGTGTGTGTGTTGTGTGTGTGAGACTCTGTGTGTGTGTGTGTGAGTGTGAGTGTGTGTGTGTGTGTGTGTGTGTGTGTGCGTACCCCCACGCGCTAGCTGTGTTTTGGTTCTTTGCTGTGAAATGGGCTATGTGCTCCAATTCGGAGAAACAGCACATGCTAGAATTCACAATGTCAGCAAGTGGCCCACAAGCATACAGCTTCCTCACAGTCAAGAGTACTGACAGAAGCATATTAACCCTTTCATTGCCATAATATCGCTTAAAAACAGCGAATAAAAGTGCGACATTTCAAATCCCTAAGCCTGGTGGTTGTTGTTGGTGTTTTTTTGTTTTTGTTTGCATTAGCATGTGAAAGGATTTTCATGAAAACACGCAATATTGAAATTAGATTTGTTATAGGATCGTAAAATACACCGTTTAAAGGTGCGTGTGTCCAATTTTTAGCCCGGAAATATTACAGGATGGGGCAGTGAAGGGGTTAAAGTGGCTGGTCTAGGCCACAAGATGTAACAGTTTAATAACTGCTTTTTGTAAAGCTACATGTTAATTGTATAAATTCTCTTTACTTAATATAACGATCTCTTCTAGAACAGTACTTGAAGCCTTGAACGTTTTGGACAGTTTGCTGACAGTTGTGACCCTCGCTGACCCCGTTTGGGGGCTGCCCCGCCACAGGAAGCCAGGGATAGCCGGAAGTGAAACAGAAATGGAAAACGAGTTATCTGTAGTTGTGAGGTTCGCGCTTCCTTCAGCATCCAAAGAGACAGCCTGCAGCGGAATCCGCGATTCCTTCTTTTGGCGACACAAGGGACAACCTGCATTGGAGTCCTTTGTTTCTCCCTTTAGCAACAAAAAGAAACTACACTGTAAGCCACGAATCCTCCCTTTAGCAGCAAAAAGACAAACTATACCGTAAGCCATGCATCTTCTTTTAGCAACAAAAAGACAAACTACACCGTAAGCCACGTACCCTTCCTTTAGCAACGCAAGTCAGACTGCCCTGAAGTGCCCGCTTTCTTTGTGCAGCGTACCGTGGCGTGACGGTGGGTCAGAACATTGCGGCAGGTGAGAGCAACTTCAGTGAGGCGCTGAAGTCGTGGGGTCAGGAGGTCAGCAGCTGGAGCTACGGGGCTGTCTACAATGAGAGCTTTGCCAACTACTTCCAGGTCAGCGTGGGCCGCACGTGGCACACGGGGACATTAACGGCCATTGTAGCTCTCTTGTCTCCTGAACTCTATACACCAGACCGCCGTGATTAGCGACGACACACGGCGCTTCACAAGGCAACTATAGCGCTAGTCTCTGCTACCGAGCACACCCACTGCGCTCTGGTCGTAGGGCGACTCGGACTGAATCACTGCATGTTGCTTCATTTACACAGCGCTTTTTTTTTCTTTTTCTTTTTTAAATATCCACCAAATTGGTTACAGCGCCGTTTAGCTCTTCTTTTGTGCAATTTATTTCGTACAATTTGCATGCTGATTTACATGTTGATAGAGCAAGCAAATGAGGCACGCAGATGAAACCGCCGCGCAGTTTACTCGTTTTGGGCCAGTGTGCGTCACGTCGTCTGTTGGGTTTCCGTTTAGTTCCGCTTTGGACAGCCGCTTTGGACACACACACACACACACACACACACACACACACACACATACATATATATATATATATCATAAAGAGAGAGAGAGAGAGAGAGAGAGAGAGAGAGAGAGAGAGAGAGAGAGAGTTCCGGTATGACCACTGTATGCAGTATGGCGATCACGGTAAGACACATAGAGAAGAAGAGAGAAGGTCACTGCTAGGACACAGCGAAGGTCACTGTACGACTGGTCAGTTGGCGGAAAGCACTGTGCAGGTGTTGTGTGCTCTATTGGCACTGTACCTGGGGATGAAGAAAGAGTTGCTCCGTTACAGCCCTCCACCTGACTGGATCCCACAGCGGTAAAGCGTGTGCATGTACCCATAACGGTTACGCTTGCCTAACTTCATCTGGCTGTGGGTCAGTGCAGCCTTCAGGTTGGAAGTGGACGGAGAACGTGACACGTCTGTACGTGTTTGTGCGTGTATTTCTTCATGGAATGATTGTTGTCTTTCTGTAGCTGATGTATGGTCCAGAATATCTTTCTGCTTCAGTGACTGCTTGGTTGCTTGGTTACCTAACTGGTTTCATCCCTTGAACGATAGTTATTTTGTCGATTAAAATCGTGCATTGAATCACAGACTTCTGGCCGAGACCCAGGTCCAGTTGCTGAAATTTACTGACAAGTTTGGTTTATTTACTGAAATTGCTGTGTGTAAATTCTTGCGTGGTTGGCGGTCGTATGGCCTGAAACCTTTTTATTTTGTCCATTGTATGTGTTTATACATTTTTCTGCAGCTTTTTGTACGGCGCATTGTGCCCTAGATCTCGCTAGGAATCATGCGCCATAGAAATGTGCATTATTATTATTATTGACTGGCTGTGTGTGGCTGTTAACAGCAAGTCTCGGACAAAACCACCCTGATAGGGTGCGGTGCTGCCGCCTGCACATCCACCTCTGGGGAGGGGCTCACCAACTACTTCGTCTGCAACTACGCCACAGGGTGCGTGTAAAAAGGCGACTTTTGACCTGTTCCAAAGGCAACAGTCTTAAACGGTATTAAATGTGCTACTTGAAACTGTAAACGGCGCCAGTTTGTCCTTTATCAATGGCCAGGCACTTTCAGGTTGATTCTTCCAAACACTGGACATAGCTCACCCAAAAAAGATAAGTGGATCAGCTCTCCATCTCATTTTGCATCGTTTAATTGTTGTTTAAGTGTCGTTTTGTTGCTTGATAAAGGGGATTACCACGAAAATTTGATTGTTGTTTTGTCTTATTAAATAGCGTTTTTGTTTTTGTTTTGGGGTTTTGTTTTCAATAATGTCATTTTAGCTACAGTCTTAAACTATATTAAATGTGCTAGTTTTAAACTATGTAAACAGCGCAAGTTTTAACCTGTTCCAAAGGCAACAGTCTTAAACTGTATTAATTAAGAGCGCTAGTTTAACGTTGTGATAAAAGGGCGAGTTTTAAACTGTATTAACAACCTGAGTCATAAACGGTATTAGAAAAGCGAATTTAAACTGTATCGAAATTGCGAGTTTTATCTGTACCGAAGCCGCGAGTGTGGTCACTGTACCAGACAAGGCAGCTTTACGTCGATCAAACGAACTTGTTTTCAGCTGTATCAATAGCGCGAGTTTCAAGCTGCTTTCAATCGAAACGCGAATGTAATTTTGCCTGACGTGTCTCAGTTAAAGTGTGAACTGTTGTGTATCCAGGGACGATGCCGGAATTCCAGTACATCAGCTATTCGTCTGCTGTCATGCGCCACGGAGTTTGTCTCTAAACCGCGGGTTCCAGATGCTTTATAAGACGCGAATGTCAGATTTAACCAAACATAAAGGGCGGACTTCTTTGTACCTCAAATGATGCTGCCGTGTATGTAAAGGGCAAACTTCTTTTTATAGCAAATGCCAGTGCCAGAAACAATGCAACTGTAACGTAGGGAGCGTCACTGTATCTGCTACCGTTGCTCAGCTGCATCTGTGCTGTCGCCCATGGCACTTAATTCTCAGTCGGAACTTTAAACAAATTGTAAATAAACAAATGGGCAAACAAACAGAGCAACATTAGGACAAGACGATAATAGCAGTGAATGTCATTTACATAATAATTGTGTATTATGTGAAAACCGTGTAAATGCGTAAACGTGTTTGTCACGATACAAACAGCAGTCATAACATAGTCTGTATTTTTGCCAGCTTCTTGTAAACACACACACACACACGCACACACGCACACACCACACCACACCACACCACACACACACACACACCACACCACACACACACACACACACACACACACACACACCACACCACACACACACACACACACACACACCACACACACCTCACACCACACACACACACACACACACACACACACACACACACACACACACACACACCACACACACACACACACACACAACACACACACACACACACACACACACACACACAACACACACACACACACACACACACACACACACACACACACACCACACACACACACACACACACACACACACACCACACACACCCCACACACACAATCAACACACACACACACACGCACGCACGCACACAGGCGCGCGCGCACATGACAGTCAGATCAAGTCAGCATGTTGGTTGTCTTTTCCAGGGCTGTAACGACTGGGAGCCCGTACGACACTGGGTCACGATCCTGTGAAGGCTGCCCCCTGACCTGTAACAACAAACTCTGTGGTAAGATCGCCCTCCTGACCTGTACCAACAAACTCTGTGGTAAGATCGCCCCCTGACCTGTAACAACAAACTCTGTGGTAAGATCGCCCCCTGACCTGTACCAACAAACTCTGTGGTAAGATCGCCCCCTGACCTGTAACAAAAACTCTGTAGTAAATCGCCCCCTGACCTGTAACAAGAAACTCTGTAGTAAAATCGCCCCCTGACCTGTAACAACAAACTCTGTAGTAAGATCGCCCCCTGACCTGTAACAAGAAACTCTGTAGTAAGATCGCCCCCTGACCTGTAACAACAAACTCTGTAGTAAAATCGCCCCCTGACCTGTAACAACAAACTAAGTTATAAGATGGTGGTATGTCCCCCTGACCTGTAACAACAAACTAAGCGGTGTCACAGGGTGCCCGGGGCTGTATGCTGTGTGTGGCTGTGTCACAGAGTGCCCGGGGCTGTATGTTGTGTGTGGCTGTGTCACAGGGTGCCCGGGGCTGTATGTTTTGTGTGGCTGTGTCACAGAGTGCCCGGGGCTGTATGCTGTGTGTGGCTGTGTCACAGGTGCCCGGGGCTGTATGTTGTGTGTGGCTGTCACAGGTGCCCGGGGCTGTATGCTGTGTGTGGCTGTGTCACAGGGTGCCCGGGGCTGTATGTTGTGTGTGGCTGTGTCACAGAGTGCCCGGGGCTGTATGTGTGTGTGGCTGTCACAGGTGCCCGGGCTGTATGCTGTTGGGCTGTGACAGAGTGCCCTAACAGGTCCCCTGTATGTGTGTGTGGCTGTACAGAGTGCCCGGGCTGTATGTGTGTGTGGCTGTGTCACAGGTGCCCGGGCTGTATGTTGTGTGTGGCTGTGTCACAAGTGCCCGGGGCTGTATGTTGTGTGTGGCTGTACAGGGTGCCCGGGCTGTATGTTGTGTGTGTGCACAGATGCCGGGGCTGTATTTTGCGCCAGGGCCCCTGTATTTGTGTGTGGCTGTCACAGGTCCCGGGCTGTATGTTGTGTGGTGTGACAAGTGCCGGGGTATGTTGTGTGGCTGTCACAGTCCCCTTATGGGTTTTAAGGGTATGTTGTGTGTGGCTGTCACAGGGTGCCCGGGGCTGACCTGTGCACAGAGTGCCCGGGGTGTATGTTGTGTGTGGCTGTCACAGTGCCCGGGGCTGTATGTTGTGTGTGGCTGTGTCACAGAGTGCCCGGGGCTGTATGTTGTGTGTGGCTGTCACAGGTGCCCGGGGCTGTATGGGGCTGTGTCACAGGGTGCCCGGGGCTGTATGCTTGTGTGCACAGAGTCCCGGGCTGTATTTTTTCTACAGGGTGCCCGGGGCTGTATGCTGTGTGTGGCTGTGTCACAGAGTGCCCGGGGCTGTATGTTGTGTGTGGCTGTCACAGAGTGCCCGGGGCTGTATGTTGTGTGTGGCTGTCACAGAGTGCCCGGGGCTGTATGCTGTGTGGTGGCTGTCACAGAGTGCCCGGGGCTGTATGTTGTGTGTGGCTGTGTCACAGAGTGCCCGGGGCTGTATGTTGTGGGGTGGCTGTGGGTCACAGGTGCCCGGGGCTGTATGTTGTGTGTGGCTGTCACAGAGGTCCCGGGGCTGTATGTTGTGTGTGGCTGTGTCACAGGGTGCCCGGGGCTGTATGTTGTGTGTGGCTGTCACAGAGTGCCCGGGGCTGTATGCTGTGTGTGGCTGTCACAGGGTGCCCGGGGCTGTATGCTGTGTGTGGCTGTCACAGGTGCCCGGGGCTGTATGCTGTGTGTGGCTGTGTCACAGAGTGCCCGGGGCTGTATGTTGTGTGTGGCTGTGTCACAGGGTGCCCGGGGCTGTATGCTGTGTGTGGCTGTGTCACAGGGTGCGACAGGATGGTGTGTTCTAACGGCGGGACCGTTGACGTCGCCACGTGCCAGTGCCTGTGCCCAAGGGGGTGGAGGGGCAAGAGGTGTCAGCTCAGTGAGTAGCCTATGAACCAACTGTCCATGTATGTATACAGGTGTCAGCTCAGTGAGTAGCCTATGAACCAACTGTCCATGTATGTATACAGGTGTCAGCTCAGTGAGTAGCCTATGAACCAACTGCCATGTATGTATACAGGTGTCAGCTCAGTGAGTAGCCTATGAACCAACTGTCCATGTATGTATACAGGTGTCAGCTCAGTGAGTAGCCTATGAACCAACTGTCCATGTATGTATACAGGTGTCAGCTCAGTGAGTAGCCTATGAACCAACTGTCCATGTATGTATACAGGTGTCAGGTCAGTGAGTAGCCTATGAACCAACTGTCCATGTATGTATACAGGTGTCAGTTCAGTGAGTAGCCTATGAACCAACTTTCCATGTATGTATTAACAGTAGTACGCATTGGACACATCACGACTACAACCGGATTACTACTTTTTAATTTATCACCGTTGAACTGTTGTTTTGTCACTTGAAAAAAGGGGCTTACCGCCAAAATTTGCACGTTTGGTATTGTCAAATTAAGTTAGCGCGTGCGTGCGTGCGTGCGTGCGTGTGTGTGTACATGCGTGCGTGCGTGCGTGCGTGAGTGCGTGCGTGCGTGCGTGCGTGTGTGTGTGTGTGTGTGTGTGTGTGTGTGTGTGTGTGTGTGTGTGTGTGTGTGTAATGATGTCCACACACTCTTAAGAAGACAGTACTGCCCCCTGTTCTCTGCCAACAAACTCTGTGGCAAATTGGTAACGTACTGGTCTGTGTTCCCAGCCAATAATATGTGCAATTGGTAACGTATTGGTCTCTGTTCCCAGCCAATAATATGTGCAATTGGTAACGTACTGGTCTCTGTTCCCAGCCAATAATATGTGCAATTGGTAACGTACTGGTCTCTGTTCCCAGCCAATAATATGTGCAATTGGTAACGTACTGGTCTCTGTTCCCACACCAACAATATGTGCAATTGGTAACGTACTGGTCTCTGTTCCCAGTCAGCAATATGTGCAATTGGTAACGTACTGGTCTCTGTTCCCACACCAACAACATGTGCAATTGGTAACGTACTGGTCTCTGTTCCCACACCAACAATGTGTGTGGTAATAGTTCCCCCTTCTCTCTACCGACAGTGTCTGTGCCGATGTAGTGACACTGCTTTCTATGTCCTGACGATCAGCTCTACGGTAAGATGGCAACACTGCCGCCTCTCTCCTCTGGCAATGCGGCATTACACACTTGAATGTTTTGTTCTGAATCCAGCCCCCTGTATTTCGTTCTGTTGATGGGTGTTTTAGCTGGTCAGGTGTGCCCACTCGTTGATTTTTCACCACAGAATGCATTAGAATGTGATGTGATTGGCTGACGCTGTCGGTGTGACTGACAGCCGGGAAGGTGCACTGGGTGGCTCTGTTGCAGAATGCCAGAGGGAGTGCTTGAACGGCGGGACCGTTGACTGCTCCACGTGCCGGTGCCAGTGCCCCAGGGGTTGGAGCGGTAAAGCGTGCCAGCTCAGTGAGTGGCCATCCTATTTCCATAATCTTACCTGTGTGTGGCGCGTGACTCATGACGTTCCAGCCGTGGACAGAGGCTGCCGTCAGGGCAGCAAAACCTTCCTCTTCTCACAGTATTTCCATCCTAACTAATATCAGTACCCAGTTTCTACTACAGTCATTGTGCGTGCGTGTGTGTGTGTGTGTGTG
>JABMCL010002145.1:572500-582500 GCA_018857735.1 Alviniconcha marisindica | reverse complement strand
CTATTGACCACACTGTATTGTTAGTGTGTGCAGTGTGGACAAGCCGTGCAGGGGATCACACTGTATTGTAGAGCACACCGTACCGATGTCGTTTCCAGTCGTCCGAAAATTCAATAAAACAAAAATATTAATCAGGAAATCATCATCGGAGAATGCCAGAATAACGGCTTGATTCGCCCGCTCGCTGTTCCGCCCGTCTCGTGCGACCGTTGGAGTGTCTTTTTGCCGCACTGCCACACAAAACAATTAACCCGCGCGTGCTTTCTGTGCAGCGGTCCCGGCGCGTGCGACGACGTTGGCTCCAGGTGCGGACATGCCGCTGGTGTGTTCGGAGAAGTACGCCAATCAAACTCGGACTCACACCATGTGTCTGACGGACCACCCCAATGCCACCGAGGTGCATCTGAGTGAAGAGGTGAAGCAACAGATCGTGGACCAACACAACCGGCTGCGGGCCAACGTGGACCCGCCCCCCGCCAACATGCAGAAGATGGTAATTAACCTTCTGTTGACTGCGCCTTGTCTGCCGCCACGCTCATGCCGCTGTACTCTGGGGGCATTGGGGGACGGTAGGAAGTCCAACAGATGATCAAGCCGTGCGTTCTGTGGTGTGTCTTTGTGCCGGTGCCGATACAGTCCGCCGCATGTTTCACGTCTTCCTTCAGCTACTAACCCCAAAGATAGGCTGTGGATGACTCATGTCCCTCTCCTGTTTGGAATCTCAGGGCTGTCATTTTACATTTGTCACTCCCCCTGTCCTAACTCCTCTCTCGTTTTTCTGCCTGGACCCCTCGCTCTTTCCTCCCATTTTCCTGTCATTGTTGGGACTTTCCCACGGACAATTCCGCAACATGATTCGTTAAGGGACTTTTTGTATGGCTCTTGTTGAGCAGCTAGGAGAGGACAGTTGGTCGGTGGTATGTGCAGCTGGTCGGTGGTATGTGCAGTATTTGCCATTACGTACTTTATACGATATTTGTTGTTGTTTCCGTCCATTGGTTTTTATATACATACACATACTTTTCCTTACTTCGGTATCGACAAATAAGACGGAAAGGTTGACGATATCAGCATGTTCCTGCCTTATATTCTTCTCTTTTTCTTTTCCTTTTTTAACAAGGACAATATTTAGAGACTAGACTAGACTCTGTGTGCCTGTGGTCTTACCCTGACGATTGTGATGGTGTCTGTATACAGTCTTACCCTGACGATAGTGATGGTGTCTGTATACAGTCTTACCCTGACGATAGTGATGGTGTCTGTATACAGTCTTACCCTGACGATAGTGATGGTGTCTGTATACAGTCTTACCCTGACGATAGTGATGGTGTCTGTATACAGTCTTACCCTGACGATAGTGATGGTGTCGGTATACAGTCTTACCCTGACGATTGTGATGGTGTCTGTATAGTCTTACTCTGACGATTGTGATGGTGTCTGTAGCAGAAGGCAATGAAAAAAGATGACGATGATATTCTTTATATAAATGGTTCAAATTAATAGTGATGATGGTGACGATAAGGCCGATGATGGTGAAGGTGTTTATTGTGATGGCGATGATAACTGATGATTATGAAGTTGGTGATACTGATGACATCAATAATAATGATGATGAAGGCGGTTGTGATGGTAATGACGATGTCAGTGATAACGAGGGTGAGGTGTTTGTGACTGAGATGATGACTGTAACGATGACGATGGTGCTAGCGTTGATGACGACGATGATGAAGATAACAATGAGGAGGATGACTGTCACAGATGTGGGACGACTTGCTGGCGTTGACAGCACGGAAGTGGGCGATGAGCTGTGTGTTAGGTCACGACAAAAACCGCCAGGAACCAGGTTAGTACGACACTGCGTAAACCTCTTACCGTTGTCACGACCAATCCAGCCAGGAACCAGGTCAGAACCACATTGTGTAACACTCTTACCGTTGTCACGACGACACCAACCACTCTGAACCACTGTCAGAACCACACTGTGTAACACTCTTACCGTTGTCACGACGACACCAACCACTCTGAACCACTGTCAGAACCACACTGTGTAACACTCTTACCGTTGTCACGACGACACCAACCACTCTGAACCACTGTCAGAACCACACTGTGTAACACTCTTACCGTTGTCACGACGACACCAACCACTCTGAACCACTGTCAGAACCACACTGTGTAACACTCTTACCGTTGTCACGACGACACCAACCACTCTGAACCACTGTCAGAACCACACTGTGTAACACTCTTACCGTTGTCACGACGACACCAACCACTCTGAACCACTGTCAGAACCACACTGTGTAACACTCTTACCGTTGTCACGACGACACCAACCACTCTGAACCACTGTCAGAACCACACTGTGTAACACTCTTACCGTTGTCACGACGACACCAACCACTCTGAACCAGGTCAGAACGCGCTCCCCGCTCTTTCCATCGTTCCCTGTAGGCTGACGTGACCCAGCGTCCTGTTGCTGGTGTAGGCTGACGTGACCCAGCGTCCTGTTGCTGGTGTAGGCTGACGTGACCCAGCGTCCTGTTGCTGGTGTAGGCTGACGTGACCCAGCGTCCTGTTGCTGGTGTAGGCTGACGTGACCCAGCGTCCTGTTGCTGGTGTAGGCTGACGTGACCCAGCGTCCTGTTGCTGGTGTAGGCTGACGTGACCCAGCGTCCTGTTGCTGGTGTAGGCTGACGTGACCCAGCGTCCTGTTGCTGGTGTAGGCTGACGTGACCCAGCGTCCTGTTGCTGGTGTAGGCTGACGTGACCCAGCGTCCTGTTGCTGGTGTAGGCTGACGTGACCCAGCGTCCTGTTGCTGGTGTAGGCTGACGTGACCCAGCGTCCTGTTGCTGGTGTAGGCTGACGTGACCCAGCGTCCTGTTGCTGGTGTAGGCTGACGTGACCCAGCGTCCTGTTGCTGGTGTAGGCTGACGTGACCCAGCGTCCTGTTGCTGGTGTAGGCTGACGTGACCCAGCGTCCTGTTGCTGGTGTAGGCTGACCTATTGCTTTGTTGATGTAAGCTGACCCATTGTCTTGTTCCGGATTTGGGCTGCCCCATTTAAAAGATTTTTTTATATGTATGGTGTGTGTGTGTGTGTGTGTGTGTGTGTGTGTGTGTGTGTGTGTGTGTGTGTGTGTGTGTGTGTGTGTGTGTGTGGTAGCTTGCCGTGTACAAACCCTTCATACGCAATAACAAGTTGGGATTAACATATTGCACTTTTAAGCACTGGGGGCTTTTTAAATTGAGAAATCAAGTATTGCATTTTTCTCTCCTTATTTACCTCTTCCTTTGTTTTTGTCTGTGTTGACTAAATGTCACTCGCTCATTTCAACGCCTGTACCTGCCAGATTACCCCGGGGTGTTCATTAACCAGAACATGGGAGCGGGCCACGTCAACTTCCAGAGCCTCATAAACAACTGGTATGCCGAGAAAGAGGAAAAAAACTATGTCTATGGACAGGACTATGTCTACGGTATAGGCCACTACTTTCAGGTCAGTACTCTCTCTGTCTCTGTCTCCCTGTCTATGTCTCTCTGGCTGTCCGTCTCGCCTCCCCCCTTCCCTCTCTCTCTCTCTCTCTCTCTCTCTCTCTCTCTCTCTCTCTCTCTTCTTTTCTCGTGTCTCTCTGCTGCCTTTTTTTTGTCTCTGTGTGTCTCTGTGTATCTTTTGTATCTCTCTCTCTCTCTCTCTCTCTCTCTCTCTCTCTCTCTCTCTCTCTCTCTCTCTCTCTCTCTCTCTCTCTCTCTTCTGCTGTGTTTCTCTCAGTATCTGTTGTCTGATATGTCTGTCTCTCTGTCTGTCTCTCTGTCTGTCTGACTCTCTCTCTCTGTTTCTCTCTCTCAGTGTGTGCGTGCGTGCGTGCGTGCGTGCGTGCGTGCGTGCCTGTCTGCCTGTCTGTCCTGTCTGTCTGTCTGTCTGTCTGTCTGTCTGTCTGTCTTCTGTCTTCTTCTCTCTCTCTCTCTCTCTCTCTCTCTCTCTCTCTCTCTCTCTCTCTCTCTCTCTCTCTCTCTCTCTCTCTCTCTCTCTGAGTGTGTATGTTGCGTGCGTGCGTGTGTTCATGACAGTGCTGGTGTACTATGTCACGACAGATGGTGTACTATGTGTGGCTGTGTCACGACAGGTGGTGTACTATGTAAGGTTGTGACTGGTCACAACAGGTGGTGTACTATGCACGGATGTGACTATGTCACGACAGGTGGTGTACTATGTATGGTTCTGACTGTGTCACGACAGGTGGTGTACTGTGTATGAAAGATGACTGTGTCACGACAGATGGTGTACTATGTATGAATGATGACTGTGTCACGACAGGTGGTGTACTATGTATGAATGATGACTGTGTCACGACAGGTGGTGTACTATGTATGAATGATGACTGTGTCTCGACAGGTGGTCAGTTGTGTATGGTTGTGACTATTTCACGACAGGTGGTGTACTATGTGTGGTTGTGTCACGACAGGTGTTGTACTATGTATGGTTGTGACTGTGTCACGACAGGTGGTGTACTATGTGTGGTTGTGACTGTGTCACGACACGTGATGTACTATGGTTCTGACTGTGTCACGACAGGTGGTGTACTATGTATGGTTGTGACTGTGTCACGACAGGTGGTGTACTATGTGTGGTTGTGACCGTGTCACGACACCTGATGTGCTATGTGTGAATGATGACTGTGTCACGACAGGTGGTGTACTATGTATGGTTGTGACTATGTCACGATAGGTGTTGTACTATGTGTGGTTGTGACAGTGTCTCGACAGGTGATGTACTATGTGTGAATGATGACTGTGTCACGACAGGTGGTGTACTATGTATGATTGTGACAGTGTCGCAGCAGTTGGTTTACTATGTATGGTTGTGACTGTGCCACGACAGGTGGTGTACTATATGTGGTTGTGTCACGACAGGTGGTGTACTATGTACGGTTGTGCCACGACAGGTGGTGTACTATGTATGGTTGTGTCACGACAGGTGGTGTACTATGTACGGTTGTGTTACGACAGGTGGTGTACTATGTGTGGTTGTGTCACGACAGGTGGTGTACTATGTGCGGTTGTGTCACGACAGGTGGTGTACTATGTGCGGTTGTGTCACGACAGGTGGTGTACTATGTGTGGTTGTGTCACGACAGGTGGTGTACTATGTGTGGTTGTGTCACGACAGGTGGTGTACTATGTGTGGTTGTGTCACGACAGGTGGTGTACTATGTATGGTTGTGTTACGACAGGTGGTGTACTATATGTGGTTGTGTCACGACAGGTGGTGTACTATGTATGGTTGTGTCACGACAGGTGGTGTACTATGTATGGTTGTGTCACGACAGGTGGTGTACTATGTATGGTTGTGTCACGACAGGTGGTGTACTATGTATGGTTGTGTCACGACAGGTGGTGTACTATGTATGGTTGTGTCACGACAGGTGGTGTACTATGTATGGTTGTGTCACGACAGGTGGTGTACTATGTATGGCTGTGTCACGACAGGTGGTGTACTATGTGTGGTTGTGTCACGACAGGTGGTGTACTATGTGTGGTTGTGTCACGACAGGCGGTGTACTCTGTATGGTTGTGTCACGACAGGTGGTGTACTATGTGTGGTTGTGTCACGACAGGTGGTGTACTCTGTATGGTTGTGTCACGACAGGTGGTGTACCACGAAGCGAATCGCATTGGCTGTGGTCAGGCTTCCTGCCCTCAGTCTATCTACAAAGTGTTCCGTGTGTGTAACTACGCCAGGGCGGGCTCCAAATGTCACCGGACCATTTGTGCCCTTTTTGCCTTTTCCGCGTCTGTTTTGCTTTCTTTTCCCTTTTCTCTGCTTCTTTCTTTCTGTTTCCCTTTCTTTGTTTTCTGTCTCTGTCCTGTCTCTCTCTCTCTCTCTTCTCTCTCCTTCTCTCTCTCTCTCTCTCTCTTTCTCTCTCTCTCGCTGTTCCCCTTCAGGCGGGTGTCATGTGATCAGTGTCTTTTTCTATTTGACCTATCGGGCTTACCCTTTAAAAGCAGAATTTAAATTACGTCATGCCCTTTCAGCCTTACCCTATAAGGACGATGTAGACTCTTACCAATGTAACGCTCTAACTGACCTTTCAGCCTTGACCCTATAAGGACGATGTAGACTCTTACCAATGTAACGCTCTAACTGACCTTTCAGCCTTGACCCTATAAGGACGATGTAGACTCTTACCAATGTAACGCTCTGACTGACCTTTCAGCCTTGACCCTATAAGGACGATGTAGACTCTTACCAATGTAACGCTCTAACTGACCTTTCAGCCTGGACACTATAAGGACGATGTAGACTCTTACCAATGTAACGCTCTAACTGACCTTTCAGCCTTGACCCTATAAGGACGATGTAGACTTTACCAATGTAACGCTCTAAGTGACCTTTCAGCCTTGACCCTATAAGGACGATGTAGACTTACCAATGTAACGCTCTAACTGACCTTTCAGCCTTGACCCTATAAGGACGATGTAGACTCTTACCAATGTAACGCTCTGACTGACCTTTCAGCCTTGACCCTATAAGGACGATGTAGACTCTTACCAATGTAACGCTCTAACTGACCTTTCAGGCCTGGAAAAACTTTTAAGGACGATGTAGACTCTTACCAATGTAACGCTCTAACTGACCTTTCAGCCTTGACCCTATAAGGACGATGTAGACTTTACCAATGTAACGTCTAACTGACCTTTCAGCCTTGACCTATAAGGACGATGTAGACTTTCCCAATGTAACGCTCTAAGTGACCTTCAGCCTTGACCCTATAAGGACGATGTAGACTTTACCAATGTAACGCTCTAACTGACCTTTCAGCCTTGACCCTATAAGGACGATGTAGACTTACCAATGTAACGCTCTGACTGACCTTCAGCCTTGACCCTATAAGGACGATGTAGACTTTACCAATGTAACGCTCTAACTGACCTTTCAGCCTTGACCCTATAAGGACGATGTAGACTCTACCAATGTAACGCTCTAACTGACCTTTCAGCCTTGACCCTATAAGGACGATGTAGACTCTTACCAATGTAACGCTCTAACTGACCTTTCAGCCTTGACCCTATAAGGACGATGTAGACTTACCAATGTAACGCTCTAACTGACCTTTCAGCCTTGACCCTATAAGGACGATGTAGACTCTTACCAATGTAACGCTCTAACTGACCTTTCAGCCTTGACCCTATAAGGACGATGTAGACTTACCAATGTAACGCTCTGACTGACCTCTCAGCCTTGACCCTATAAGGACGATGTAGACTCTTACCAATGTAACGCTCTAACTGACCTTTCAGCCTTGACCCTATAAGGACGATGTAGACTTACCAATGTAACGCTCTAACTGACCTTTCAGCCTTGACCCTCTAAGGACGATGTAGACTCTACCAAGTAACGCTCTGACTGACCTCTCAGCCTTGACCCTATAAGGACGATGTAGACTCTTACCAATGTAACGCTCTAACTGACCTTTCAGCCTTGACCCTATAAGGACGATGTAGACTTACCAATGTAACGCTCTAACTGACCTTTCAGCCTTGACCCTATAAGGACGATGTAGACTCTTACCAATGTAACGCTCTAAGTGACCTTTCAGCCTTGACCCTATAAGGACGATGTAGACTTACCAATGTAACGCTCTAACTGACCTTTCAGCCTTGACCCTATAAGGACGATGTAGACTCTTACCAATGTAACGCTCTGACTGACCTTTCAGCCTTGACCCTATAAGGACGATGTAGACTCTTACCAATGTAACGCTCTAACTGACCTTTCAGCCTTGACACCTATAAGGACGATGTAGACTCTTACCAATGTAACGCTCTAACTGACCTTTCAGCCTTGACCCTATAAGGACGATGTAGACTCTTACCAATGTAACGCTCTAACTGACCTTTCAGCCTTGACCCTATAAGGACGATGTAGACTTACCAATGTAACGCTCTAACTGACCTTTCAGCCTGGACACTATAAGGACGATGTAGACTCTTACCAATGTAACGCTCTAACTGACCTTTCAGCCTTGACCCTATAAGGACGATGTAGACTCTTACCAATGTAACGCTCTAACTGACCTTTCAGCCTTGACCCTATAAGGACGATGTAGACTTACCAATGTAACGCTCTAATGACCTTTCAGCCTTGACCCTATAAGGACGATGTAGACTCTTACCAATGTAACGCTCTAACTGACCTTTCAGCCTTGACCCTATAAGGACGATGTAGACTTACCAATGTAACGCTCTGACTGACCTCTCAGCCTTGACCCTATAAGGACGATGTAGACTCTTACCAATGTAACGCTCTAACTGACCTTTCAGCCTTGACCCTATAAGGACGATGTAGACTCTACCAATGTAACGCTCTAACTGACCTTTCAGCCTTGACCCTATAAGGACGATGTAGACTCTTACCAATGTAACGCTCTAACTGACCTTTCAGCCTTGACCCTATAAGGACGATGTAGACTTACCAATGTAACGCTCTAACTGACCTTTCAGCCTTGACCCTATAAGGACGATGTAGACTCTTACCAATGTAACGCTCTAACTGACCTTTCAGCCTTGACCCTATAAGGACGATGTAGACTTACCAATGTAACGCTCTGACTGACCTCTCAGCCTTGACCCTATAAGGACGATGTAGACTCTTACCAATGTAACGCTCTAACTGACCTTTCAGCCTTGACCCTATAAGGACGATGTAGACTTACCAATGTAACGCTCTAACTGACCTTTCAGCCTTGACCCTATAAGGACGATGTAGACTCTTACCAATGTAACGCTCTAACTGACCTTTCAGCCTGGACCCTATAAGGACGATGTAGACTCTTACCAATGTAACGCTCTAACTGACCTTTCAGCCTGGACCCTATAAGGACGATGTAGACTCTTACCAATGTAACGCTCTAACTGACCTTTCAGCCTGGACCCTATAAGGACGATGTAGACTCTAGCAATGTAACGCTCTAACTGACCTTTCAGCCTTGACCCTATAAGGACGATGTAGACTCTTAGCAATGTAACGCTCTAACTGACCTTTCAGCCTTGACCCTATAAGGACGATGTAGACTCTTAGCAATGTAACGCTCTAAGTGACCTTTCAGCCTGGACCCTATAAGGACGATGTAGACTCTTAGCAATGTAACGCTCTAAGTGACCTTTCAGCCTGGACCCTATAAGGACGATGTAGACTCTTACCAATGTAACGCTCTAAGTGACCTTTCAGCCTTGACCCTATAAGGACGATGTAGACTCTTAGCAATGTAACGCTCTAAGTGACCTTTCAGCCTTGACCCTATAAGGACGATGTAGACTCTTAGCAATGTAACGCTCTAACTGACCTTTCAGCCTTGACCCTATAAGGACGATGTAGACTCTTAGCAATGTAACGCTCTAAGTGACCTTTCAGCCTTGACCCTATAAGGACGATGTAGACTCTTAGCAATGTAACGCTCTAAGTGACCTTTCAGCCTTGACCCTATAAGGACGATGTAGACTCTTAGCAATGTAACGCTCTAACTGACCTTTCAGCCTTGACCCTATAAGGACGATGTAGACTCTTAGCAATGTAACGCTCTAACTGACCTTTCAGCCTTGACCCTATAAGGACGATGTAGACTCTTAGCAATGTAACGCTCTAACTGACCTTTCAGCCTTGACCCTATAAGGACGATGTAGACTCTTACCAATGTAACGCTCTAAGTGACCTTTCAGCCTTGACCCTATAAGGACGATGTAGACTCTTACCAATGTAACGCTCTAAGTGACCTTTCAGCCTTGACCCTATAAGGACGATGTAGACTCTTACCAATGTAACGCTCTAAGTGACCTTTCAGCCTTGACCCTCTAAGGACGATGTAGACTCTTACCAATGTAACGCTCTGACTGACCTTTCAGCCTTGACCCTATAAGGACGATGTAGACTTTACCAATGTAACGCTCTAACTGACCTTTCAGCCTTGACCCTATAAGGACGATGTAGACTCTTACCAAT
>JABMCL010002145.1:562500-567500 GCA_018857735.1 Alviniconcha marisindica | reverse complement strand
TCTGCAACACCGGCATGTTCCTGCTTCTTCGTCTTCTTGTCGTTCCTAGTTTTGTCTGCAACACCGGCATGTTCCTCCTTCTTCGTCTTCTTGTCGTTCCTAGTTTTGTCTGCAACACCGGCATGTTCCTCCTTCTTCGTCTTCTTGTCGTTCCTTGCTTTGTCTGCAACACCGGCATGTTCCTCCTTCTTCGTCTTCTTGTCGTTCCTAGCTTTGTCTGCAACACCGGCATGTTCCTCCTTCTTCGTCTTCTTGTCGTTCCTAGCTTTGTCTGCAACACCGGCATGTTCCTCCTTCTTCGTCTTCTTGTCGTTCCTAGCTTTGTCTCCAACACCGGCATGTTCCTCCTTCTTCGTCTTCTTGTCGTTCCTTGCTTTGTCTGCAACACCGGCATGTTCCTCCTTCTTCGTCTTCTTGTCGTTCCTAGCTTTTTCTGCAACACTGTCATGTTGCTCCTTCTTCGTCTTCTTGTCGTTCCTAGCTTTGTCTGCAACACTGTCATGTTCCTCCTTCCTCGTCATGTCGTTCCTAGCTTTGTCTGCAACACTGTCATGTTCCTCCTTCCTCGTCATTCCTAGCTTTGTCTGCAACACTGTCATGTTCCTCCTTCCTCGTCATTCCTAGCTTTGCAACACTGTCATGTTCCTCCTTCCTCGTCATTCCTAGCTTTGTCTGCAACACTGTCATGTTCCTCCTTCCTCGTCATTCCTAGCTTTGTCTGCAACACTGTCATGTTCCTCCTTCCTCGTCATGTTGTTTTCCTGCTGCTTTTCCTTCTTCTTTCTTTTGTGCTTCGCTTCTTTCTTTTTCAACAATGTAGCCGGCCAACATTTTGATCGTTGCTTAGCTGTTTTTGTTGTTGTTGTTGTTTGTTTTTGTTTTTAATTCAGAGAGAGAGAGAGAGAAACTGGTAAAGCCATAGATAGTAATTCAGAGAGAGAGAGAGAGTAACTGGTAAAGCCATAGATAGTAATTCAGAGAGAGAGAGTAACTGGTAAAGCCATAGATAGTAATTCAGAGAGAGAGAGTAACTGGTAAAGCCATAGATAGTAATTCAGAGAGAGAGAGAGTAACTGGTAAAGCCATAGATAGTAATTCAGAGAGAGAGAGAGTAACTGGTAAAGCCATAGATAGTAATTCAGAGAGAGAGAGAGTAACTGGTAAAGCCATAGATAGTAATTCAGAGAGAGAGAGAGAGTAACTGGTAAAGCCATAGATAGTAATTCAGAGAGAGAGAGAGAGTAACTGGTAAAGCCATAGATAGTAATTCAGAGAGAGAGAGAGAGTAACTGGTAAAGCCATAGATAGTAATTCAGAGAGAGAGAGAGAGTAACTGGTAAAGCCATAGATAGTAATTCAGAGAGAGAGAGAGTAACTGGTAAAGCCATAGATAGTAATTCAGAGAGAGAGAGAGAGAGAGAGAGAGTAACTGGTAAAGCCATAGATAGTAATTCAGAGAGAGAGAGTAACTGGTAAAGCCATAGATAGTAATTCAGAGAGAGAGAGAGAGTAACTGGTAAAGCCATAGATAGTAATTCAGAGAGAGAGAGAGAGAGAGAGAGAGTAATTGGTAAAGCCATAGATAGTAATTCAGAGGAGAGAGAGAGTAACTGGTAAAGCCATAGATAGTAATTCAGAGAGAGAGGTAACTGGTAAAGCCATAGATAGTAATTCAGAGAGAGAGAGAGAGAGAGAGTAACTGGTAAAGCCATAGATAGTAATTCAGAGAGAGAGAGAGTAACTGGTAAAGCCATAGATAGTAATTCAGAGAGAGAGAGTAACTGGTAAAGCCATAGATAGTAATTCAGAGAGAGAGAGTAACTGGTAAAGCCATAGATAGTAATTCAGAGAGAGAGAGAGAGTAACTGGTAAAGCCATAGATAGTAATTCAGAGAGAGAGAGAGAGAGTAACTGGTAAAGCCATAGATAGTAATTCAGAGAGAGAGAGAGAGTAACTGGTAAAGCCATAGATAGTAATTCAGAGAGAGAGAGAGAGTAACTGGTAAAGCCATAGATAGTAATTCAGAGAGAGAGAGAGTAACTGGTAAAGCCATAGATAGTAATTCAGAGAGAGAGAGTAACTGGTAAAGCCATAGATAGTAATTCAGAGAGAGAGAGTAACTGGTAAAGCCATAGATAGTAATTCAGAGAGAGAGAGAGAGTAACTGGTAAAGCCATAGATAGTAATTCAGAGAGAGAGAAGAGAGTAACTGGTAAAGCCATAGATAGTAATTCAGAGAAGAGAGAGTAACTGGTAAAGCCATAGATAGTAATTCAGAGAGAGAGAGAGGTAACTGGTAAAGCCATAGATAGTAATTCAGAGAGAGAGAGAGTAACTGGTAAAGCCATGATAGTATTCGGAGAGAGAGAGAGTAACTGGTAAAGCCATAGATAGTAATTCAGAGAGAGGAGAGTACTGGTAAAGCCATAGATAGTAATTCACAGGAGAGAGAGTAACTGGTAAAGCATAGATAGTAATTCACAGAGAGAAGAGAGTAACTGGTAAAGCCATAGATAGTATTTCAGAGAGAGAGAGAGAGAGTAACTGGTAAAGTCCATAGATAGTAATTCGAGAGGAGATGAGTAACTGGTAAAGCCATAGATAGTAATTCAGAGAGAGAGAAGTAACTTGTAAAGCCATAGATAGTAATTCAGAGAGAGAGAGAGAGTAGCTGGTAAAGCCATAGATAGTAATTCAGAGAGAGAGAGAGTAACTGGTAAAGCCATAGATAGTAATTCAGAGAGAGAGAGTAACTGGTAAAGCCATAGATAGTAATTCAGAGAGAGAGAGAGTAACTGGTAAAGCCATAGATAGTAATTCAGAGAGAGAGAGAGAGTAACTGGTAAAGCCATAGATAGTAATTCAGAGAGAGAGAGTAACTGGTAAAGCCATAGATAGTAATTCAGAGAGAGAGAGAGTAACTGGTAAAGCCATAGATAGTAATTCAGAGAGAGAGAGAGAGAGAGGTAACTGGTAAAGCCATAGATAGTAATTCAGAGAGAGAGAGAGAGAGTAACTGGTAAAGCCATAGATAGTAATTCAGAGAGAGAGAGTAACTGGTAAAGCCATAGATAGTAATTCAGAGAGAGAGAGTAACTGGTAAAGCCATAGATAGTAATTCAGAGAGAGAGAGAGTAACTGGTAAAGCCATAGATAGTAATTCAGAGAGAGAGAGTAACTGGTAAAGCCATAGATAGTAATTCAGAGAGAGAGAGTAACTGGTAAAGCCATAGATAGTAATTCATAGAAGAGAGTAACTGGTAAAGCCATAGATAGTAATTCATAGAGAGAGAGTAACTGGTAAAGCCATAGATAGTAATTCAGAGAGAGAGAGAGAGTAACTGGTAAAGCCATAGATAGTAATTCAGAGAGAGAGAGAGAGAGTAACTGGTAAAGCCATAGATAGTAATTCATAGAGAGAGAGTAACTGGTAAAGCCATAGATAGTAATTCAGAGAAGAGAGAGTAACTGGTAAAGCCATAGAGAGAGAGAGAGTAACTGGTAAAGCCATAGATAGTAATTCATAGAGAGAGAGTAACTGGTAAAGCCATAGAGAGAGAAGAGTAACTGGTAAAGCCATAGATAGTAATTCAGAGAGAGAGAGAGTAACTGGTAAAGCCATAGAGAGAGAGAGAGTAACTGGTAAAGCCATAGATAGTAATTCATAGAGAGAGAGTAACTGGTAAAGCCATAGAGAGAGAGAGAGTAACTGGTAAAGCCATAGATAGTAATTCAGAGAGAGAGAGTAACTGGTAAAGCCATAGATAGTAATTCAGAGAGGGAGAGTAACTGGTAAAGCCATAGAGAGAGAGAGAGTAACTGGTAAAGCCATAGATAGTTCCGCTGTTTGTTTGACTGACGACGGCGCTTTTTCGTCTTGCAAGGAAGACCATGGAGTGCTTCCTCTTTTTCGTCTTGCAAGGAAGACCATGGAGTGCTTCCTCTTTTTCGTCCTGCGAGGAAGACCATGGAGTGCTTCCTCTTTCCGCGCTTCTCTCCTCCAGGCGGTCGATGTCGTGGTGTCGTGGCTTTGTGCCTGCAGGAAGTGTCTCACGCTCCTCAACGCTTCAATCACTTTGCCTACCAGTGTATCTTTGTCATTTCCCTTCACTCCGGCATGCCCAGGACACTACACCCACAGGAGACACAGCTTCTGAAGATGGATATCGAATATAGACACCTGCCAGTCGTGACTCACCGTTCCACTTTTCACTTTGGGTAGCCGGGTGGCCATCTCATCGACCGTGTGAGGATGCTGCAGTTCTGTGGACTTACGGTCACCTCTCCAGGCAGTCCCGTGGAAAAGGTGTGACTGTGACCATGTAGCAACAGGTGGCGCAGGCAATGGGGTGTTGGCTGGTTGTGTCCGGCAGTTTCCTTCCGGTGGCTGGTTGTGTCCGGCAGGATTCCTTCGGGTGGCTGGTTGTGTCCGGCAGTTTCCTTCGGGTGGCTGGTTGTGTCCGGCAGTTTCCTTCCGGTGGCTGGTTGTGTCCGGCAGGATTCCTTCGGGTGGCTGGTTGTGTCCGGCAGTTTCCTTCGGGTGGCTGGTTGTGTCTCATAGTTTACTTTTCAAACAGCGGTTTCTGTCTTAAGGTTTATCTTAAGACCGGCTGGTTCTGTCCTTCCGTTTACCTTTTGAACGGCTGGTTCTGTCCTTCCGTTTACCTTTTGAATGGCTGGTTCTGTCCTTCCGTTTACCTTTTGAATGGCTGGTTCTGTCCTTCCGTTTACCTTTTGAACGGCTGGTTCTGTCCTTCCGTTTACCTTTTGAACGGCTGATTCTGTCCTTCCGTTTACCTTTTGAATGGCTGGTTCTGTCCTTCCGTTTACCTTTTGAATGGCTGGTTCTGTCCTTCCGTTTACCTTTTGAATGGCTGGTTCTGTCCTTCCGTTTACCTTTTGAATGGCTGGTTCTGTCCTTCCGTTTACCTTTTGAATGGCTGGTTCTGTCCTTCCGTTTACCTTTTGAATGGCTGGTTCTGTCCTTCCGTTTACCTTT
>JABMCL010002145.1:550000-557500 GCA_018857735.1 Alviniconcha marisindica | reverse complement strand
CCATTTTGGTTAAGGGGATGTATAGACAGGTGCTCATGCCCCCACTGGATGATTCCATTTTTGTTAAGGGGGTGTATAGACAGGGGCCTCCTGCCCCCACTGGATGATTCCATTTTTGTTAAAGGGATTTATAGACAGGGGCCTCATGCCCCCACTGGATGATTCCATTTTTGTTAAGGGGGTGTATAGACAGGGGCCTCATGCCCCCATTAGATGATTCCATTTTTGTTTTAGATGATTCCATTTTGGTTAAGGGGGTGTATAGACGGGCCTCCTGCCCCCATTAGATGATTCCATTTTGCTTAAGGGGGTGTATGGACAGGGACCTCGTGGCCTCCGGTTATTCTTTTAACACCTCACGTACACAAAGCTTATCTGAGGGTGTAGCCTATTTTTTTGCGTTTGACAGTTCTTGGTGTTTGGTATGTTTTGCTGTTGACTCTCTCTCTCTCTCTCTCTCTCTCTCTCTCTCTCTCTCTCTCTCTCTCTCTCTCTCTCTCCATTACACAAACGCTCCACAAGTATAACCCGGAACTCGATTATTAATGTTATTAATAAGAACATTTATAGGGACATAACATGTTTTATCCATCAAGTAAAACAGATCAACAACATACAAAGCGAAAATTCAGGATTTTTCTTTAAAACTGCACAGTTGATCTTCTGTTAACCTGGTCGCGGCACTCTACTAAACAACCGTTTAGCTAAAAAATCGAAAACAATGTTGTTTGTCAGCGCTATTTAAAAAGATGATGCAGAAGATGACCAAAAGCAGAAAGGGTTGCGACTAAAAGCCTTTGAAGGAACATCATATGCAGTCGACTAAAAGCCTTTGAAGGGCCATCATATGCAGTCGACTAAAGGCCTTTCAAGGGGCATCATATGCAGTCGACTAAAGGCCTTTCAAGGGACATCATATGCAGTCGACTAAAGGCCTTTCAAGGGGCATCATATGCAGTCGACTAAAGGCCTTTCAAGGGGCATCATATGCAGTCGACTAAAGGCCTTTCAAGGGGACATCATATGCAGTCGACTAAAGGCCTTTCAAGGGACATCATATGCAGTCGACTAAAGGCCTTTCAAGGGGCATCATATGCAGTCGACTTACTCACTTGCTGAGTGGACGAGACGCAATACAAAACTAACCCGTCAAGGCATTTCTGCTTTTCGTTGTTTTCCGGTAAAATGACCATTTGTTCGCAGCGCGTACAAGGATGGCTACAAGGATATTTATTAGCCAGTGACATTAAAATGGACATTAAAATGGACATTAAAATGGACATAAAATGGACATAGGAATTTGTCTCGGCGAGAGACGGTAAGAGCTAGGCACCCATTCTGCCGTCACTGTGTTTTGATGTTTACCGCAACAATTTCCTCTTCAGTCAAAGGAGGTTTGGACATGTCACAGGGTGCAACGGCCATTTTCAGATCATCTCTCTTTGCTGTTTCATTAAAATGTCAGCGTAATCACCTTTGCTTCGTGTGTGTGTGTGTGGTGTGTGTGTGTGTGTGTGTGTCTGGTCTGTCTGTCTGTCTGTCTGTCTGTCTGTCTGTCTGTCTGTCTGTGTCTGTGTGTCTGTAGTGTGTAGTATGTGTGTGTGTGTGTGTGTATGGTGTGTGTGTGTGGGTGTGTGTGAGGGGGCAGGAAGAGAGAGAGAGAGAGAGAGAGAGAGAGAGAGAGAGAGAGAGAAGAGACAGCTATAGCTTGCCAAGAGTTCCCGTGAGGATTTTATTCTTACCAAGCTTTCATGTCTGAGGCTTGGTAGGAAATGGAACACGTAAAGGAGGTCACACCAAATTAAAAACGGTTCACAAACTACAAAAGTACACCATCAATTAAAAAATAAAAAGTGAACAAGTGTTGAGATGAATGACAAATAAACTCGAATAACGCTTTGTGTGTCGGCTAACTGAAGTTTTTTGTCGGTTCTCAAACGGCAGTGAGTGTGGAACAGACAACTGACAGTGAGTGTGGAACAGACAACTGACAGTGAGTGTGGAACAGACAACTCAAACAGTGAGTGTGGAACAGACAACTCAAACGGCAGTGAGTGTGGAACAGACAACTCAAACGACAGTGCATGTGGAACAGACAACTCAAACGGCAGTGAGTGTGGAACAGACAACTGACTGAGTGTGGAACAGACAACTGACAGTGATGTGGAACAGACAACTGACAGTGAGATGTGGAACAGACAACTCAAACGACAGTGATGTGGAACAGACAACTCAAACGCTGAGTGGGGAAACAAAACTAACGACAGTGATGGGAACAGACAACTCAAACGGCAGTGAGTGTGGAACAGACAACTGACAGTGAGTGGGGAACAGACAACTGACAGTGAGTGTGGAACAGACAACTGACAGTGAGTGTGGAACAGACAACTCAAACGCAGTGAGTGTGGAACAGACAAACAAGGTGCAAACACGGGAGTGTGGAACAGCAACTGATGAGGTGGAACAGACAACTAGACAGTGATGTGGAACAGACAAGAATAGTTGACAGCAATACACGTGGTGTGAAAATTTTGACAACTCAAACGCGTGAGTGTGAAACAGACAACTGACAGTGAGTGTGGAACAGACAACTGCATGAGTGTGGAACAGACAACTAACGTGATGTGGAACAGACAACTCAAACGCATGATGTGGAACAGACAACTCAAACGGCATGATGTGGAACAGACAACTCAAACGCGTGATGTGGAACAGACAACTCAAACGGCGATGAGTGTGGAACAGACAACTCAAACGGCAGTGAGTGTGGAACAGACAACTGACAGTGAGTGTGGAACAGACAACTGACAGTGAGTGTGGAACAGACAACTCAAACGACAGCGAGTGTGGAACAGACAACTCAAACGGCAGTGAGTGTGTAACAGACAACTGACAGTGAGTGTGGAACAGACGACTGACACTGAGTGTGGAACAGACAACTGACAGTGAGTGTGGAACAGACAACTCAAACGACAGTGAGTGGGAACAGACAACTCAAACGCATGAGTGTGAACAGACACTCAAACGACAGTGCAGTGGAACAGACAACTCAAACGGCAGTGAGTGTGGAACAGACAACTCAAACGGCGATGAGTGTGGAACAGACAACTCAAACGGCGTGAGGTGGAACAGACAACTCAAACGACAGGCATGTGGAACAGAAACTAAACGGCGATGAGTGTGGAACAGACAACTCAAACGGCATGAGTGTGGAACAGACAACTCAAACGGCGATGAGTGTGGAACAGACAACTCAAACGACAGTGATGTGGAACAGACAACTCAAACGGCAGTGAGTGTGGAACAGACAACTGACTGAGTGTGGAACAGACAACTCAAAAAATCAGGCGTACTTAAACCTCAAACGCAGGGGACAGACAAAAGCCAAGCCGTCCAGACCAAGATGGAACTAGCTTTTTGCCCGTAGCGGATATACACGGTTGTTTACAACTAGCGTGTTTCCACGCTATGTTGACTTCACAGCCTTGGTGCACAAACTTTTCTCAAGTTTACTGAGGGCGCTGACAGCGTTGGACTAAGTAAATATGATGCTTAACGTCCACAGAAACCGTAAGGCTTATTAGGGACGGGAGAAGGGGGGAAGGAGGTATAGAGGTGGGGGGGGGGGGGGGGGGAGATTATATACCTATCGCTACACTGTCACCACCAGAATGACTTCTGAATTAAGGTGGGCAGCGATGAGAGCCATTGTAATGTTTGATAATTGTGAGGGACAAAGTCACGAGACAGCGTCCACAGACCACAACTCTTGAAGAGAAAGGAGAGCCGAAACAGATTCGAACCGAAGTCCTTGTGCTTATACCAACCTAACGCCTTACCGCTAGGCCAAACCGACTCACTTCGTTGGATGCGGGGGTGATGTCACTATATACAGATGCGTGGGGTGGGGGTGGGGGGTCGTGGGGGGACGTGAGGAGGGGGGGGGGCGTGAGTGCGGTCAGTCGGCGTGGACGAGGAAGCCGCTGAAGGCGGTGGGCGTGTCGTAGAAGTAGCTCTCCGCCGACACCTTGAGCCACACGCGCTGCCCCACCTGCAGCTGCACCACGGCCTGCACTGACCCCGCCTGGAAGTGGGTGTCGTGGTAGGTGTAGACGTAGTCCATGGGCACGTCGTCCACCATCAGGAACATGGCGGCGTGGTGCTGCGCGCCGTACGTCTCCGTGCTGGCCAGGAAGCAGTACGTGCCGTTCAGCGGAGCCACGAAACTGCCCGTCGTCGCCTGGTAACCGTTGCCATGGTTATTGACCACAGTGGGCAGCACGAGGGGGCTGTCGCTCTGAAGGTGGAACTCCTTCACTCCTCGGGCGTGGAAACTGACTCTTTGCAGCGTCACGTCTGCGGGCCAATCAACAGGAAGACCATGAGATGAAGGAAGACAGTCCACAACGTGGTCACACGCTGGAGTCCACTTGGTTCAACACACTAATGTGCACACACACACACACACACACACACACACACACACACACACACACACACACACACACACACACACACACACACACACACACAGAGGCACACATATATATATGTACGCACGCACGCAGACGGAACATAGGAATACAAACGCATATGCGCGCGAGCGCATATATAGAGACATAAAAAACAAACCAAAATCAGAAGAAAGAGCCAATAACACAATACACACACACACACACACACACACACACACACACACACACACACACACACACAACAACACACACACACACACACACACACACACACACACACACACACAACACACACACGCACACACACACACACACAATATATATATATATATATATATATATATATATATATATATATATATATATATATATATATATATATATATATACGCACGCACGCAACAGAACATAGGAATACAAACGCATATGCGCGCGAGCGCATATATAGAGACATAAAAAACACAAACCAAAATCAGAAGAAAGAGCCAATAACACAACACAATACACACACACACACACACACACACACACACACACACAACACACACACACACACACACACACACACACACACACAAACAAACAAACAAAAATACCCACCCACACCCACACCCACACACACTCACACACACACACAAACACACACAAACACACACACAAACAAACAAAAATACACACCCACACACACACACACACACACACACACACACACACACACACACACACACAACACACAAACACACACACTCCCCCAGGGAAATGTCAGCCCGACATGTAAGAACATTAAGCACCCCCCACCCCCACCCCACCCCCCACCCCCACCCCGGGGGGCTGGGTCTCACCGGCCACGTGCTGGTTCAGCTGCTGGGTCAACGCCTGCACCTGCTGCTGCAGCACGGCGCTGTCGTGCTGCTGGTGCGCCCGCTGCTCCCTCAACGTCTTCAGCTCCGCCTCCAGCAGTGCCAGCCGCGCCTCCAGCCTGTCCACCGTCACGTTGGCCCCGCCCCCGCCCCCGCCCCCGCCCCCGCGCGTGCCGTTGTTCACACACGCCGCAGACGCTGAGGCCTGCGGGACTTCGCAGGTGTAAGATCCGCCCGTCACCGGGTTGTCCAGCAGCAGCAGAAACTGGCCGTTACTGTACTGGGTGCTGGGCAACAGCTGACCGCTGGGAGTCTGGAGACAAAAGCCACAAAGCAGCGACTCGAAGTCAGTGCCGTTTGCAGCACTGGGACTGGTTAAAGGTGCTCGGCCTAAGTGACAGCTTGAGTCAGTCCGGTCAAAAGAGACAACGGGCTGAGTGGTCTATATCCGCATCCAGTCTATCTCTGTCTATCTCTGTATGCAGTCAGGTGGAAAATGACAATGGCTGAGTGTCTCTGTATCCAGTCAGGTGGAGAGTAACAAAGGTTGAGTGATCTGTCTATCTCTGTATCCAGTCAGGTGGAAAGTGACAATTGAAGGATGAGTGGTCTGTCTATCTCTGTATCCAGTCAGGTGGAAAGTGACAATTGAAGGATGAGTGGTCTGTCTATCTCTGTATCCAGTCAGGTGGAAAGTGACAATTAAAGGATGAGTGATCTGTCTATCTCTGTGTCCAGTCAGGTGGAGAGTAACAAAGGTTGAGTGATCTATCTATCTCTGTATCCAGTCAGGTGGAGTGTAACAAAGGTTGAGTGATCTGTCTATCTCTGTATCCAGTCAGGTGGAGAGTAACAAAGGTTGAGTGATCTGTCTATCTCTGTATCCAGTCAGGTGGAAAGTGACAATTAAAGGATGAGTGATCTATCTGTGTCCCTCTATCAATCGATCCATCAATCCATCCAATGCATCTTTAATTTGCTTTCTCTATGAGTAATTTGATCCCTCCGTCATGTATCCATCTAAGTTACCTTTCCGTCAATAATCTATCATCCGTGGTTCACTCACCATCCACTCCACGTCAAAGGGGGGGGGGGGGTGGTGTTCACTCACTGGGGGGAGGGGCGTGCTCACCATCCACTCCAGTCAAGGGGGGGGGAGGTGGTGGTTCACTCACTGGGGTACTGCCTCACCATCCACTCCACGTCAAAGGGGGTGGTGGGTGGTGGTGGTGGTGGTGGTGGTGGTTTCACTCCTGGGGGAGGGGGCGCTGCTCACCATCCACTCCACGTCAAAGGGGTGGGGGTGTGGTGGTAGTGGTGGTGGTTCACCAGGGGGAGGGGGGGGCTACTCACCATCCACTCCTCAAGGGGGGGGGGGTTCACTCACTGGGGGAGGGGTAACTACTCACCATCCACTCCACGTCAAGTGGGGGGGGGTCACTCACTGGGGGAGGGGTAACTACTCACCATCCACTCCACGTCAAGTGGGGGGGGTTCACTCACTGGGGGAGGGGTAACTACTCACCATCCACTCCACGTCAAGTGGGGGGGGTGGTCACTCACTGGGGGAGGGGTAACTACTCACCATCCACTCCACGTCAAGTGGGGGGGGGGGTTTCACTCACTGGGGGAGGGGTAACTACTCACCATCCACTCCACGTCAAGGGGGGGGTCACTCACTGGGGAGGGGTAACTACTCACCATCCACTCCAAGTCAAGGGGGGGGGGTTCACTCACTGGGGGAGGGGTAACTACTCACCATCCACTCCACGTCAAATGGGGGGTGGTCGTGGTATTTGAAAGTGCCACAGGTCAGCACAGTGTGCCACTGCTGCGTGCTGTTACTGAACGCAGCCACTGGAGACTGGGCTGCGTGCAGATGGCCGTCCGCCGTCATCAGGCCGTCTACAACAGTGCAACAGTCACGTAATTATGAACACATAGGGTAGCACCCACATAAACGTGCGCTCCAAACTCTCTCTGCCTTTCTGTATGTTTCTCTGTCTGTCTCTGTCTGTCTCTGTCTCTCACACACACACACTCACATGTGTGCACACACACACACACACACACACACACACACACACACACACACACACACACACACACACTCACGTGTGCAAGCATACATAAACAATTGGTCTTCTATTAAGCCTTCATTGTCC
>JABMCL010002145.1:540000-545000 GCA_018857735.1 Alviniconcha marisindica | reverse complement strand
TTCTGAAAGGGACCGCCTCCTTTCTCTCCGTTTTTAAAGGGACCACCTCCTTTCTCTCCGTTCTTAAAGGGACCACCTCCTTTCTCTCCGTTCTTAAAGGGACCATCTACTTTCTCTCCGTTCTTAAAGGGACCACCTCCTTTCTCTCCATTCTTAAAGGGACCACCTCCCTTCTCTCCGTTCTTAAAGGGACCACGTCCTTTCTCTCCGTTCTTAAAGGGACCACCTCCTTTCTCTGTTCTTGAAGGGACCACCTTTCTCTCCGTTCCTAAAGGGACTGCCTCCTTTCTCTCCGTTCTTAAAGGATCACCTCATTTCTCTGTGTTGTTAAAGGGTCTACCTTACCTCCTTTCTCTCCGTTCTTAAAGCGACCGCCTCCTTTCTCTCCTTTCTTAAAGGAACAGCCTCCTTTCTCTCCGTTCTTAAAGGGTCTGCCTCAACTCCTTTCTCTCCGTTCTTAAAGGGTCCGCCTCACATCCTTTCTCTCCGTTCTTCAAGGGAACGCCTCCTTTCTCTCTGTTCTTAAAGGGACCGCCTCCTTTCTCTCCGTTCTTAAAGGGACCGCCTCCTTTCTCTCCGTTCTTAACGGGTCCGCCTCACATCCTTTCTTTCCGTTCTTCAAGGGACCGCCTCCTTTCTCTCTTCAAACCAGCATTAACCAAACCAACAGTGCTAGGTCATACATTTCCTTCAACCGACAAGGGCATAGTGATCAGGGCAAAGCAAAGCAGTCTGACCTACTCCAGGCCTCAGACTCAAGCGTTAGTAGTTCCTGGTTCTCGGCAGAGGGGGACCTCGGTTTCTGCGTCCGCGGTATCCGGCAGCTGGCACCGACATACGAATATCAATACTGACAACACCACCACAGTGAGGGCTGTCTTTAAAACAAAAACAAAGAAGAAGATTTTAAGGGAGTTATATATTTCTATCGACAGCGCTGACCAAGCCTTTCAAAAGTGCTCTGTGTCCCGTCAGCCAAGACCAGAAACAGCTTAAGTCTTTGTCGTTCTCATTTTTTATTGTAGGGGACGGGGTGGGGCGCTTCTGTGTGTGTGTGTGTGCGTGCGTGCGTGCGTGCGTGCGTGTGTGCGTGCGTGTGTGTGTGTGTGTGTGTGTGTGTGTGTGCATGTATGTGTGTGTGCGTGTGTGTGTGTGTGCGTGCGTGTGTGTGTGTGTGTGTGTGTGTGTGTGTGTGTGTGTGTGTGTGTGTGTGTGTGTGTGTGTGTGTGTGTGTGTGTGTGTGTGTGTGTGTGTGTCTGTGTGTGTGTGTGTTAGGGAGGATACATAACCCAGCCATTTTCGAACAGGAGAGAAGGGAGGCGATCCCTTTAAGAACGGAGAGAAAGGAGGTGGTCCCTTTAAGAACGGAGAGAAAGGAGGTGGTCCCTTTAAGAACGGAGAGAAGGGAGGTGGTCCCTTTAAGCATTGTTCTAGTGAAGAATTCTATCCATACAAACATCACTTTTGTGCCGTATTCTCTTCACACAAACGTCACTTTTGTACTGTATTTTGTGCAAAAGAGATCACTCTAGTGCAGTATTCTATCCTCAAAAGATTCACTTCAGTAAAATATTCTCTCCACGAAAACTTGGCTTTTATGCAATAGTTTGTCCACAAACACATCACTTTAGTGCACTGTCCTCAAACACATCATTTTAGTGCAGTCTCCAGTTCACACAAAAAAACATCACTTTTGTGCAATATTCTTTCTACAAAAACATCACTTTACTGCAATATTTTGTCCACAAACAAGTTAGGGGTTAATCAGAAAAAATCGCCTTTCCCACAAATGAGATCAGTTTTGCATTTAAAAGTAAAAAAGAGAGAGAGAGAGGGGGTTTGGAGCAATTGCTGATTTCTCGTCATGTATGGAATGAATTGCAGGACTGTAACCCCGTGCAAGAGGTCAATACCTTTAACTTTATGTTCGGGTACTGACTGCGTGGCTACGTTGCGATGTGACACGGATAAGACCGAACACTGACCTGCCCACTGACCTTGAACTGATAATCTCACGGGCGATGGGAGGGGGCCAAGTTTGCTCAGTGGTGATGTATTAAAGCGAACCGAAGTGATTGATATCACGGGTCTTGTCGGTAGGAACGGACTGGTTACCTGTACTTGCTGTGTGTCACCGTCGACAGAAGAATCAAGTGAAACCTGCCGATGGAACACTGTATACGTGTTCACACCAACTGGCTGCTTCGCTGCACTTCTGTTGTTTTTTTAGCGCGGTATAGCAGAAGGCAGGAATCGTTTTCTACGCATCTGACTGTCCACACGCTGCCACAGCTCGCTCTATGCCTCTGGGTCAGAGACGTGTCAGACCCGGTGCTTGTGAAATGAAAACCGGTTATTTTGTTGTGGGTGTCATAATGGCGTGTGTTTTTTTCCCCTCCTCCTCCCCATCCGTCCCGCTCCTATCCCTTTGTACATCTACACCCCAAACACACACACACACACACACACACACACACACACACACACACACACACACACACAACACACACACACACACACACACACCACACACACACCACACACACACACACACATACACACACACACACACACACACACACACACACACACACACACACACACACACACACACACACACACACACACGCACACACACACACACACACACTCACACATACACACACACACACACACCACACACACGCACACACACACACACACACTCACACACACACACACACACACACACACTCGCGCGCGCACGTGCACATATACGCTTTCGGACTGCATGTAATCCAGTACTACATCCTCCGAGAAAGGCCGACGTTACAGATGACAAGCCAGCAGACAGTGTGGGTTGAGGGGCCCTAACACCAGTGCCACCCCTTTATCATCCACCCTCAAACATCACACACCCAGCAAACGCAGTGTGTGTTCCGCGAGACTTCTTCTACGGTTCGGAATAGACGAGGAAACCGCTGAAGGCGGTGGGCTGGTCCCAGAAGTAGCTGGGTCCGTAGCAGTTGAGCCACACCTGCTGGCCGACGCGCAGGTCCAGCACCGCGTGCACCGTCCCCGCCTGGAAGTTGCCGCGGGTGTTGACGAAGTGGACGAATGCGCCGTCCACCACCAGGCTCATCTCCGCCACGTCCTGCGCAGCCACCACGCTGTTCTCCGTTTCCGTGCTGGCCGCGAAGAAGTAGGTGCCGTTGACCGGCGCTTGGAAACGGCCGGTCACAGGGCTGTAGGCGTTGCCATGGTTACTGCGCACCTGCGGCAGGACGAGGGTCTGGCCTGTCTGCAGAACCCACTGCATCAGCCCTGTGGCGTGGAAGCTGATTCTGGGCGTGGTGCCACCTGTCAGTCAAACGAAACAGCACGCGCGTGACACGCTTTACTGGCAACTGTGAGAAGGACGTGGGCGGAGCCTGTTTCAAGAGCCGTGTACTTCAGCCCTGCGGGCTGGAAGCCGATCTGGGCGTTGTTCTGTCTGTCAGTCAGACGCAACAACAAAATCAACACGGGATTTAAGGGCACTCACTGTGGGACGGACGAGGGTGGGGCCAGTTTCAAGAGTTAATTATGTGCTTCACTCCTGTCGGCTAGAACTGATTCTGGAATTTGGTTAATAGCTGTCAGTCACACACACAATAAATGGCACGTGCATTACCCAGGTTACCGTGGGTCTATGGGTAGAGGTGTGTTTTTCAGCTTGGCAGTGTAGTAAGTAAGTAAGTAAACATGGTGCTTAATGTCCACAGAAACCATGAGGCTTATTAGGGACGGGGAGAAGGGGGTATGGAATTTGGTGAAGAGGGAGATTATATACCTATCGCCACACTGTCACCACCAGAATGATTCCTGCATTAAGATGGGCAGAAATGAGAGCCATTTTAATGTTTCAGTAGGAAGTGATGGACAAAGTCACAAGACAGTGTCCTCAAACCACAACCTTTTTGAAGAGAAAGGAGAGCCGAAGCGGTATCGAACCGTGGTCCTTCCGCTTACCAGCCTAACGCCTTACCGCTAGGCCAAACCGGCTCACAAAATTGGCAGTGTAGAAGATGACACTGGTATTTCTTTACTTGTCACTCACATAATGTGACATTACAGCATTCAACTTGCGGCTTACTGGCCACTGGGGGGAGGACTGAGGCGGAGCCTGTTTGAGGAGGCGTGGTCTGGATGTCGTCTGACCTGTCACTCACACACAACAAGGTTTCTTATATGCTGTAATGTAAATTTTGAAGGACGAGGGAGGAGACTGTTTGAGGAGACGTGGTCTATGTGTCGTGTAACCTGTCAGTCATACACAACAAAGCATCCAATGTGCTTCACTGTTTGAAGGACAAAGGGGGAGTCTGTTTCAAGAGGCGTGGCCTGGGTGTCGTCTACCTGTCAATCATACACAATGAAACACGCAGTACGCTGTCTAATGGACACGTTGTGTGGAAGGAGAAGGGCGGGTCATGTTTCAAGGCACAAAGACGTGTCCTTTAAAACTCTGCAGCGTGAAAACTGACTGTGGCTGTCGTCTTGCCATTTTTTATCCCCCCCCCCCCCCCCCCACACACACACACACACATACACACACACACACACACACACACACACACACACACACACACACACACACACACACACACATCTCCGCGTGAAACAAGAAGTCTTAAAGTGTGTATATCCACGTGGCACAAAACGTCTTAAATTGTGTATCTCCAGGTGGAACAAAACATCTTAAAGTGTGTATATCCGAGTGGAACAAACGTCTTACAGTGTGTATCTCCACGTGGAACAAAACGTCTTGATGATTATGTTGTTGCTGTTGTTGCTTTTTGTTTTGTTTTGTTGTTTGTTTCTTTGTTCGTTTTGTTTTTGTTTTTTTGTTTTTGTTTTGGTGCTAAGACGGTTCTTGTGGGGCGCTAGAGGCGGCAGGAAAAGGGGTCAGAATGAAACCCATTCCCTGACGTGAAAGAAGCAGCAATGGACGAACACCTACCTCAGGGAACGTTGAAACA
>JABMCL010002145.1:487500-532500 GCA_018857735.1 Alviniconcha marisindica | reverse complement strand
ATGTCCATCTATCTGCTCAATCCCCTCCCCCCCTCTCTCTTCTCTCTCTCTCTCTCTCTCTCTCTCTCTCTCTCTCTCTCTCTCTCTCTCTCTCTCTCTCTCTCTCAAAGTATTTTCACTGATTTTGCTGTTCCTGTATGTTTATTACTATTCATAGGGGTAGTGTTATATTTTATTTGTTTGTATATTGTTTATCATGTTTAAATATTAATCGAGTTTGTAAAGTTTTGTTGTTTTTGTTTTCATATAATTGTTTCTCCATGTTTCACTTATTCAGTAGTTTAGCAAGGACTAGTTGTTAGACAGGTCTAAATGAACCTAAACTACAATCCTTGGAAAATAAAGTTTTCGAGTTCGAGTTCGAGTTCGAGTTCTCTCTCTCTCTCTCAGATGACACAACACACCACACATCCGGAAAAGATATCATGCAGACAGAACACACCTTACAGGAAAGCTTAGACCAGGTCTCATGTTGGTGCGACAATAATTCTATGGTTATCAATCCAAAGAAAATCCACTCTATGACAATCGCTACAAGGCATCAGCTCTTACCTTTATCGCTTGATCTGTTACTACATGGAATGAAAGTTGAACACGTGGCAGAACACCAACTTTTAGGAATAATTATAGACAACAAATTTCGGTGGGATACACATACTGACACACTGTGCAAAACACTCTCTAATCGTGTTTTCCTTCTATCTAAACTAAAGTACATTGTCGACAATGATACTTTAAAGCTTTTCTTCAATGCTCACATTAAATCCCACATTGACTACGCATCCGTAGTGTGGGGCGGCTGTAGTGATGCTCTCAAAAAACGATTAAATTCTCTACTAAGAGGAGCCGGAAAGCTAATCCTTCCAGACAAAAATCTAACCATTGACCAGAAACTGAAAAAGATAGGAATATTGAGCCCCCCATTCTGTCCCCCATCATGCCCCCATCATGCCCTCATCATGCCCCCCATCATGCCCCCATCATGCCCTCATCATGCCCCCCATCATGCCCCCATCATGCCCCCATCATGCCCCCCACCATGCCCCCATCATGCCCCCCATCCTACCCCGAATCCTGACCCCCATCCTGCCCCCCATCATACCCCCCATCATACCACCCATCATGCCCCCATCATGCCCCCCATCATGCCCCCATCCTGCCCCATTTTACCCCCACCCTGCCCCCCATCATACCACCCATCATGCCCCCATCATGTCCCCTCCCCCATGCACCCCTTCCTACCCCCCCTCATGCCCCCCCCTCATCCCCCTCCCCCATCTGCCCCCATCATGTCCCCTCCCCCATGCACCCCTCCTACCCCCATCATGCCCCCCCCATCATGTCCCCCCCCATCTGCCCTATCATGTCCTCTCCCCATGCACCCCTATCTACCCCCCATCTACCCCATCCATCATGTCCCCCACATGCACCCCTTCCTACCCCCCATCATGCCCCCCCATCATGTCCCCACATGCACCCCTTCTTACCCCCCATCATGCCCCCCCCTAATCATTGTCACACTCACCTTCTAAAGCCTTCTTCAATGCCACTAATCCCACCTACTCATCTAGTGCGCTCATCATCCCCAAAAAACATTAAATTCCTCACTAAGAGCCGAACATCCTTGCCGACAAATCAACCATGACCGAACAGTGAATATTGCCCCCCCATCTGCCCCCATCATGCCCCCCATCATGCCCCCATCATCCATGCCCCCCATCATGCCCCCATCATGCCCTCATCATGCCCCCATCATGCCCCCATCATGCCCCATCTCCCCCCCATCATCCCCCATCATGCCCCCATCTACCCCCACTCTACCCCACATCATGCCCCCCATCCCTATGCCCCCATCATGCCCCCATCATGACCCCGAATCCTGACCCCCATTCTACCCCCATCATGCCCCCCATCATACCCCGAATCCTGACCACCATCCTGCCCCCATTCTACCCCCATTCTGTCCCCTCATCATGCCCCCATCATGCCCCCCATCATGCCCCCATCATGCCCCCCATCCTACCCCGAATCCTGACCCCCATCCTGCCCCCCATCATACCCCCCATCATGCCCCCCATCATACCCCGAATCCTGACCCCCATCCTGCCCCCATTCTACCCCCATTCTGTCCCCCATCATGCCCCCATCATGCCCCCATCATGCCCCCATCATGCCCCCATCATGCCCCCCATCATGCCCCCATCATGCCCCCATCCTACCCCGAATCCTGACCCCCATCCTGCCCCCATCATACCCCCCATCATACCACCCATCATGCCCCCATCATGCCCCCATCATGCCCCCATCCTGCCCCATTTTACCCCCACCCTGCCCCCCATCATCATGCCCCCATCATGCCCCCATCATGCCCCCATCCTGCCCCCCATCATACCACCCATCATGCCCCCATCATGCCCCCATCATGCCCCTCCTACCCCCATCATGCCCCCCATCCTGCCCCCATCCTGCCCTACATTCTGCCCCCATCTTGCCCCCATCTTACCCCCCACCCCCCACCCCCGTCATGCCATACATCCTGCCCCCATTCTACCCCCATCATGCCCCCCCATCCTACCCCCATCATGCCCCCCATCATACCCCGAATCCTGACCCCCATTCTACCCCCATCATGCCCCCCATCATACCCCGAATCCTGACCCCCATCCTGCCCCCATTTTACCCCCATTCTGTCCCCCATCATGCCCCATCATGCCCCCATCATGCCCCCCATCATGCCCCCATCATGCCCCTCTGCCCCCATCCTACCCCGAATCCTGACCCCCATCCTGCCCCCATCATACCCCCCATCATGCCCCCATCATCCCCAATCTGCCCCCATCCTGCCCCCATTCTACCCCATTCTGTCCCCCATCATGCCCCCATCATGCCCCCATCATGCCCCCATCATGCCCCCATCATGCCCTCATCATGCCCCCCATCATGCCCCCCATCATGCCCCCATCATGCCCCCCATCCTACCCCGAATCCTGACCCCCATCCTGCTCCCCATCATACCACCCATCATACCACCCATCATGCCCCCATCATGCCCCCATCTTGCCCCCATCCTGCCCCATTTTACCCCCACCCTGCCCCCCATCATACCACCATGCCCCCTCCCCATCATGCCCCCATCTTGCCCCCATCCTGCCCCATTTCCCCCACCTGCCCCCATCATACCACCCATCATGCCCCCATCATGCCCTGCACCCCATCATGCCCTCCTACCCATCATGCCCCATCGCACATTCTACCCCCATCTTGCCCCTCATAATGCCCCCATCATGCCCCCATCATGCCCCCATCATGTCCCCATCATGCCCCATCATGCCCCCATCATGCCCCCATCATGCCCCCCATCATGCCCCCATCATGCCCCCATCATGCCCCCTTCCTGCCCCCTTCCTGCCCCTTCCTGCCCCCCATCATGCCCCATCATGCCCCTTCCTGCCCCCCCAATGCCCCCATCTTGCCCCATCAGCCCTTCCTGCCCCCTATCATGCCCCCCATCATGCCCCATCATGCCCCCATCATGCCCCCATCATGCCCCCTTCCTGCCCCCCCCCCCCATCATGCCCCCTCCCCCCATTCTGCCCCCCCATCCTGCCCCCCATCCTGCCCCCACTCACTCCATCGTTCCTAGTCAGATTGCCGCCCGATTTCACGGCCAAAGCTGTGATCACACAACGGCCAACCTTCTAACGGTTTTGCGCTCCGACGACCTAGGCAGCTGATGAGCAGGACGACGGCAGCCGTCCGCCGCATCAACACGGCGTCTCACGCTCTGCAGCATCAACACGGCGTCTCACGCTCTGCAGCATCAACACGGCGTCTCACGCTCCGCCGATCAAAGACTGGTATTGGCGGTAGGCGACAAGACGAGACGGCAGGCTTGGGTGTCAGGGCGCGTGTTGTTAGCTGTTAACGAGGCTGAGAGGACGAGCGGTCCCAGAAATGATAATATAACGCTACAGTCCGGCGCTCACGCGCGCTAATCTGCTGCAGGTTGCAAACGATAGCCGACTGGCCTGGCTCCAGCTTCTTGAACTGGCCTCATGGAAAGCGAGCCGCCAGCGAGCCATCCGTCGTCCGAAGATCCGTTGTTTATTACTGACATTCAGCGCAAAGTATTCGTCTATTAGTCTGTTGCAGGCGGCTTAGCCAAAGAAACAACAACAACAACAAAAAGACTGACAGAAAACAACAGAAGCAAAAAGCGCGGAATGAGGAAGGTGGACAGCCAGAGTGAACACAGAGGACTGGCCGTTAAGATGGACACGAAGTCAGTGCGTGGTGAGCAGTGTGGGTGTCGGAGGCTGTTGGCGCAGACACCCGCTAATTAGAGGTGTTCGTTAATTAACGTCCTAACACTGAATGCGTTAATTAACGTCCTAACACACAATGCAACGTCCTAACACAGAATGCAACGTCCTAACGCAGAATACAAGCCCCCTTTGCAAGAAACTGTGGAAAAAATTTAATTAAAAAATGCGTTTTCCGCTGTCTGTTGGGGCCGCCCCGTTGTTCGGGATGCTGCTCGATTTTGGTGTCGTCGCGGAGGCGGTGACCGAATTCCAACTTTTGGTGTACGTTAGAACGGTCAGGGAAGGGGGGGGGGGGGGGGGGGGGGGGGAACAAATCCTTGGGGACATTATTATACAGTGAGCGGGAAAAACGTTGAGACTGTCCAACCATGGACCTATATGTAGATAATTATAGGTCCATGGTCCAACGGGCCGCTTTTCTCACGAAGCTAATGACAGCAAGGGAGGTAACCAAAGCAGGTACTGGCAGACAACTTACTTCAACCGGCCAATCAAGGGAGAGTAACCCCACGTTAGCCGCTGTTTGTCTCCCGTGTTTTCCTACCTCCTAATTCATTAACAAGGCAATTTGTGAGGCAGTTTATGTAGTTGTCTCCCCTGGGCATGCGATCTCATCCGCGTGAGAGCAGTGTTGGTGGTGCAAATTGCGGTCAGGTGTGACGGCAAAGGCCGGCGCTGTGGCTGAGGTAACCGCTGCACCAGTCTGGCTCCGTGGGACTGCAGTCCGGCACTGACCACAAGACGGCACCAAGGATTGTAAGTAGCGTTACGGCCATTTGGACCTGTCTTACAGCCAGTCCTTGATATACTACAAAAACAAATAAACAGACAGACAGACAGACACAGAGGGACAGACAGAGAGGTCAGTGTAGTGAGTAGTGGTCATCAAACTAAAACTCCCTGAAAATGTTTCTAAGACAGGACTTGAAATTTCAACCACGTTTCCCTTTCAGGAAGTCAAAGTAATGGCGTCATCTCTTTCTCATCAGTGTGTGCCCATAGCCCGAATTCACACTATGGTGTGTCACAATGAGGTTTCTTACTGACATCAGTGTGTGCCCATAGCCCGAATTCACACTATGGTGTGTCACAATGAGGTTTCTTACTGACATCAGTGTGTGCCCATAGCCCGAATTCACACTATGGTGTGTCACAATGAGGTTTCTTACTGACATCAGTGTGTGCCCATAGCCCGAATTCACACTATGGTGTGTCACAATGAGGTTTCTTACTGACATCAGTGTGTGCCCATAGCCCGAATTCACACTATGGTGTGTCACAATGAGGTTTCTTACTGACATCAGTGTGTGCCCATAGCCCGAATTCACACTATGGTGTGTCACAATGAGGTTTCTTACTGATATCAGTGTGTGCCCATAGAACTCACACTATGGTGTTTTCTTACAGACATTACTGTGTGCCCATAGACTTCACACTATGGTGGTTTCTTACAGACATCACTGTGTGCCCATAGACTTCACACTATGGTGGTTCCTTACAGACATCACTGTGTGCCCACAGACTTCACACTATGGTGGTTTCTTACAGACATCACTGTGTGCCCATAGACTTCACACTATGGTGGTTTCTTACATCAATGTGTGCCCATAGACTTCACACTATGGTGGTTTCTTACAGACATCACTGTGTGCCCATAGACTTCACACTATGGTGGTTTCTTACATCAATGTGTGCCCATAGACTTCACACTATGGTGGTTTCTTACAGACATCGCTGTGTGCCCATAGACTTCACACTATGGTGGTTTCTTACAGACATCGCTGTGTGCCCATAGACTTCACACTATGGTGGTTTCTTACAGGCATCGCTGTGTGCCCATAGACTTCACACTATGGTGGTTTCTTACAGACATCGCTGTGTGCCCATAGACTTCACACTATGGTGGTTTCTTACAGACATCGCTGTGTGCCCATAGACTTCACACTATGGTGGTTTCTTACAGGCATCGCTGTGTGCCCATAGACTTCACACTATGATGGTTTCTTACAGACATCGCTGTGTGCCCACAGACTTCACACTATGGTGGTTTCTTACAGACATCGCTGTGTGCCCATAGACTTCACACTATGATGGTTTCTTACAGACATCGCTGTGTGCCCACAGACTTCACACTATGGTGGTTTCTTACAGACATCAATGTGTGCCCACAGACTTCACACTATGGCGTGCGGTAATAGGGTCTCTAGTCGGGAAGCCAGCCAGTGTAACGAAGGGCATATGTATAAACTGTGTCCTGGCAGTGGCAGCCGATGCAGATGTATGAACTCCGTGTGTCCTGGCAAAGCAGCTGATGAGCGGCTCCTTGGCGGCTTGGCTACAGCAGTGGCGTGATAGCACTGAGCCGGAGTCAGGCCTCCGCGCGCTGCATGGCCTCTCCTCCACGAGAGAGAGAGAGAGTAAACACAGGAAGTTAGCGCCACGCGCCCATTACTTTCACTTCCGTGAATATGAATGTGGGAGGAAGAGGGGAGACCGGGGCAAAATGGCCAAGGGGTTCTCGCCGCGGCACTCGTCGCCTGCTACTCACTTCATTGAAGCCGCACACGGGGGGCCCCAGGTTCGATTTGTTTGTAATCCATTTGCCTGCATTGTTCTCAATCGCTTTTTTTTTTTAAACGGAAAGAAATTGAGAGAGGGGTAAGTTGCTAAGTTTGAGGCTGGGGCAGAATGTATGGGTTAAGCGTCCCGGGGGGTGGGGGGGGGGGGCTGACATGGGGGGGGGGGGGGTGGGGGCTGTAGGGTTGATCCCGGAAAGGGTTAGACGGAGGAATAGGCCTACTCCGTCAGATCATGGACCGCCGGTGGATCGTCGGACAACTAGAACAATAAATGACGGAGAAAGAAAAAGACAAGAAAGAAAATAGCAGCTTACGACAACAATGCACACACACATCACACACACACACACACACACACACACACACACACACACACACACACAACACACCACACACACACACACACACACACACACACACACACTATGACACACACACGAGAGAGAGACAGACAGACACGGACAGACAGACAGACAGATAGAGAGACAGACAGACAGACAGAGACAAACAGACAGACAGACAGACAGAGAGAAAGAAAGAAAGAAAGAAGGGAAGGAAGAAAGAAGAGGAAGAAGAAGAAGAAGAAGCAGAAGAAGAAGACGACACGGGAAGTAACCAGAGCAGGCAGCAGAAGTAAGAGAGAAAAAAGCAGAAGCAGGAAACAGTGAGTACTGGCAGACAGAAAGCCAAGCCGCCAAAATCCCTTAGCAGGCTCATTAGCGGCCCGGCGCATGTTTAGGGGCGATTACTTCTGCCAAACGAACAGCTTAGATCTTCACTCGCATCTTTCATGACATAAGCGTCATTTTCCTTGTTGTTAGCGGCCCATAATGGCGGACAGCTGTAGCGACAGACCAATCAAAATGTTTGGATAGACGAGCAGCGCAGATGGACGCTTGTTTCGTTCCTTTCTTCCTTTCTGGCCGTGACGTGGAGAAGACGGTTGGGTGCTGTGCGTACGAACCCCTACAGCAGGCAGCAGGCCTAACGGAGAACGCGGCGAATACAACGGTCAGTAGTCAGGAGCAAGCACCCGATTTCAGTGTGGGAGAAACGGTCAGTAGTCAGGAGCAAGCACCCGATTTCAGTGTGGGAGAAACGGTCAGTAGTCAGGAGCAAGCACCCGATTTCAGTGTGGGAGAAACGGTCAGTAGTCAGGAGCAAGCACCCGATTTCAGTGTGGGAGAAACGGTCGGTAGTCAGGAGCAAGCACCCGATTTCAGTGTGGGAGAAACGGTCGGTAGTCAAGAGCAAGCACCCGATTTCAGTGTGGGAGAAACGGTCAGTAGTCAAGAGCAAGCAACCGATTTCAGTGTGGGAGAAACGGTCAGAGCTGAAACAAAACAGTAACAACAGTGACGACAGCAACAACAAAATGGCACCAAAAAAAAAGAAGAGCGACAACAACGACGACAACAATAAAGTGACATTGCGTAAAACAAGTTTCTGTTTCCACTGGAAGAATGACTGCAAACTACATCCACGTCAAAACACCTCAAGCGGAAAACCACAGTAACAATGACTGCAAACTACATCCACGTAAAAATACCTCAAGCGGAAAACCACTTTAACAATGACTGCAAACTACATCCACGTAAAAATACCTCAAGCGGAAAACCACAGTAACAATGACTGCAAACTACATCCACGTAAAAAACCTCAAGCGGAAAACCACAGTAACAATGACTGCAAACTACATCCACGTCAAAACACCTCAAGCGGAAAACCACAGTAACAATTACTGCAAGCTACATCCACGTCAAAACGCCTCAAGCGGAAAACCATTGTAACAATGACTGCAAGCAATTCAAATCACTAGAAACTAAACAGAAAAGACCTACATTACACACACACACATGCACACTAATGTGTGCACACATGAAAGAACGCACACGCACACAGGCAGACAGACAGACAGACACACACACACACACACACACACACACACACACACACACACACACACACCACACATGTCTGTACGCGCGCGCACACACACGCACACACGTGTGTGTGTGTGTGTGTGTGTGTGTGTGTGTGTGTGTGTGTGTGTGTGTGTGTGTGTGTGTGTGTGTGTGTGTGTGTGTGTGTGTGTGTGTGTGTGTGTGTGTGTGTGTGATGAAATGCGCGCATCTGTAAGCCTTTGTAAGTAGACCGGGCTCTTACGAGATGGGGCGCCTTTAACAAACTATTATTATTATTATCATTATTGTTGATGTTGGTGTTGTTGTTGTTGTTGTTGTTGTTGTTGTTATTATTGTTATTATTGCAGCTGTTTAACACCCCAGTCACTCTTTACATCAGGGCAAATCCCGTTGGTGTCAATAACAACACAGCTTCAAAACCGGCAATCAAAACGTACAAAAAGTATAATAAATTAAATGCACCGGAGCATAAAAAGTGCAACTTCACCAAAAGCTAATTACAAGATTTTAAAAGTAGGATTTCCTCCACCTTCCTGGAGAGCTCTAAGAAATCAAGAGTAAGAATCGGATTCCTCTTCCTGACACAGACCGCGGGGCAAAAGGCAAAACAAAATATCAGAAGTGGTGAAAAATAAACACATTAATTTGAGATTGGAGCAGACTGACAAATCAATATGCAAACATTCAACAGCCCTGGCCCTTGCCAAGCAAAGAGGCTGTAATGCTACATGAAAATGATAACAGCAGCAACAGCAACAACGACATCAACAAAAGACTCAAAAATTGCAAAAGTTTAAAACAAAACGCTGACTGTAATCAGACAAAGCAAGACATCCGCATGTTTCCAGGGTAGACCCATTTTTGTTTCGTATAGTCTGATTAATGTAAGTGTTCATTTGAATCTTTCGTGTGTTTTGATTTTTTAATGATATTTTTCTAAGCGAAATTATACCTATATCTACATAGCTGTGTCACTGTCTGCATGTACAGTTTCCACACAGAGCGCCTGTCTCTTTCATTCTTTCTTTGCTGCTCGACAGAAGCTGGATTAAGGGACGGTTTTGTCCAGTCTAATTAAACCCGTCCTTTCTAGTCGCCTGTCTTACGTTCAGTCTGCTACGGTAACATGGCCTTCTTTGGCAGCGGGGATGGCTCACTGGTTACAACGTCCAACTCGTGATCGAAAGGTCGCGGGTTCGAGTCCCGGCAGGAGAATTTTGTTCCGCAGGGTCAACCTTCTGTGTTGACTCTTATTTCGCTATCCGTTCTACCCCCGCGTTACCGCAGTAGCACGTACAAGATCCTGAGCATTCTGCCAAAAGTACAGGGGGTAGGTGACAGCTAAGCACCCTACGTAAGTGATGTGACATGGTGCACGGTTGTATGGTGTACACATAACTTGCGCCGAGACGGCAGCAGTTTGACGTGGCACCAATCATGTAACAACCAAACGCGCGGTAAGTACACCACTGGTGGATATTCAAAACGCGCGATAAAAAGCTGCACTGTCTCTCATTTAGAATAGCATGCTTCAAGAGCAGTGAGTCTGTTCGAGAGCGGAGAATAGCGCTATATAAAAGCGATCATCAACAACAACAACAACAACAACAACACGCGCACACACACACACACACACACACACACACACACACACACACACACACACACACACACACACACACCACACACACACACACGCACGCACACACGCACGCACGCACGCACGCACACACACACAACACGCGCAGGGTCAGTGACAGATCTAAGCGAGGCGGGCGATGCCAGACGGCTGGGGCCTCGCCCAGTTAAGCCAAAGGATGAGTAATTAACAGAGCGTGGAGGGGGTCATTAACCGCCACCCAGTTCTCACGGACGGCGGCTCGCCACCAAAACTACAACCTTGTGCGCTCAACTCACTGAGCTAGAAAGCTAACTCAACTCACTGAGCTAGAAAGCTAACTCAACTCACTGAGCTAGAAAGCTAACTCAACGGCTCAGTTCTACCGCAGCGTGCAGACATCGCCCTGACCAGCGACGTGCCGGTGAAATCAACGTTGCCTTACTGCCTTGTTGCCTTGTTGCCTTACTGCCTTATTGCCTTGTTGCCTTGTTGCCTTACTGCCTTACTGCCTTACTGCCTTATTGCCTTACTGCCTTATTGCCTTACTGCCTTGTTGCCTTACTTGCCTTACTGCCTTGTTGCCTTACTGCCTTGCTTGCCTTGTTGCCTTACTGCCTTTTGCCTTACTGCCTTGTTGCCTTACTGCCTTATTGCCTTTTGTCTTGTTGCCTTACTGCCTTATTGCCTTGTTGCCTTGTTGCCTTACTGCCTTACTGCCTTGTTGCCTTACTGCCTTATTGCTTTGTTGCCTTACTGCCTTACTGCCTTGCTGCCTTGTTGCCTTACTGCCTTGTTGCCTTGCTGCCTTACTGCCTTGTTGCCTTGCTGCCTTGTTGCCTTGTTGCTTTACTGCCTTGTTGCCTTACTGCCTTGTTGCCTTACTGCCTTATTGCCTTGTTGCCTTCCTTGCCTTACTGCCTTGTTGCCTTGTTGCCTTACTGCCTTGTTGCCTTGCTGCCTTACTGCCTTGTTGCCTTACTGCCTTACTGCCTTTGCCTTGTTGCCTTACTGCCTTATTGCCTTATTGCCTTGTTGCCTTACTGCCTTACTGCCTTATTGCCTTACTGCCTTATTGCCTTATGCCTTGTTGCCTTACTGCCTTACTGCCTTGTTGCCTTGTTGTTACTGCCTTTTGCTTGTTGCCTTACTGCCTTGCTTGCCTTGTTGCCTTACTGCCTTATTGCCTTACTGCCTTGTTGCCTTACTGCCTTGTTACCTTACTGCCTTACTGCCTTGATGCCTTGTTGCCTTACTGTCTTATTGCCTTGTTGCCTTACTGCCTTGTTGTCTTGCTGCCTTGTTGCCTTGTTGCCTTACTGCCTTGTTGCCTTACTGCCTTATTGCCTTGTTGCCTTACTGCCTTGTTGCCTTACTGCCTTGCTGCATTTTGCCTTGTTGCCTTACTGCCTTGTTGCCTTGCTGCCTTGTTGCCTTAGCTGCCTTGTTGCCTTGTTGCCTTGCTGCCTTGTTGCCTTGTTGCCTTGCTGCCTTGTTGCCTTCTTGTTGCCTTACTGCCTTGCTGCCTTATTGCCTTGTTGCCTTACTGCCTTGTTGCCTTACTGCCTTGTTGCCTTGCTGCCTTGTTGCCTTGCTGCCTTGTTGCCTTGCTGCCTTGTTGCCTTGTTGCCTTGCTGCCTTGTTGCCTTGCTGCCTTGTTGCCTTGCTGAAACCTGTCTCGCCCGCCTGTCTTTTGAAGATAACATCACAACACAAACCTTTAAAATGCTCCGCTGATCTTTGTTTGAGTGTATGATCCGATGTCGGTTTAGTTCAGTTCAATGTGGTATTCATGCGTTAGGATAAGCCTATAAGTATGCACAACACCCTAACCACAACCCCACCTTAACCCTAACCATAACCCTAACTTCACCCGAACCCTAACCCCACCCTAACCCTAATCCCAACAGCGGTCACAATCGGGTTTTCCAAACTTTGAACAGAAATCGAGTGAAAAACTACTGTGCGTGTAATTAATTAAAACAATTCTGTTCCTCTAAGACGGCCCTGTGCTGTTTCGTCGCTTCAGTTCCTGTTTAATGACCCTCCAGAAAATTTTCTAACCCTAACGTCTAACGTCGCCCTGACCAGCGACGTGCCGGTGAAATCAACGTTGCCTGACCGCTTTACTGTCTTGTTGCCTTGAAAAAATAAAATAAAAATTCCATCAAAATTCCGATTGGTTTTCCAAGGGAACGGTAACTGATACACTCAAATAAGCATTGCTTTTGTTTCCTGTACTTGTTTGTTGAGCTTATGATTACGATGTATAAATAAATTTGATTTCAGCCAACTGCTACAGGGTAGTTCTACCCAGCCTGTTGTACTAACGCATGATCAGTTTCAACAGGTAGTATATCTGCTGCATTGTGCTTCCAGCTGCCCAGGGATCTTTTACGTGCGTGGATATGTAGTATGTGGGACCCCCAGCGAAATGAATCCTTATCGAAAACCATTTGGCGAGCCTGATTACCCTCAATAAGGCGAGTTTTCCGCTCCAGTTGTTGCCCCCCGATCCACGCAGACCTCCACAGGAACGGCAGGCCGAGCTGCACTTGTGCCCAGGCGTCAGCCAAATCAACCGTGTCAGGAAAAATTAGACTTTTCACGCCTCACCTGTGTACTGGCGTTTGGAGTTACCTTTCCTTGAGAACTCTTTCGTTCGCTGAAACAAAGCGAAGACGGCATCCCGGAGAGTGAGCGATACAGTTTGCCGGTGGGTTACAAAGCCGAGATCGATAACCTGGTTACGGCAAGAGCGCCGTGCGGTCAGCCTGGAGTTTCCTGTTGCACGCAGGAGAGCAACAGCTGACACATAGGCCTACTCAACCCGCGCCGCCGCTTTGCGCGTGAAACGGGCAACTAGAGGCTAATGTTCCGCCAAAGCAAGCAGCAGTTCCATAAAACAGGGCCAACGGTTGTATTGGGCACGTAAACGTCTGACCAAAACGGACGGCAGCTGTACAGGCAGCAGATAAGATCACACGCCAGCGGAGAAAACGGAAAAAGCGCTAGAAGCGAGGGTTTGACAACGATACGGGTGATGAGGAGACTGACTATTGACAACGATACGGGTGATGAGGAGACTGACTATTGACAACGATACGGGTGATGAGGAGACTGACTATTGACAACGATACGAGTGATGAAGAGACTGACTATTGACAACGATACGAGTGATGAGGAGACTGACTATTGACAACGATACGGGTGATGAGGAGACTGACTATTGACAACGATACGAGTGATGAGGAGACTGACTATTGACAACGATACGAGTGATGAAGAGACTGACTATTGACAACGATACGGGTGATGAGGAGACTGACTATTGACAACGATACGAGTGATGAGGAGAATGATTATTGACAACGACACGACTGATGACGAGAACGATGACGAGAGTGAGTTCTGACAACGATACGAGTAGACTGATGACGAGAATGATGACGATAGTGCGTTCTGACAACGATACGAGTGGACTGATGACAAGAATGATGACGAGAGTGAGTTCTGACAACAAAACGAGTGGACTGCTGACGAGAATGATGACGAGAGTGCGTTCTGACAACGATACGAATGGACTGATGACGAGAATGATGACGAGAATGAGTTCTGACAACGATACGAGTGGACTGATGACGAGCGTGAGTTCAGACAACGATACGAGTGGACTGCTGACGAGAATGATGACGAGAGTGAGTTCTGACAACGATACGAGTGGACGGCTGACTTGAATGATGACGAGAGTGAGTTCTGACAACGATACGAGTGGACTGCTGACGAGAGACCATGGCACGTCACAGCACACGACACTGGCAGCAGTTTGCGGTTGGTTCATGATGCGGTTTCTTCAAAATTGACGTCACGTTGAAAGTGGCCGAAACATGGCCCCTCGTGTTGCTGTTTCAGATCTACCCGTGACGTCATAAATAAAGCCGGTACTAGTGCGCTTCAGAAGCGCGTTTGCTGTCAGCAGGCCACGTTCTTCTGTCTGCCTTGATCAAGGCGGTTGGGGGGATGGGGGGGGGGGGGGGGGGGGGTACCAACTCAGCAGGCCACGTTTTTCTGTCTGCCTTGATCAAGCGGGGATCAGCATGGCTGCGGTCGGAGGAGTGTAAAGTGGAAGCAAAGCAGAAAAGTGTTTGTTTTGCCTGAACAGTAAATACGGAATATTGTGTTTGTTTTGCCTGAACAGTAAATACGGAATATTGTGTTTGTTTTACTTCAACAGTAAAAACGGAATGTTGTATTTGTTTTGCCTGAACAGTAAATACGGAATATTGTATTTGTTTTGCCTGAACAGTAAATACTGAATATTGACAGCGCAACGATGCAGCATGTACCGGCAAACATTTGCAGTTTTCAGGACAAACGTCTCCTCCCATGAAGTCAACAAACAATACCTGACTACCAACAGGTCAACCCTGACTACCAACAGGTCAACCCTGACTACCAACAGGTCAACCCTGACTACCAACAGGACGTCCCTGACTACGAACATGTCATCCCTGACCACCAACAGGTCATCCCTGACCACCAACAGGTCATCCCTGACCACCAGCAGGTCATCCCTGACTACCAATAGGACGTCCCTGACTACCAACAGGTCATCCCTGACTACAAACAGGTCGTCCCTGACTGCCAACAAGTTATCCCTGACTACCAACAGGTTATCCCTGACTACAAACAGGTCATCTTTGACTGCCAACAGGTCATCCCTAACTACCAACAGGTTATCCCCGACTATCAGCATGTTATCCCCGACTATCAACAGGTCATCCCTAACTACAGGTCATCCCTGACTACCAACAGGTTATCCATGACTACCAACATGTCGTCCCTGACTACAGACAGGTCATCCCTGACTACCCATAGATTATCCCTGACTACCAACAGGCCTACCAACGGAATACAGAATCTTCATTGTCTATGAATAACATAGAAATTTGCCTTACGACTGCGTACAATGTAAAATCCAAAAAACCCCCGACTACCAACAGGTCATCCCTGACTACCAACAGGTCATCCCTCACTACCCAACAGGTCATCCCTCACTACCAACATATCCCTGATTATCAACTGTCATCCCTCACTACCAACAGGTCATCCCTGATTACCAACAGGTCATCCCTCACTACCATCGGTCATCCCTTTACCAACAAGTCATCCCTCACTACCAACAGGTCATCCCTCACTACCAACAGGTCATCCCTCACTACCACAGGTTATCATTGACAACCAACAGGTTATCCCTGATTACCAACAGGTCATCCCTCACTACCAACAGGTTATCATTGACTACCAACAGGTCATCCCTGATTACCAACAGGTCATCCCTCACTACCAACAGATCATCCCTCACTACCAACAGGTCATCCCTGATTATCAACTGGTCATCCCTCACTACCAACAGGTCATCCCTCACTACCAACAGGTTATCATTGACTACCAACAGGTTATCCCTGACTACCAACAGGTCATCCCTCACTACCAACAGGTCTTCACTTACTACCAACAGGTCATCCCTGACTACCAGCTTGTCGTCCCTCACTAATAACAGGACGTTTCTGACTACCAGCATGCCATCACTGACTTGCACCTGGCAATCGACCAAGTGAAGGCTAACCTGTGAAAATGATGCACCCACAGTGCCTGATGCCCAGTATAGACACATACCTACATCTGAGGTCGATACAGACTACATCTGTAGACCACATGTCTGAGGTCAATACAAACTACATCTATAGACTATATGTCTGAGGTCGATACAAACTACATCTATAGACTACATGTCTGAGGTCGATACAGTCTACATCTATAGACTATACGTCAGACAACTCTTAGCTCTCACCGTTGACACACAATACTGTTGGAAAACACGTCGTCTAACCTAAAGTCTGGTACTAACAGTTCTAACTGCTTTGCGATTGGCCCTCTCTCTCTCTCTCTCTCTCTCTCTCTCTCTCTCTCTCTCTCTCTCTCTCTCTCTCTCTCTCGGTGCCAGCGGAGCGCGCGCAGTGCCGGGTCCTCATGTGTGGCAGAAAAAGGGGCTGGGGGCGGGGACTGCTGGCACTTTCTGTCTGCCTACACCGGCTCCCTAGGGACCTCCTCCCTGCCCGCCCCACGCACGCGCAGTGGCTATATAATTATCAGCGGGCAAAAGTTATGAGTGATAGCTCCACACTCTCTCGTCGGAAAGGTGCTACAGATATCGAAGATTTGCTTAATTGTGAACTAAACGACTCGCTCTGAATGACTTTCTCTTTTACTTTTTCAGTAGAAACATTATGTTCGAAACAAAACATTGAGTGCTGGAACCGTTAACGCTTCTGGGATTTCAAAGTGGCTTGTGTAAACAGCAGAGAATAAGACCAAAGACAAGGGAAAAGAAAGGAAAGGAAAGATAAGAACAGAAAGAACGAAAGAAAAACAGAAGGGGGGAAGAAAAGAAAGAAAGGAAAAAAACGAAAACAAAACAACTTGTGGACTGGTCATTCGTGAACGTTTTGATAGTTTTACTCCAACAGGTTTCAGTACTCGGATCAACCGAGTGATGTTTTGATCAACAGAGTATCTTAGCAACCTTCCAATGATGCCACCAACACTGAAAATGATGGAAACAAGGCCTACACGTTTCTTTACATGAGTAGAACTATGGAGCACTCTGACGCTGATAAGCTAGAAACATAAAGTAGAACTGTGGAGCACTCTGACGCTGATAAGCCGAGACATAAAGTAGAACTGTGGAGCACTCTGACGCTGATAAGCCGAGACATAAAGTAGAACTGTGGAGCACTCTGACGCTGATAAGCCGAGACATAAAGTAGAACTGTGGAGCACTCTGACGCTGATAAGCCGAGACATAAAGTAGAACTGTGGAGCACTCTGACGCTGATAAGATAAGCCGAGACATAAAGCAGAACTGTGGAGCACCCTCATGCTGACATTTCCAGACTACACTGTTTCACAGCCACCCACCGACAGGGGCAGAGAGAGAGAGAGCACAGGGGTGGACTGTGCTGAAGTTGATCTGCAGCAAATTCATTGACAAGTCGCTTGCAAGGACACGTGGTAAGTGTTTGTAGACTTTATGCCATCACATGATGACGATGATGATTTGTGCGGTTTCTGCAGATATTGATGATGATGACTGCGACGACGACAATGCTGATGACGACGAGGAGGATGCTGTGGATGGTGGTGGTAGTGATGATGTTGACGACGACAACGACAGAAGACATATTACTACTTGCGCTGCTGCTCTGGCTTCGGCTGCTGCTGCTTCTGACGACTGTATTGACTGTGGCACTGATGGCAGCAAATACTGCTGCTACTTCTACTGCTTCTATCACTACTGCTGCTGCTGCTTCTGACGACTGTATTGACTGTGACACGGATGGCAGCAAATACTGCTGCTACTTCTACTGCTTCTATCACTACTTCTGCTGCTGCTATCACTACTAATCGGCTGCAACGGTTACTACTAGAACTACTGCTGATACTGCTAGTACTGTTACTGGTGGTGGTAGAAGTAGCAGCAGCAGCAGCAGTAGCCGTAACAGTAGCAGCAATAGTAGCAGTAACCGTACTACTGGTACTGCTGCTACTGTTACTTCTACTACTATTGCTGCTGTTGCTGATACTGCTACGCGGACTCAGTGATACTACATTTAGTAGGAGTGGTAGTAGTAGTAGTCGAAGTAATGTTTGTTGTAACGTAGTTGTAATGCGGTTGTTGTTGGAACTGTGTGTGTATTAATGATGTAGTAGTAGTAGTAGTAGTAGTAGTAGTAGTAGTAGTAGTAGCAGCAGCAGCAGCAGCAGCAGCAGCAGCAGCAGTAGTAGTAGCAGCAGCAGCAGCAGTAGGACGACGACAAGTACGGCCAGGACGATAATATAATGCAAAAGTTACTTATGACGTAACCTTGTATTTCTGTGTGATCTATGCTCACCGTGCAGTCATGTCGCTGTACACCGCAGTGCCCTTATTCACTCCCTTTGACTGCAGTGACTGATCGGGCCTGTCACATCAACCAGTCTTTCATGTTAATCACCGTCTGTGTTTCAGTCGTCTTCACTTTAGCCTTTCGTTTTAATTCTGCTCGGTTTTAGTCTTATTAATACTTTTAGCCGGTCGTATTGATATTGGGGTGTTTCAGTCTTTGTTTCAGTCTTATTTTGTAGCCTTTCTTATTAATGCTGGTTTATTTCAGTCTTGTTAGTAGCCTTTTTTTAAATTAATACTGGTTTATTTCAGTCCTGTTTGTAGCCTTTCTTATTAATACAGATTTATTTCAGTCTTGTTAGTAGCCTTTCTTATTAATACAGGTTTATTTCAGTCTTGTTAGTAGCCTTTCTTATTAATACAGGTTTATTTCAGTCTTGTTAGTAGCCTTTCTTATTAATACAGGTTTATTTCAGTCTTATTTTGCGGCCTTTCTTTTTTGTATACTAGTGTAATTCGGCCTTATTTTAGCCTTTGTGTTGACACTGGGGTGTTTCAATCTTGTCTTGTTGTAGCCTTTCTTATTAATACTGGTTTATTTCAGACATAATTTGTAGCCTTTCTCTTTTTTACACTGATGTGATTCGGCCATAGTTTTTAGCCATTCGTTTTTTATACTGGTGTGAATCGGCCTTACGTTTTAGCCGTCCTTTTTCTTTTTCTTTTCTATACTGGTGTGATTCTGCCATTTATTTTAATTTATTTTTATTCCACCTTGTTTTTTAGCCGTTCTTTTTTATACTGGTGTGATTCGGCATTATTTTTTAGCCATTCTTTTTTATACTGGTACGATTCGGCCTTATTTTAACCATTCGTATTGATACTGGCGTGATTTGGCCTTTTAATTTTGTAATTTTTTTAGCCGTTCTTTTTTATACTGGTGTGATTCGGCCTGATTTTTTTTTGCCAATCTTTCTCTTATACTGGTGTGATTCGGCTGTACTTTTGTTGTTGTTGTTGTTGCCATTTTAAATTTTATATACTGGTGTGTTTTGGCCTTATTTTAGCTTTTGCGTATGACGCTGGGGCATCTCTTCGTCGGATTTTCTTGTTATTTGTATTTATTTATTTCTATTCTTTATACCTTACAGGTCTTATATTTTTATTTTTGTATTTCTTTTTGCCTGTTTGTTGGAAAATCGCCCTGATAAAACAGCCAGGGTTGACCGGGAGTTAAAAATCAGTGGTCTACCTGTATTGTTATAAAATGTCTTTGCTGTGTGTATCTAGTTTGTTTTTTGTTGTTGTTGTTGTTGTTGTTTGTTGTTTGTTGTTGTTTTGTTTTTGTTTTGTTTTGTTGGTTTGTTTTTTGTTTTTGTTTTTAGATTAACACACGAGTTCATTTTATTTATTTTTAGCTGGGCGCCATTACATTCTAATTTACTGTTGCTTTCGACAGTATTGTATTCGAGAGTCGTTTATTATCTCATCCCAGAAACTGAACACGTGGCCAAGCATACATGCAGAACATCAAACAATTAGAACACATTGCAGTTTAACAAGAAAACAACGAAAAACTGTTACAAACACGTATAATATAAACGGCACGGATTAAACAACCTCGTAATTCAACAATAGTGTTACAAGTTTGCATAAATAAACACACTCGCGTGCGCTCTCTCTCTCTCTCTCTCTCTCTCTCTCTCTCTCTCTCTCTCTCTCTCTCTCTCTCTCTCTCTCTCTCTCTCTCTCTCTCTCTCTTCCTCTCTCTCTCTCTCTGTGTAATAAAGTATTATTTTACCTCTCTCTCTCTCTCTCTCTCTCTCTCTCTCTCTCTCTCTCTCTCTCTCTCTCTCTCTCTCTCTCTCTCTCTCTCTCTCTCAGTAATTTGAATGTTGTCCTGTTGGGTGATTTTAATATTGATATGCAAAAAAGTAACCCGGCATGGGATTCCACAATATCCTTATTTGGCCTAGATCAAATGATTACGTCACCTACGAGAATCACTCCCCATTCTTCAACGCTAATTGATCATATTTACACAAGTGATACTAGCATTGTGTCAAATATTCTAGTGCCTGCCACAGGAATAAGTGATCATTTTCCAGTGTGCTGTACCCTGTCTGTCAAAACTGTGAAGCCTGTTCTGAATGTCCACTCTTCAATTGTTTACCGATGTTTCAAACAGTTTGATGAAAGAGCTTTTTGATGGATTTGCACGTAATCCCCTTTGAAAATGTGTACACTGTCAGCGACCCCAATGTGGCACTGTCACACTGGACTGACTTATTTCTTGATGTTATTAATAAGCATGCCCCCCTCAAAAAAAAGCGGGTGAAACACCAAACCCTTCCACCATGGCTGAACACTGATATAAAGCAAGCCATGTTATTGAGGGACAAATGTAGGAAGCAAAAGAAATTTGTAGAATATAAGCAACAACGGAACCGTGTAAATTACCTTGTGAGGGAAGCCAAGAAAAAATATTTTAATGACCTTGCCGGAAATAAAGCAGATATATCATCCATGTGGAGAGCTATCAACACACTCACTAAAGGCCACAGCCCTGCAAACAATAATCTTCCATCAGAACTCACACCAGACGTCTTTAACGCCCACTTCGTATCTGTAGTCTCCAAGTACATCAAACCAGACGATCAAACCGATGGGTCTCAGTATAATTGTTCTGATAGGTTACTAAACTTTTGCAGAGATCGAATCTTTCAAAATACCACATTTTCAATTCCTCCTCTATCTGTATTCGAAGTAGGAATATCTATCTCAAAGCTGGATAATAAGAAATCTACAGGCTGTGATGGTATTAGTGTCAAACTTCTAAAAATTGCCCTTCCTTACATAGCTGAGACACTTACATATATTTATAACTTATGCATACAAAAGAATGTTTTTCCAACCGCATTCAAGAGAGCTAAAGTAATTCCACTCCCTAAAACAAAAACTATCTCCACCGATCTGAACGATTACCGCCCTATCTCGATCCTGTCTGTTCTCACAAAGCCACTAGAAAGACACATTCACAAACATTTGACAAACTTTTTAGAAACACACCAGCTTTTCCATTCATTTCAGTCTGGCTTCCGATGTGGGCATTCTTGTCAAACGGCGGTTACCCGTTTAACTGATACTTGGCTCTCAGCTTTTAACAATCGCCAAATGTCAGGCGCCGTATTTCTCGATTTTCGCAAGGCTTTTGATCTGGTTCATCACGATATTTTACTGAAAAAACTATCCACGTACAACTTAAGCATCGCAAGTATAGCTTTCTTACGATCTTACTTACAGGATCGTCTACAATGCGTACTTGTAAATGGCACATACTCCCAAGAAGCGTCTGTAACAAGTGGAGTGCCTCAAGGGTCGATCCTAGGCCCTCTTCTGTTTTGCATCTTTATTAATGACTTGCCCCTGTGTCTTACACGTGCGTCAGTCCAGTGTGATTTATTTGCTGATGATGGCACCCTTAATACAGCTAATGACAACATAGATAATATACGTAGGGATTTACAACAAAGTCTATATGATGTCTCCGGATGGTGTTGTAGAAATCGGATGGCACTGAATCCGACGAAAACAAAATGCATGTTGATGGCGACGAGACAAAAACACCAGAAAAAACAGCTCCCTTTAAATCTAAAGTTCGAGACCACGCCAATAGAACAAGTTTCAAAACATCGCCTGCTTGGAGTAACTGTAGATGAACAGCTAAAGTGGCAAACGCATATTAACAACATTTGCAGAACCGTTTCTAGAAAAAAAATTCTTCTTTCGAAACTGAGCCAAATTGTCAGCCAAAAATCCAAATTAGCCTTCTTCTTTGCACACATTATGTCACATATGAACTATGTTTCAAATGCATGGGATGGATGTGCCTATGTGCACATGAAGCAGCTGTATTCTCTCCACAAACGTGCCGTAAAAATTTGATGCCAATTCCGAATTTAGACTACAAACAAAAGTGTTGTGCTCTCAAACTACTCCCTTTAGACAAACAATTATTGCTCAACAAATGTGTTCTAATGCAAAAGGTTGTTCACGCAAAGCCCCGCAGTATCTGAAAGATCTCATGATTCCATCTGAACGTCTTCATGTTCATGGGAATAAACAGCTTTTGCCCAAAACAAGGATTGATATCTTTAAAACGAGTTTCTCCTTTTCAGGCTCCATAGCGTGGAATAGTTTAGCTCATCATCTCAGATACCCCATGGAATTAAAAACGTTCAAAAGGAAAGTATTTCAGGCACTCGCTAAGCCACCTTGAATACTTCTTGTTCTTTCTTTTCTTTTCTTTTCTTTTCTCGCTTGTCAGACAGCTTGACACAAAATGTATAGAATGTTTTTATTGTTTTCCCTTCCTTTCTCTTCTTGTAAAGTTTTAGATTTTTGTTTGTTTGTATTTTCATGAAATATTTACTTATCTTTTTTCTCGTGGTCATATTTTTTTTATTTTATTTTTTTAATTTAAATTTAATGTTTGCATATATATGATTGTTGGTATGTGTGATGTGCTTTGATTTTGGTTAGGTGTGTATAATGCGCCATTGCTTAGCTTCCAATCCTGTTAGATGTGATCTTGTTTTATACGTAGATAGTGACATAGCCACTATTCTGTCGCTTTCCATTATTCGTTAATATGTTTTTTTTTCTCTCTCTCTCTCTCTCTCTCTCTCTCTCTCTCTCTCTCTCTCTCTCTCTCTCTCTCTCTCTCTCTCTCTCTCCCTAAAAATTGTTTTGAATTGGTCTTACTTTGCCTTATTATTGCTCTGTTCGTATGATGTGATGTTTTAGACAGAAATTAGTTTTGTTTTGTTTTTAAGTCGTTTTTTCTCTAGCGTATTTAATGGAATTCTTGTTTGATGTATTGAGTGTTGCTGTGTTTGTCATCAGGGACAGATTTGTAAAAAGCCGACACGTGCTTAAATCTTTATCCCTGTGTAATAAAGTATTATCTTATCTTATCTTATCTCTTTTCTTTCTCCCTCTCTCTCTCTCTCTTTTTCATTTGTCTCTTTGTTCCTCTCATGGCAGTCAGATGCAAGAAAGACAAACAGAAAAAAAGACAAACAAGCAAAGAGAAGTGACAGTCTAGAAAGAAAAGCTAACTAACATTTCGTGAAATGGCAGCTAACTGGAGTATTAGACACAAATGCGGTAACAGTGAGTCCAAAAATGGTCTGCTGTACAATGTAATAGTTATCAGTTTAACACTGCCATCTTTGAAAAGTATTGATCCGCCACACACTCTGTGTCTACGTGCTCCAGTTATGACAAGGAAGAGACGTCTTTAGGCAGGAAGCCCTCTAATTAGTTGATTGATTGATTGACTGACTGACTGATTGATTGATTGACTGCCTGATTGACTGATCGCTTTGCTGTAACCTCGCCCTATTCTCTGTTTCCCAGCAGACTCTTTGCACTCTCATTGCACCTAACTGAACGAGTGGCTTTAAATCTAGGGAAGTGCTGTACTTACGCCACTAGACTTTTATTTTATTTTATTTTTAGGTTTGTTTGTTTCTGGTGCCTTGGCTGGTGCCTTGGCTGGTGCGATGCGGTGCCATCTCAACGCACGTTGTGTGCATGTACAGTATAGTGCCGTGCATCAGTTTACAGATATTGGAGGCCACATACGTTGATGTGATCTTTCGGTGTAAGTTGGGTTGAACGCGTTCGCCATGCAGCTTCCGTTGCACGCTGTCTTTCAGAAGTCCTCCTGGCCCGCTCGTCATGCAGCTTCCGTTGCACGCTGTCTTTCAGAAGTCCTCCTGACCCGCTCGTCATGCAGCTTCCGTTGCACGCTGTCTTTCAGAAGTCCTCCTGGCCCGCTCGTCATGCAGCTTCCGTTGCACGCTGTCTTTCAGAAGTCCTCCTGGCCCGCTCGTCATGCAGCTTCCGTTGCACGCTGTCTTTCAGAAGTCCTCCTGACCCGCTCGTCATGCAGCTTCCGTTGCACGCTGTCTTTCAGAAGTCCTCCTGGCCCGCTCGTCATGCAGCTTCCGTTGCACGCTGTCTTTCAGAAGTCCTCCTGGCCCGCTCGTCATGCAGGGCGTCGGCAAGAAGCCCTCCTTCCTCATCAGGGACATCTTATCGCCGCCATCCTCGCCGCTCCCTACTCAAAGAGAAAAACATCAGCATGGCCACCGCGAACTCCAACACCAACATCACCAACGACAACTACATCAGCAACTACCTCACCTCAGCGGCAACCACGGCAACACTCACAAAGAAGTCCAGCACCCGCCTCTCGAACAAGCACATCAGCAACCACGCCAGCAACCACGCCAGCAACCACACCAACAACCGCATCAACAACTACTGCAGCGATCTCATCAAGATGGACCACAACGACCCCATCCCCCATCGCCGAGGCAAACGCCGTCACCGGCATTAACGACGACGACGACGACGACTTCGACGTCGGTGCAGAGGAGACCGGCCACGCCACCGCTGGCAGTGCCCGCGTGCCCGGTGGTACGTGCCGCTGCTGTGCCCAGGGTGCCCCTCCCCTACCTGCCGTGTGGCGTGCCCCCCACACCCCTGGGGCACTACCTGGGCACCCTGGCCGGCATGCGGTCTGCGCCCTTCTTCTTTCCTCCAGGTGAGTCTGTGTCTGTCTTTTTTCCTCCAGGTGAGTCTGTGTCTGTCTTCTTTCCTCCAGGTAGGTCTGTGTCTGTCTTCTTTCCTCCAGGTGAGTCTGTGTCTGTCTTCTTTCCTCCAGGTGAGTCTGTGTCTGTCTTCTTTCCTCCAGGTAGGTCTGTGTCTGTCTTCTTTCCTCCAGGTGAGTCTGTGTCTGTCTTCTTTCCTCCAGGTGAGTCTGTGTCTGTCTTCTTTCCTCCAGGTAGGTCTGTGTCTGTCTTCTTTCCTCCAGGTGAGTCTGTGTCTGTCTCCTTTCCTCCAGGTAGGTCTGTGTCTGTCTTCTTTCCTCCAGGTGAGTCTGTGTCTGTCTTCTTTCCTCCAGGTGAGTCTGTGTCTGTCTTCTTACTCCAGGTGAGTCTGTGTCTGTCTTCTTTCCTCCAGGTAGGTCTGTGTCTGTCTTCTTTCCTCCAGGTAGGTCTGTGTCTGTCTTCTTTTCTCCAGGTAGGTCTGTGTCTGTCTTCTTACTCCAGGTGAGTCTGTGTCTGTCTTCTTTCCTCCAGGTGGGCGCTGTGTCTGTCGTTTTTCCTCCAGGTGAACGTATGTGCCCGTCTTCCGCGCTGCCCGCTTGCTTTTCTACTGTGTTTCCCTTTGTTGGCTGAGTGTCTGTGTGCCAGCTTGGTTTGGTTGTCTTCTTCTTCTTCTTCTTCTTCCTTCTCCTCCTTCTCCTCCTCCATCTCCTCCTTCTTCTTCTTCTTCTTCTTCTTCTTCTTCTTCTTCTTCTTCTTCTTCTTCTTAATAATAATAATAATGGAAATTTGTAAAGCGCCTACCCTGCGGCTCAAAGCGCTGAACAAGCATACACACATAATGTACATCGAGATGGAAAATGTTATCCAAAAAAAAGAATTAAAAAAATAAAAAATGTATTTATCGACAAGTATTCAAGAATAATTACGCAAAAGATGCACACACACACACACACACACACACACACACACACACACACACACACACACGCACGCACGCACACACACACTGTACAAACTGATGGGAGTGAAGGACAATGTGGTTTAACTGAAATATTCTTCTTCTTCTTCTTCTTCTTCCTCCTCCTCCTCCTCCTCCTCCTCCTCCTTCTTCTTCTTCTTCTTCTTCTTCTTCTTCTTCTTCTTCTTCTTCTTCTTCTTCTTCTTCAGCTTCTTCTTCTTCTTCCTTTGTTGTTTCTGTTGTTGTCTTTGTTGTTCTCCTTCATGGCCATTAACATTACTTTTATCACCACCACCGCCACCATCACCAGCATCATTTTGTATTAATAGTAATAATAGTGGTGGTCGTCGTTGTCTTGGCAGTAGTATTACGACTGTTGTTGTTGTGTTGGTGTTTTTCTCTCTGTTAAGTAACATCATATACACCATCATTGCCTTTCTCCTCTTCATCATTACTGTCTTTTTCTTCTTCTTTTGATAACTATTGCTGCTAGGGCTTTGTGGCCATGACTACTATTTTCTTTTCTTTTTGAAACTTGCTGTTTTACCCATTTGAGCGATATGAGTTTTTTTATGAATAAGGGGAATAAAACCCGTGGTAATAAAAGGCAGGTAAAGTTGAAGACTACGGTTTTTGTCAACACAGCCCCAGACAAATGTCTATCTTCCGACCATCAGCGACAACTGACGGCAACAGCTGAAGTCAGCTTCACATCCCAAACGAATAATACTCGCTCTTTAATTTACAGCACTCTTATTCACTCCACGTGATATAAAGAAGAAAAAACACTGTTTACCCAATTACCAGTAAAGACCTTCTTCTGTTTCTCTAAATAGGATTCCCCAAGTATCTATCCGCTCTACACTTTTCACGGAGGGCAAAAAAACTTGAAGCTTATGTGAGGTGAAAGTTAAAGGAAAAACAAATACATTAAGAGATTCAAACACTTCAAGCTCACGGCCTGCTCGCGAAACAATTAAGTAATGTCAACAAACCATCGGCTCCGCGTTGCTCGCCTCGCGCGCCAAGCTAAATAGGTTTGGACAGTTTGGGCTTGATTGTAGAGAGGGGAACCGGGAATATCTCAGTTAACAGGGGATCAAATATTCCCGTCAAGGGGAAAAAAGGTAGTTTAAGACTTCTCTGTTTCTCTCTCTCTCTCTCTCTCTCTCTCTCTCTCTCTCTCTCTCTCTCTCTCTCTCTCTCTCTCTCTCTCTCTCTCTCTCTCTCTCTCTCCCCCCCCCCCCCCCCCCCCCCTCTCTCCGTCCCTCTCTCACATCTTGTTTTTGTCTTTTTGTCTTGACGGCTTTCTTCATTTCGGTCCCCGTGGCTGTCTAACTCAACTCTTCTTTCATTCCTTCCTTCGTTCCCTCCTTTTCTTCCTTCTCTGCTTTATCCCCCCCCCCACCCCCCTCACCCCCCCACCCACCCCCACCCCACACACACACCTTTTTTCTTTTTTTTTTCTTTCTTTCTCTGCTGCTTGCCTGACTACATGTCAATCTGTCTTCAGTCTTTCCTTATTTCTGTCTTCTTGTGTTGTGTCTTTCTCCTTCTCTCACTCCCCATCTCCTTTCCTCTTTTTGGTTATTAAATGCAAACACCTGATCTTCTCCAGTCAATGTGTATGTGTGTGTGTGCGTGCGTGCGTGCGTGCGTGCGTGCGTGTGTGTGTGTGTATGTGTGTGTGTGTGGGGGTGTGTGTATGTGTGTGTGTGTGTGTGTGTGTATGTGTGTGTGTGTGTGTGTGTGTGTGTGTGTGTGTTGTGTGTGTGTGTGTGTGTGTGTGTGTGTGTGTGTGTGTGTGTGTGTGTGTGTGTGTGTGTGTGTGTGTGTGTGTGTGTGTGTGTGTGTGTGTGTGTGTGTTCTCCCCGTTTAGCTCTCCTTCATTCGCTCATTGACAGTCAGCCGTGAGGAAGGGAGATTACAAGCGCTAATGCAGTGAAGGCGGAAGGGAGGCCCTTTTTGCCTCCCGCGTGAAAGAGTATATGTAAAAGAGCTCATTAGGAAGGCGGGCCAAGACAGTAAGGACTCAGGTGTTAACCTCTCTGTTTGCTTTTTGTCACCTTTAATTATTCCACAGCCTTAACGCGGCCGCTAAATTAGTTTGCTTTTCATTCTTCCCGAAAATGTCTTTAGAGTTGTGAAAAATGCAAGAACACGTCATCGAGAAGAAAGTAAACGAAAACAGGAGGCTGGTGCGGGGATTGGGGGAGGTGGGGGGGTTAACAAACGGCACAGAGAGGGAAGGGGGAGGGGGGGGTTAACAAACAGCACAGAGAGGGGGAAGGGAGGGGGTCACAAACAGCACAGAGAGGGGGAAGGGGGGGGGTACACAAACAGCACAGAGAGGGGAGGAGGGGGTACACAAACAGCACAGAGAGGGGAAGGGAGGGGTACACAAACAGCACAGAGAGGGGGAAGGGAGGGGTACACAAACAGCACAGAGAGGGGGAAGGGGGTACACAAACAGCACAGAGAGGGGGAAGGGAGGGGGTACACAAACAGCACAGAGAGGGGAAGGGAGGGGGTACACAAACAGCACAGAGAGGGGGAAGGGAGGGTACACAAACAGCACAGAGAGGGGAAGGGGGTACACAAACAGCACAGAGAGGGGGAAGGGAGGGGGTACACAAACAGCACAGAGAGGGGGAAGGGAGGGGGTACACAAACAGCACAGAGAGGGGGAAGGGAGGGGGTACACAAACAGCACAGAGAGGGAAGGGGGTACACAAACAGCACAGAGAGGGGAAGGGAGGGGGTACACAAACAGCACAGAGAGGGGAAGGGGGTACACAAACAGCACAGAGAGGGGAAGGGAGGGGTACACAAACAGCACAGAGAGGGGGAGGGAGGGGTACACAAACAGCACAGAGAGGGGGAAGGGAGGGGGTACACAAAAGCACAGAGAGAGGGGAAAGGGGGGGGTACACAAACAGCACAGAGAGGGAGGGGAGGGGGTACACAACAGCACAGAGAGGGGGAAGGGAGGGGTACAAACAACAGAGAGGGGGAAGGGGGGGTACACAAACAGCACAGAGGGGAAGGGAGGGGGTACACAACAGCACAGAGAGGGGAAGGGAGGGGTACACAAACAGCACAGAGGGGGAAGGAGGGGGTACACAAACAGCACAGAGAGGGGAAGGGAGGGGGTACACAAACGGCACAGAGAGGGGGCAGGGGTACACAAACAGCACAGAGAGGGGGAGGGGGTACACAAACAGCACAGAGAGGGGAAGGGGGTATACAAACAGCAAAGAGAGGGGAAGCGGGGGGGGGTACACAAACGGCACAGAGAGGGGAAGGGGGGGGGACACAAACAGAACAGAGGGAAGGGAGGGTACACAAACAGCACAGAGAGGGGAAGGGGGTTACAAACGCACAGAGAGGGGAAAGGGGGGGGGGGGGGGGGTACACAAACGCACAGAGAGGGGAAGGGGGGGTCACCACAGAACAGGGGGAAGGGAGGTCCAAACGCACAGAGGGGGAAGGGGTGTATACAAACAAGCACAGAGAGGGGAAAGCAGGGGGGTAACACAAACAGCACAGAGAGGGGGAAGGGGTACACAAACAGAACAGAGGGGAAGGGAGGTACACAAACAGCACAGAGGGGAGGGGGTATACAAGCAGCACAGAGAGGGAAAGCGGGGGGGGGTTACACAAACGGCACAGAGAGGGGAAGGGAGGGGTACACAAACGCACAGAGAGGGGAAGGGAGGGGTACACAAACAGCACAGAGAGGGAAGGGAGGGATGGTAAGGCACAGAGAGGGGAGGGAGGGGGTACACAAACGCACAGAGAGGGAAGGGAGGGGTACACAAACAGCACAGAGAGGGAAGGGGGTTAACAACAGCAGAGAGGGAAGGGGTTAACAAACAGCACAGAGAGGGGGAAGGGGGTAACAACCGGCACAGAGAGGGGAAGGGGTACACAACGGCACAGAGAGGGAAGGGGGGTACACAAACGCACAGAGAGTGGGAGGAGTGGGGGGGAGGAGGGTACGTAAACAGCACAGAGAGTGGGGGGGTGCACAAACGGCACACACACAGAGGGAAAGTGGAGGGAGGGGTGGTACAAACAGCACAGGGGGGAGGGGAGGGGATGGTGGTACACAAGCAGCAGAGAGGGAAAAGTGGAGGGGGGAGGAGGTTACACAAACAGCACACAGAGAGGGGGGGGGGTACAGAACGTCACACAGAGAGACACAAGCACACAGAGAGAAGGGTGTTACACAACAGCACGGAGGAGAGGGGATGGGGGATTTACACAATGTGGCTTTGCATGAATGCATGGTTATGGTTGTATGGTATATACTGAACGTGCCGAGACTGCAGCAGTTTCACGTGGCACCAGCCATGCCAGCGCTGTAAGTGCACCACTTCGGTGGGTATTCAAAAACACGCTATAAAAAGCTAGTCACTCACGTAGAATCACATGCGAGCGCAGTGAGTCTGCTCGAGAGAGCGGAGAATCGCGCTATACAAAAGCGATCAGCAACAAACAGCACAGAGAGGGGAGTGGGGGGGGGGGGGGGTGGGGAGGTACGCAAATAGCGGAGGGGGGGGAGGGGGGTAGAAGAGAGACAGAGACAGACAGACAAACAGAGATAGACAAACAAACAGAATTACAAACAGAGCCAGATAGATGGACAGACAGAGAGACAAAGAGAGGAAAACACTGCACAGCCGTGAGGCATGGAGAGAGAGAGAGAGAGAGAGAGAGGGAGAGAGAGAGAGAGAGAGAGAGAGAGAGAGAGAACTCGATCTCGAACTCGAAAACTTAATTTTACAAGGACTGTAGTTTAGGTTCAGCCAAAAACCTGTCTAACAACTAGTCCTTGCTAAGCTACTGATAAATAGATATCAAATTACAGGCATTACTTATATACATAACATAGGCATGAATGAGTGAGTGAAACGTTATACATGAGAGAGAGAGAGAGAGAGAGGGACAGAGACAGAGACAGACAGACAGACAGACAGAAAAACAGACAGACAGACAGACAGACAGAGCGGATTCCCAGGGAGAGACAGAAAGACGCACAGAGAGACACAGAGACACGGGCAGAGACACAGACAGAGACACGGGTAGAGACAGAAAGGCACAGACAGAGAGAGACACAGAGACACAGGCAGAGACACAGAGAGAGACACACAGACAGAGACACGGGCAGAGACAGAGAAACAGGCGGAGACAGAGAGAGTAAGACAGTTGGTATTTTACGCCCAGTGAACCATTACGGGCGAGACAGAGAGAGACACCGAGACAGAGACACTGGCAGAGACATAGAGAGACAGAGACAGAGACACGGGCAGAGACAGAGAAACAGGCGGAGTGAGAGAGACACACACAGAAAAACTGCACAACCTTGAGATATGTCTAGCAATCTCCGCGAAATTCCCCAGACGATAAAGTTGGAACGGAACAGGAAGAAGTGTGTGCTAGTGGGGGTTGGGGGGAGGAAGAAGAGTGTGTGGTGGGACACGTGATTAGAAGATGTGGGGGGGGGGGGGGACAGGAAGAGAGTGTGGGGAGGGGAACACGGAAGAAGGTGTGTGTGGGGGGGGGGAAGAAAATTGTGGGGGAGGTGGGGGGGAGGAGAGGTGGGGTGTGGGGGGTGGGGGAAGGAAGAAAATGTGGGGGGGAGGAGGGGGCACAAAAGTGTGGGGACATCGGAAGAAGAAGGTGTGTGGGGGGGAGAGGAGGGGGGCACGGAAGGGGGCGGGCGGAAGAAGGTGGGGGCGGAAGAGGGGGGGGGCGGAAGAAGGTGGGGGGGCGGAAGAAGGTGGGTGGGGCGGAAGAAGAGTGGGGGGCGGAAGAAGGTGGGGGGGGGGGGCGTGTCCGTCAGTCGATGACCCGCCACCGCCTACATCAGCACAATGTGCACAGAACGGGCCAGCAGTAAACCGCTCGTTTGTCAGTTCAGTTCAGTTCAGTTCAAGTTCAGTTCAGTTCAGTTCAGTTCTGTTCTGTTCTGTTCAGTTCAGTTCAGTTCTGTTCAGTTCAGTTCTGTTCTGTTCAGTTCTGTTCTGTTCAGTTCAGTTCTGTTCAGTTCTGTTCTGTTCTGTTCAGTTCTGTTCAGTTCAGCTCAGCTCAGCTCAGCTCTGTTCAGTTCAGTTTAGTTCAGTTCAGTTCAAGATCGTCTCTACGCGCTCGGAAAAGCCCATAAGCGCTCCACCCCGTCTGTCAGAAGTTTGCCCAACGGGCCTTTGAAACGGTTCCAACGTTCGTCTGATTGACGATGGCCCCCTTTAAGCCTTTCAAGGAAGATCGTCTCGCGCTTCCTCTTTCCACGCCTCTCTCCTCCAGGCGATCGGTGGTGTGATTCCATTGGCTTTGTGCCCGCAGGTACTGTCTCAAGCTCCTCAACACTTCAGGTCTTCCGAAAAGAAACCACTTGTGAGGGTTGCTTTTCCCGCCAGTCTATCTGTCCGGTCATTTGCCTTCACTCCGGCATGTCCAGGGCGTACACCCACAGGAGTTTTCGAAGGTGAATGTCGACCATTGACACATGCCGGTCTGAGCTTCCCATTCCACTTTTCACTTTTTGTAGCAAGCTCACTGAATCTGTGAGGATGGTGGCATGACAAAACATTCCTAGTAGAGTTATATTGACACATGGCAATAAAGTTGTACTGTTTTGTAAGATGAAAGACAGTAAAGAATAATAATGTGCTTTAACGAATAAACGCATGGATCTGTAAATTTTTGAACAAATGAATGAGTTTTAGTTTCAATCCCTTGGTACAAATGTAAAAAAAAAGAAAAAAGCAAGCAATCCTTCATTTGTTCTTTATATAATTACTGCAAAATAAAAATAAAATCATCCATTAATTCAAACTGTGCTAAAGCTCCCCCGCCCCCTTTCTCCCCGTCTTTGGTTTTACGTCGGTTTGAGTGACGTAGTACCGCCCCTCCACACCCCCAATTTTTTTTCAAAAAATTAAAAAGCTTTTTGTTTGTTTGTTTGAGAAGCACCAGCGCCCATTTTATACAGGGTAATACAGAATATATATATAATTACAAAAAAGGGAAAAAGCCCCACCCCACCCCCTTCTTTGCTAAGTTTATATAAAGTTGCACACCCCAAAAGGTGAAGGGGGTTTAAGTTTTTTATTTTGGTTTATTAGTCTGTATAAAGTAATTCCCCCCTACAGCTGCAAGTCCTTTAATTCCCCCTACAGCTGCAAGTCCTTTAATTCCCCCTACAGATGCAAGGCTTTAATTCTCCCTACAGATGCAAGTCCTTTAATTCCCCCTACAGATGCAAGTCCTTAGCTTCCGTGGCAGGCTGTTGCCTTCAGCGCCCGATCCATCGATGAGGGTCCCGACTCCGGCTCTCCACCGTCATCGCTGAAAAGGCCACCCAGCCTCCCGCTGCACTTAACAATGGCAGTTTATTTGAGCGCCATCTTGCCCAAACAATGGCAGTTTATTTGAGCGCCATCTTGCCCAAACAATGGCGCCGCGTTGAGCGCCTCATTACGACAAGCGCCGCTGCCCGTTAGACCCGCTGGGAAAGCACGGCGCTTCTAAACAGCTTGTCGCGCCTGACACCGCTTCCCGGAAGTCAGGGGGAGCCGGCAAATTAGTCGCCATTTTGAATCACTTGGCTGCCGGACTGCACCGTTCCGGAGACTTACACACACGCCCTCAGTCTGCCGGAAAGATACTGAGGCTGTGTGAATTGTTCCCAGCAGGGATAGCCGGAAAGATACTGAGGCTGTGTGAATTGTTCCCAGCAGGGATAGCCGGAAAGATACTGAGGCTGTGTGAATTGTTCCAGCAGGGATAGCCGGAAAGATACTGGCTGCCTGACACCGTTCCCGGAGTCAGGGAGTAGCCGGAAAGATACTGGGCTGTGTGAATTGTTCCCAGCAGGGATAGCCGGAAAGATACTGAGGCTGTGTGAATTGTTCCCAGCAGGGATAGCCGGAAAGATACTGAGGCTGTGTGAATTGTTCCCAGCAGGGATAGCCGGAAAGATACTGAGGCTGTGTGAATTGTTCCCAGCAGGGATAGCCGGAAAGATACTGAGGCTGTGTGAATTGTTCCCAGCAGGGATAGCCGGAAAGATACTGAGGCTGTGTGAATTGTTCCCAGCAGGGATAGCCGGAAAGATACTGAGGCTGTGTGAATTGTTCCCAGCAGGGATAGCCGGAAAGATACTGAGGCTGTGTGAATTGTTCCCAGCAGGGATAGCCGGAAAGATACTGAGGCTGTGTGAATTGTTCCGAGCAGGGATAGCCGGAAAGATACTGAGGCTGTGTGAATTGTTCCCAGCAGGGATCAGTAGACGGAAAGATACTGAGACAGAGACAGAGCCGACAGACAGACAGAGACAGAAAATTACCAGCGACAAAGAATGAGTCGTGTCTTGAGATTAGACTATCAAGTGCAAATAATCTGGGGAAATTCAAGCAGCTCTCCAGCCTTTTATATGTTTGTTTTATATTCATTAACAAATCACTTGTAGAAGTCTAAGTCAGTGAAACCTTTACACTATTAATCCGTCTGAACATTTTAATAATCATCTTTGCTGTTTGTTCATCACCTTTCTTCTTTTTTAACACCATGTTGATTATTATGTATTTTATTCGTCCGTTTCAGATTAGGTCTTTGTCAGTCCTGTCGGTGTGAATTTTGTTTAGCGTTAATATTCCTGTTTTCTGTGACAGACCCCTTTTCCTTGTAGCATGGACTTTGTCTCACCGGACTGTGGTTTCGTTTCCATCGTAGTGTTTCTTTTTGGATGCGATTAGTACCTTTTTCAAGCGACACACAGGCAGGGAGACAGTTATCTTGCAAGTCAGCTGATCGGGGGAAGGTGGGGGTGGGGGGGGGGGGGGTCAGCATTTAGTTTTAAATCTCCCCCTCTCTCTCTCTCTCTCTCTCTCTCTCTCTCTCTCTCTCTCTCTCTCTCTCTCTCTCTCTCTCTCTCTCTCTCTCTCTCTGTGCAAAAGCTAAACACAGTGGTGGCCCAGAGAAGGGAGACAAGCGATGTTTTCACGTGCGCAAAGAGCTTAATACCACGTGGCATGAACACGAAAATGACACAGGCACTGTCCAGTGGACACAGACCCTGACCAGTGCTGACCAGTGGACACAGACCCTGACCAATGCTGACCAGTGGACACACACCCTGACCAGTGCTGACCAGCAGACACGGATATTGACCAATACTGACCAATGGACACGGACACTGACCAGTGGACACAGACCCTGACCAATGCTGACCAGTGGGCACAGACCCTGACCAGTGCTGACCAGTGGATACAGACCAGTAGACACAGACACTGACCAGTGGACACGGACACTGACCAGTGCTGACCAGTGGACACGAACACTGACCAGTGGACACAGACACTGACCAGTTGACACCAGTGGACACGGACACTGACCAGTGGACACCAGTGGACACGGACACTGACCAGTGGACACCAGTGGACACAGACACTGACCAGTGGACACCAGTGGACACAGGCACTGACCAGTGGACACCAGTGGACACAGACCCCCCTAAAAATCCAGTGGACACCAGTGGACACAGACCTTGACCAGTGGACACAGACACTGGCCAGTGGACACCAGTGGACACAGACCCTGACCAGTGGACACAGACACTGGCCAGTGGACACCAGTGGACACAGACCTCGGGGACCAGTGGACACAGACACTGACCAGTGGACACCAGTGGACACAGACCCTGACCAGTGGACACAGACACTGACCAGTGGACACCAGTGGACACAGACATTGACCAGTGGACACCAGTGGACACAGATCCTGACCAGTGGACACAGACACTGACCAGTGGACACCAGTGGACACAGACACTGACCAGTGGACACCAGTGGACACAGACCCTGACCAGTGGACACAGACACTGACCAGTGGACACGGACACGCGTACTTTCTCAACGTAATCAGAAACGCAGCTTGGTCTGAAAACGTAGAAAATGCGCAAATGTTTCCGTCTTCGCGCTTCATTTGTTTGTTCTGTCAATTCCTGTACAAGAGAGCCGTTTTTTTAATTCAGTTGGAGCTCCTCGGAACGCAGCCATACTGGTTCTCTCTTTACCCACGAAGAGCACAGAAAAGGTTATTTTGTGACGTATGTGATACGTGTGCCACATTTATGACGTCACTAATACGTGATACGTGTGCCACATTTATGACGTCACTAATACGTGATACGTGTGCCACATTTATGTCGTCACTAATACGTGATACGTGTGCCACATTTATGACGTCACTAATACGTGATACGTGTGCCACATTTATGTCGTCACTAATACGTGATACGTGTGCCACATTTATGACGTTACTGATGCAGATTGGTGGGAACGAAGTGGCAGCAACAAGTCGTGTCGGTTTCAGCGGCTGTCAGATATGGATGTTTAGCGTCATCCGGAGGGCAGCAAATCGACTGAACGTGGCCGTGTGTCTGTTTCCTTTTCATTGCATTCCTATCGACAGGCTGGCGGTGCTTCCTCGCTTTTACTGCCCTGTGAAAAGTGCTTCAGTCACATTGCCGCGCGGACCTTGACTTGGTCCCTCCCCTCGGCATTGGGTTTGACTGGCAAGGCGAGCGTGCCGCGTGTTCGCCAACCGGTCACCAGCCCCAGTCGTACCAATCGGTGCAAAACTCTCCTCATCTCTAAGGGGGCAACATTCGTCTGCACTCAGTGTGTGATTCCTGTACTTGCTGTAAATTTAGAAGGTATCGATTTCACTCAGCACCTGCCGGCCACACTGGCGACAAGGAAGAAAATGTGTCACTGCCCAGCCACCTACTTATCCTTTCCCAACACTTCGCTCCACCGCCCTTTGAAGCGGCAGAGTTCTAAACAATAGGGAGATCACTCTCAATCACCACGTGCAGCCAACCTGGTGGTCGCCCTTTGAAGACATCTTTTCTGCCTGAGTGGCGGAAGTCGTGTCTTCCTGAGTGTGGCGTGAGCGTTGCATGTGCGAACGATTTAGAGTCATCATCTCGAAATTAATAATTTGGCAAATGGTCTTTGATATGTCCCTGGTTTGTTTGTAGGAAGGGGGGGGGGCGAGGGGGGCCTCTTGTGGGCGGGCTCGTTGGCAAGGAGTCGGTCTGCGGAGGGTGAAAACAATCCTAACAACGTCGCGGTAGACCCACAGCTGGGGGCGGGGGAGGGGGGGGGGGCTGGATGCAGGCTGGGGGGGGGGGGGGGGGGGGGGGGGGGGGGGGGAGAGGGGAAGGTGAGGAGGGGAAGGGGAGGGAGGGGGATGAAAATGCGGAGAAGCGGGTGAGAGGAAGAGAGGGTTGCGGGCGAGGTCTGGGTTATCTAGTCTCGCGCCTATCGTGTTGTGCAGGTTGAGGTGAAGATGGTGACAGGCGATTGGAAAGCATAACGAGTCAGTTCAGTGCATTTTCTGTGGTTGATGAGACGATCAACAAACGTATCGTGTGATTATCCGCAAAGCGGCAGCTCGACTGTGAAATGAGACAGAGAAATAAATGAACGACGGGAAAGCCAAAGAGAGACTAAAATAACCTGGGCTCTCTTGATGAGAGAAAAGCAAACCGAGCAAGCGGAAGGCAGGAGTGCGAGAGAAGGAGAAAGCGATGGAGGGGTAGAGTGAGTGAGTGACTGGTGCCGTGAGACGGAGAGACAAAGACAGACGTAGAGGCAGAGAGAGACAGAGAGACAAAGACAGACATAGAGGCAGAGAGAGACAGAGAGACAAAGACAGACATAGAGGCACAGAGAGACAAAGACAGACATAGAGGCACAGAGAGACAGAGAGACAGACAGACATAGAGGCACAGAGAGACAAAAGACAGACACAGAGGCAGAGAGAGACAGAGAGACAAAGACAGACACAGAGGCAGAGAGAGACAAAGACAGACACAGAGGCAGAGAGAGACAGAGAGACAAAGACAGACACAGAGGCAGAGAGAGACAAAGACAGACACAGAGGCAGAGAAGACAGAGAGACAGAGAGACAAAGACAGACACAGAGGCAGAGAGAGACAAAGACAGACACAGAGGCAGAGAGAGACAAAGACAGACACAGAGGCAGAGAGAGACAGAGAGACAAAGACAGACATAGAGGCAGAGAGAGACAGAGAGACAAAGACAGACACAGAGGCAGAGAGAGACAGAGAGACAAAGACAGACACAGAGGCAGATAGAGACAAAGACAGACGCAGAGGCAGAGAGAGACAGAGAGACAAAGACAGACATAGAGGCAGAGAGAGACAAAGACAGACATAGAGGCAGAGAGAGACAGAGAGACAAAGACAGACACAGAGACAGAGAGAGACACTCAGACAGAGAGACAAAGACAGACACAGAGGCAGAGAGAGAAAAAGACAGACATAGAGGCAGAGAGAGACAGAGAGACAAAGACAGACACAGAGGCAGAGAGAAACAGAGAGACAAAGACAGACATAGAGGCAGAGAGACACAGAGAGACAGAGAGAGAGAGAGAGTTCGGGATTTGAGTAACGGGACAACTGTTGAGACTTTCAAAAGAAAAAATAATAAAAAGAAAAGATCTACAAGGTAAATATGCAGACTAAAGACAGAGGTAAACAGATGAGAATGATGACAAACAGAAACACAGGTAACAGAAGTAAACAAAACATAGGTAAAAGAAGTAAACAAGATAAGAATCAATGGATGGAAGAACAAATGCAAAAAACGACAGATTGCTTAGGACAAGAGAAGAAGAAGACAAAGAGAGAGAGAGAGAGAGAGAGAGAGAGAGAGAGAAGAGAGAGAGAGAGAGAGAGAGAGAGTACCGATGTAGATAATATAGAGACAGATAAGGATATAGACTAGCTACAGATCTAGATAGGGACACAGATACAGAGATAGATTCAGATGATATAGAGAGACAGACGCCAAAAAGGATACAGCTGTAGAAAGACAGATAACGAGACAGCCTCGACTGATGCAGCTGTAGATAGAGACAGCGCTAAAGAGATAGCTACAGAGATATTTGACAGTGGAATGGATGGGGAAAAGGCACTCTGAACACAAGACTGACAGGACATGTATTCACTCAATCACTGCACACGTGACCGCTTTCCCCATACTCTGCCTCTTCTCTCGCTTCACAGCCATGTAAACCCCCCCGAAACCCCCCTCCACACACACACAGAAACACCTTTCCCTCCCCGAAAAGAAATAACAATAGACGACGGACATGCAAGAGAGGTGGAGAAAAGCAGTTTTGCAGCAAACTATGTTTCTTTAACTGGAAAAGATTAGAATAAGGGTGCGAATGGCTGCTATATACAAACACATCTGCCTTGCATCAAAGTCTCGGAGCCCATCGGAACTCTCGTTGGCCGAAATGAGAATTTGATTAGTCACGTGACGGCTGTGATTTCCGGCCCACCACAGCGAAGTGAAGAGTTCCTTCCCCTGGCTGCATCCTGCACGTGTGGGGAAGCCGAGCTTGTCGTGTTGGATGAAACCTCTTTTTTCCTCCTCCCCTTCACACGCTAACACCCACACTCCGAGCGCCGCTTTCCGGCACCTTCCTCCAATCTCTGCCAGATTTAGTTACGTCACTGAAGGGGTACTCTTGAACTCCGCGCAGCTGTCCACCGACGCGGTCAGCGCCCTCCGAAAGGTTCGGGTACTGATAAGACTGTGGAAGCAGCCTAGCGCCCAAGCACGCACGTAAACATGAGACGCATCCACCCCGCGCATCCACCCCGCGTAACAAAAAAATTCTGTCTCGATTCAAACGACTGTGGTTTTATTTGTGCTGGTGTAAACTTTGCTAGCGGCTATAAATGATACGCCTGTTTTATCTGAGTTGTTTGTAACAAGCTTACTACTGTTTGAGCACCAACAAAAAACTGCTCGTTAGCTGACAGTTTTGTGGACCCCATGGCGTAACTAAATACGGCAGTGGTTGAAGGAGGGATGTCGTAAACCAATGCTTGGAGTTTGCTTCACACCGTCACACCGTCACACCGTCACACCGTCACACCGTCACACCGCCACACCGTCACACCGCCACACCGTCACACCGCCACACCGTCACACCGTCACACCGTCACACCGTCACACCGTCACACCGTCACACCGTCACACCGCCACACACCGTCACACCGTCACACCCCACACCGTCACACCGTCACACCGTCACACCGTCACACCGTCACCCGCCACACCGTCACACCGTCACACCGTCACACCGCCACACCGTCACCCGTCACAGTCACACCGTCACACCGCCACACCGTCACACCGTCACACCGCACACCGCACACCGTCACCCGCCACACACCGTCACACCGCCACACCGTCACCGTCACCCGACAGTCCGCCACACCGCCACACCGTCAAAACCGTCACACCGCACACACCGCACACGTCACACCGTCACACACCGTCACACCGCCACACCGTCACACCGCCACACCGTCACACCGTCACACCGTCACACCGCCACACACCGTCACCCCCACACCGTCACACCGTCACACGCCACACCGCACACCGCCACACCGCACACCGTCACACCGCCACACCGTCACACCGTCACACGCCACACAGTCACACCCACACCGTCACACCGTCACCCCTCAACCGCCACACCGCCACACCGCATCACACCGTCACACCGTCACACCGTCACACCGCCCCCCGCACACAACCCATGAGCTGTGTGAACGGGGAGCTGGTGGCGCTGGGCTCTGCCAGCAGGATGCGGTTATTTGTCTGGCTGCTTTGAGGTGTCTGGTTGCACACACCACACACACACACACACACACACACACACACCACACACACACCCCACACACACACACACACACACACACACACCACACACCACACACCCACACACACACCGCCCACACCACCCACACCCCCCACCCAACACACCCACGCACCCCACCACCACACACACACACCACACACCACACACACCACACACACACACACACACAACACACACACACACACACACACCCACACCCACCACCCCACACACACACCACACAAAACACACACACACACCACACACACACACACCCACACACACACACACCACACCACACACACACACACACACACACACACACACCACACCCCACGCACCACCACCATGTAAAGTAAAATCGGATAGAGCAGAAACAAAATCGAACCTTTGCTCTTCTTCGTCATAGCCCTGTCTTCACGGCAAGGCCGGCAGCGCCTGACGACACCCAGTGTCTGAATCGGACATTAGCGGTTAAAAACTACACATCGGCCGTGTAACGTATGGCTCAGGGGTTCACCCCCCCCCCCCCCCCCCCCCACACACACACACCTCCCCAACCCCCGTCTCCCACCACCCTTCCCTCCTACCCAACGTTCACGACAGTCGCCCCCCCCCCCCCCCGCCACCTTCCCCTCCCCACACAGTTCACTGACAGTCGCCCCCCCCCCCCCCCCCCCGCCACCCTTCCCCTCCCCCACACAGTTATGACAGTCGCCCCCCCCCCCCCCCCCGCCACCCTTCCCCCCCCACAGTTCACTGACAGTCCCCGCCCCCCCCCCCCCCGCCACCCTTCCCCTCCCCACACAGTTCACTGACAGTCGCCCCCCCCCCCCCCCCCGCCACCCTTCCCCCTCCCCACACGTCACTGACAGTCGCCCCCCCCCCCCCCCCCCCACCCCTCCCCTCCCCCACACAGTTCACTGATAGTCGCCGCCCCCCCCCCCCCCCCCCACCCTTTCCCCCTCCCCCACACAGTTCACTGATAGTCCCCCTCCCCCCCCCCGCCCCCCCGCCACCCTTCCCCCCCCCCACACAGTTCACTGACAGTCGCCCCCCCCCCCCCGCCACCCTTCCCCCTCCCCCACACAGTCACTGATCGCCCTCCCCCCCCCCCCCGCCCCCCGCCACCCTTCCCCCTCCCCCACACAGTTCACTGATAGTCGCCTCCCCCCCCCCCCGCCCCCCCGCCACCTTCCCCCTCCCCACACAGATCACTGATAGCGCCACCCCCCCCCCTCCAACACACACACTACACACACACCCACACCACACCACACACCCCCACACGCACACGTGTAAAGTAAAATCGGATAAGCAGAACACTAAATCACCTTTGCCCTTCTTCGCATGCCCTGTCTTCACGGCAGGCCGGCACGCCTGACACACCGTGCGAATCGACATAGCGGTTAAAAACTACACATCGGCCGTGAACATGGCTTGTTCACTGCAGCGCCCCACCCCCCCCCCCCCCCACCACCCCACCCTCTCCCCCTCCCCACCCGTCACTACGTCGCCCCCCCCCCCCCCCCCACCCTTCCCCCTCCCCCACACAGTTCACTGACAGTCGCCCCCCCCTCCCCCCCCCCACCCCCCCGCCCCCTCCCCACCGTTCATGAAGTCCCCCCCCCCCCCCCGCCACCCTTCCATCCCCCACACAGTTCACTGATAGTCGCCCCCCCCCCCCCCCCCCCTCCCCCACACAGTTCACTGACAGTCCCCCCCCCCCCTCCCCCACCATCCTGACAGTCGCCCCCCCCCCCCCCCCTCCACACAGTTCACTGACAGTCCTCCCCCTCCCCCCCCCCCTCCCCCACACATTCACTGACAGTCGCCCCCCCCCCCCTCCCCCACACAGTTCACTGATAGTCGCCTCCCCCCCTCCCCCACACAGTTCACTGACGTCGCCCCCCCCTCCCCTCCCCCCACAACAGTCACTACGCCCCCCCCCCCTCCCCCCACACGTCCTACATTCCGCCCCCCCCCCCTCCACAGTTCCTCGCCCCCCCCCCTCCCCCACACAGTTCACTGATAGTCCCCCCCCCACACACACACACACACAGTTCACTGACAGTCGCCCCCTCCCCCCCCCCCCACACAGTTCACTGATCAGTCGCCCCCCCCCTCCCCACACAGTTCACTACAGTCGCCCCCCCCCCCCCCCCCTCCCCCACACAGTTCACTGACAGTCGCCCCCCCCCCTCCCCCCACACAGTTCACTGACAGTCGCCCCCCCCTCCCCCACACAGTTCACTGACAGCCCTCCCCCCTCCCCCCCCCACACAGTTCACTGACAGTCGCCCCCCCCCCTCCTCCCCCCCACACATTCACTGACAGTCGCCCCCCCCCCCCCCCCTCCCCACACAGTTCACTGATAGTCGCCCCCCCCCCCCTCCCAGTTCACTGACAGTCGCCCCCCCCCCCCCCTCCCCCACACTACAGTTCACTGACAGTGGCTTTGAACGGCTGCTGTCTTTAGGCGGAAGTAATTACATGCGGGACTCTTTTGTTTTCTGTCAGCTTGCTACCCGCTGGATGCGCAACATGCCCGGGAGCCGTCCTACTCGGTTCCCATTCCGCTGCCCGTCTACATTCGGACCCGCTCTCCGCCAGGCTCCGACAGCTTCGTCAAGCCCAAGAAATGCCGCCGAAGCCGCACAGTTTTCACCGAGCTTCAGCTCATGGGGCTGGAAAAGAAATTCGAGTCGCAGAAATACCTGTCCACACCTGACAGGATGGAGCTGGCGGAATCCCTGGGGCTGTCTCAAATCCAGGTGAAGACGTGGTACCAGAACAGGAGGATGAAGTGGAAGAAACAGGTATTTTGTGATCATTCTCTATACTTGTTCGTCTGTGTGTGTGTGTGTGTGTGTGTGTGTGTGTGTGTGTGTGTGTGTGTGTGTGTGTGTGTGTGTGTGTGTGTGTGTGTGTGTGTGTGTGCTCTGTATGTATACGTATTTTGTTAATGTATTATTGCGTATTACCCATGTTTCCCCTGTATGTGTACGTATTTACGATTTCCATACTTTTCTTGAATTAGTTCGTAAAGCTCTTCGAAGTACTGGGATGGCTGTATGCATTTATTGTTGTTGTGGTGGTTTTCTGGAGGAGGGGTCAGTCTTAGTCAGTCAGTGGGTGAGTGAAAGGGTGAGATCATGAGTGCGTTAGTGAGTGAGTGAGTGAAAGGGTGAGATCATGAGTGCGTTAGTGAGTGAGTGAGTGAAAGGGTGAGATCATGAGTGCGTTAGTGAGTGAGTGAGTGAAAGGGTGAGATCATGAGTGCGTTAGTGAGTGAGTGAGTGAATGAAAGGGTGAGATCATGAGTGCGTTAGTGAGTGAGTGAGTGAGTGAGTGAGTGAAAGGGTGAGATCATGAGTGCGTTAGTCAGTGAGTGAGTGAAAGGGTGAGATCATGAGTGCGTTAGTGAGTGAGTGAGTGAAAGGGTGAGATCCTGAGTGCGTAAGTGAGTAAGTGAGTGAAAGGGTGAGATCCTGAGTGCGTAAGTGAGTGAGTGAGTGAAAGGGTGAGATCATGAGTGCGTAAGAGAGTGAGTGAGTGAGTGAAAGGGTGAGATCATGCGCGAGTGAGTGAAATGGTGAGATCATGAGTACGTGAATGAGTGAGTGAGTGGGTGAAAGAGTGACATAATGATTTGCGTAGTTGTTGGGTGAGTGAAAGAGTGAGATCATGAGTGAGTGAAAGAGTGAGATCATGAGTGAGTGAAAGAGTGAGGTCATGATTGCGTAAGTGGGTAAATGAGTGAGTGAGTGAGTGAAAGAATGAGATCATCAGTGCGTAAGTGGGTGAATGCAAGAGTGAGATCATGAGTGAGTGAAAGAGTGAGATCATGATGCGTGAGCGAGTGAGTGAGAGAGTGAAAGAGTGACATCATGAGCGCGTGAATGAGTGAGTGAAAGAGTGAGATCGTGAGTAAGATCGTGAGTGAGTGAGTGGGCGAGCGGGTGAGTGCGTCATTGTCTGGCATCAGTATGACACTCAGTACTTCCACAATCACTGTCCAGGTTTTACTGACGGGAGGAACAGAGGCGCCGACAAAACCCAAAGGAAGGCCCAAAAAATCTTCTTTGGAAAACCCAGACGACGGACCCTGCAACAAACGTCAGTCAGAGGATGCTTCTGGCGCATGTACCGACGTCACAGAAAGCATGACGTCAGAGATTCGGGTGTGTTCTGATCTGTCTGAGGTAAACTCTCCAAGCTCCATTCATCAAGACGAAGACATTGTGTGTGACGATGTTGA
>JABMCL010002145.1:480000-482500 GCA_018857735.1 Alviniconcha marisindica | reverse complement strand
GTCTCTCACAGACAGACAGAGAGACTGAGATTTTCGAGTGACAGCCATTGCGATGACTAGTCATTTGAGATCTATTTTATACACCCATACAACTCCGCCCAGTCCTCCCCACTGCTTCTGACCACCACGCCCTTCGGCCCCACACTTCTGCAGCCAGCAACAGTCCCCACACACTATACCCCTGCAACCAGCAACAGTCCCCACACTCTATACCCCTGCAACCAGCAACAGTCCCCACACACTATACCCCTGCAGCCAGCAACAGTCCCCACACACTATACCCCTGCAACCAGCAACCTGCAACCAGCAACAACCCCCACACACTATACCCCTGCAGCCAGCAACAGTCCCCACACACTATACCCCTGCAACCAGCAACCTGCAACCTGCAACAACCCCCACACACTAACCCCTGCAGCCAGCAACAGTCCCCACACACTATACCCCTGCAGCCAGCAACAGTCCCCACACACTATACCCCTGCAACCAGCAACCTGCAACCTGCAACAACCCCCACACACTATACCCCTGAAACCAGCAACAGTCCCCACACACTATACCCCTGCAACCAGCAACCTGCAACCAGCAACAACCCCCACACACTATACCCCTGCAACCAGCAACCTGCAACCTGCAACAACCCCCACACACTATACCCCTGCAGCCAGCAACAGTCCCCACACACTATACCCCTGCAACCAGCAACCTGCAACCTGCAACAACCCCCACACACTATACCCCTGCAACCAGCAACAGTCCCCACACACTATACCCCTGCATCCAGCAACAGTCCACACACACTATACCCCTGCATCCAGCAACAGTCCCCACACACTATAACCCTGCAACCAGCAACAGTCCTCATACACTATACACATGCATCCAGCAACTAAAATCGTCATTAAATCAGCGGCACGTTCAATCACAAAACATTTAATGCAGATCGTGTCCGTTTAACCTGCTCCAAACACACCGAAAGTTTAACCTGCTCCAAACACACCGAAAGTTTAACCTGCTCCAAACACACCGAAAGTTTAACCTGCTCCAAACACACCGAAAGTTTAACCTGCTTCAAACACACCGAAAGTTTAACCTGCTCCAAACACACCGAAAGTTTAACCTGCTCCAAACACACCGAAAGTTTAGCCTCCGAAGGAGAGTTTCTTCATACCAGCAAACAGCCAGCATCGCACCTCATGGCGGTAAGACGGAAAGTCTGCGACAAGAGGTGAGATCACTGCGAACCCTTCACTTCTTTCCCCCAACAAAGCAGTCACGCCAACTTTGGAAGAATTATGACTAGACTGTGTTACCATACTTTCGTACTAACCTATCCACAGACTATCGCTGCTGGAAGTTTCATTGTTTAACCTACCTGTCCACAGATTATCGCTGCTGAAAGTTTCACTGTTTAACCTACCTGTCCACAGACTATCGCTGCTGAAAGTTTCACTGTTTAACCTACCTGTCCACAGACTATCGCTGCTGAAAGTTTCACTGTTTAACCTACCTGTCCACAGACTATTACTGCTGACCGATTCACTGTCTCACCTACCTGTCCACAGACTGTTACTGCTGACTGTTTCACTGTCTCACCTACCTGTCCACAGACTATCGCTGCTGACTGATTCGCTGTCTCACCTACCTGTCCACAGACTATTACTGCTGACTGTTTCACTGTCTCACCTACCTGTCCACAGACTATCGCTGCTGACTGTTTCACTGTCTCACCTACCTGTCCACAGACTATTACTGCTGACTGTTTCACTGTCTCACCTACCTGTCCACAGACTATCGCTGCTGACCGATTCACTGTCTCACCTACCTGTCCACAGACTTTTACTGCTGACCGATTCACTGTCTCACCTACCTGTCCACAGACTATTACTGCTGACTGATTCGCTGTCTCACCTACCTGTCCACAGACTATCGCTGCTGATGGCTATCGCCTTCACTATGGGATCAGGACGTTGTCAGAAACGTCCAGGCAATCTAGGTCTGTGTTTTGGCGAAGTCCCTCACGAAGATCGTATCAGGACCACACGCCAGCCATGCCGCTATTCAAAAAACAAAACTCGGACTCACTGCATGGAGAAGAATGGGACAATGAAGAGGAATGAACCAGGACGGCAGAAGTCCTGGCCGGAGGCGGAATACGCTGGACCCTAATTTGACCAACTTCCGGCTTCGGAGGGGAAACGTTTGACAGCTGAGGGTTGTATGGCTTCAGTCTTGTCGATGTACGTCTTGGTGTTAAAGGGCCCATACAGACGTAGTATACAGACGTAGTATACTTAAGTATGGGCTTTACAAAGATCACGTACGTTTTCTCTCTCAGTTTCCTACAACTGATGTTGAAGCTGTATCCGAGGAATCCTAATCTCCTGTTGGCCTTTGCCTGGACGGCGTCAGCAAAGCTGATCCAGCTGGCTTCCTTGCAGGTGGTGGTGCTGAGGTGCTTTGCCGACGTCACAGTGGCGATTGTTGGTCCGTGGAGATT
>JABMCL010002145.1:472500-475000 GCA_018857735.1 Alviniconcha marisindica | reverse complement strand
GAGTGGAGATTGTGAAGGAACTGAAGGAACAGGAGTGTTGTTGATGTCCGGCATGTCGGGAGTGGAGATTGTGAAGGAACTGAAGGAACAGAGTGTTGTTGATGTCCGGCATGTCGGAAGTGGAGATTGTGAAGGAACTGAAGGAACAGAGTGTTGTTGATGTCCGGCATGTCGGAAATGGAGATTGTGAAGGAACTGAAGGAACAGAGTGTTGTTGATGTCCGGCATGTCGGAAGTGGAGATTATGAAGGAACTGAAGGAACAGGGTGTTGTTGATGTCCGGCATGTCGGGAGTGGAGATTGTGAAGGAACTGAAGGAACAGAGTGTTGTTGATGTCCGGCATGTCGGAAGTGGAGATTGTGAAGGAACTGAAGGAACAGGGTGTTGTTGATGTCCGGCATGTCGGAGTGGAGATTGTGAAGGAACTGAAGGAACAGAGTGTTGTTGATGTCCGGCATGTCGGGAGTGGAGATTGTGAAGGAACTGAAGGAACAGAGTGTTGTTGATGTCCCATGTCGGAGTGGAATTGTGAAGGAACTGAAGAACAGAGTGTTAGTTGATGTCCGGCATGTCTGGTATTGTGAAGGACTGAAAACAGAGTGTTGTTGAGTCCGCATGTCGAAGTGAGATTGTGAAGGAACTGAAGGAAAGCGTGTTGTTGATTCCGGCTGTCTAGTGGGGATTGTAAAATGAAGGACGAGTTTGGAGTGGATGGGAGTGGAGATTGTAAGGAACTGAAGGAACAGGGTGTTGTTATGTGGCATGTCGGGATGGAGATTGTGAAGGAACTGAAGGAACAGAGTTTGTTGATGTCCGCATGTCGGAAGTGGAGATTATGAAGGAACTGAAGGAACAGGGTGTTGTTGATGTCCGGCATGTCGGGAGTAGATTGTAAAATAAGGAAAAAGTGTTGTTGATGTCCGGGGATGTCTAGAGGAGAACAAGCAGGTTTTTGAGCCGGCATGTCGGAAGTGGAGATTATGAAGGAACTGAAGGAACGGGTGTTGTTGATGTCCGCAGTCGGAGGGAGATTGTGAAGGAACTGAAGGAACAGAGTGTTGTTGATGTCCGGCATGTCGGAAGTGGAGATTGTGAAGGAACTGAAGGAACAGAGTGTTGTTGATGTCCGGCATGTCTGGAGTGGAGATTGTGAATGAACTGAAGGAACAGGGTGTTGTTGATGTCCGGCATGTCTGGAGTGGAGATTGTGAATGAACTGAAGGAACAGGGTGTTGTTGATGTCCGGCATGTCGGAAGTGGAGATTGTGAAGGAACTGAAGGAACAGAGTGTTGTTGATGTCCGGCATGTCGGAAGTGGAGATTGTGAAGGAACTGAAGGAACAGAGTGTTGTTGATGTCCGGCATGTCGGAAGTGGAGATTGTGAAGGAACTGAAGGAACAGAGTGTTGTTGATGTCCGGCATGTCGGAAGTGGAGATTGTGAAGGAACTGAAGGAACAGAGTGTTGTTGATGTCCGGCATGTCGGAAGTGGAGATTGTGAATGAACTGAAGGAACAGAGTGTTGTTGAGGTCCACAGGGTGACGGTGAAGAGGGACCCCCCACCCCCAACCCTTTTGAACAATGACAGAAAAAAAAAGAAAAAAAATCAACCCCCTACCCCCTCACTGTTTTTTTATGCTGCAAAAGTAGAGCTGTAAACTATGTAATAAATCAATTACCAGCTTTTTGAACGAAAGCCGTCTGAGCTTTCGCTGTTCTAGTGTCTTTAAATGCAAGTCGAGTTAGGGTGAGGGGCTGAGTGTAACAGTCCTAGATACAATCTATGTGCTTTTACTTTGTGAAAATTAAATTCTTATATTTTCTTTTGTCTCAGTCATGTCTTCTTGTGTCTTTAGCACTTGCTGTACTCATTCATCCAACAGGATTCTCTACCGATCAACATAGGAGCTTTGTTGGTGCCCGGGCTTCTAAGAGAACCAGCTTTTCCTGGAGCCATGGGAATTAAGATAATACCCTACCCGGGAATAAGTGGCAACTTTGAAGAACTGACCCTCACCACGACCACACAAAGGAACCGTGCCTCCGCTTCATTTACAATGGACTTCAGCCATCCGGTGCTTGGGAAGATACCGATTGTGACCTTACCGTTAACAATGTGGTTTGCGAATTTGTACCCTGACTGTCCCTGTAAAAGGAGTCCATAGCAATCGTACGAAGTGGCCAAAGCGTCGCCATGTTGTCTGCTACCCGTCCTCCGCTTAACGCTGTAATTTCAGTTCCCTCTCAGAGTCAGTCTGTCACGTACTGTCTTGTCTCCTGCAGTTTCAAAGAGCCCCAAGTTTATTTTCCAGCGAGGTTTGATTTAAAGAGACTAATCAGATTCCAGGTGACGAAGCGCGTGATGGCTGCCAGGGCCGGGGTTACAAATCACGGACCTAGAAGACGGGTAGCGGCCGTCACGCTCACGCTGAAGCTGAGTAGGCGCCATGTTGCATGGATCAGCTGCAGATCTAATTAAGCACGCGCACACACACACA
>JABMCL010002145.1:460000-467500 GCA_018857735.1 Alviniconcha marisindica | reverse complement strand
GACAGACCTGTTCCTAGCAGTGGTCAGGTTCTGACAGACATGTTCCTACCAGTGGTCAAGTCCTGACAGACATGTTCCTACGCAGTGGTCAAGTCCTGACAGACCTGTTCCTACCAGTGGTCAGGTTCTGACAGACCTGTTCCTACCAGTGGTCAAGTCCTGACAGACATGTTCCTAGCCAGTTGGTCAAGTTCTGACAGACCTGTTCCTACCAGTGGTCAAGTCCTGACAGACCTGTTCCTACCAGTGGTCAGGTTCTGACAGACCTGTTCCTACCAGTGGTCAGGTTCTGACAGACCTGTTCCTACCAGTGGTCAAGTCCTGACAGACATGTTCCTACCAGTGGTCAAGTTCTGACAGACCTGTTCCTACCAGTGGTCAAGTCCTGACAGACCTGTTCCTAGCAGTGGTCAAGTCCTGACAGACATGTTCCTACCAGTTGTCAGGTTCTGACAGACCTGTTCCTACCAGTGGTCAAGTCCTGACAGACCTGTTCCTAGCAGTGGTCAGGTTCTGACAGACCTGTTCCTACCAGTGGTCAAGTTCTGACAGACCTGTTACTACCAGTGGTCAAGTCCTGACAGACATGTTCCTACTAGTAGTCAGGTTCTGACAGACATGTTCCTACCAGTGGTCAAGTCCTGACAGTCCTGTTCCTACCAGTGGTCAGGTTCTGACATACCTGTTCCTACCAGGTTCTGACAGACCTGTTCCTGCCAGGTTCTGACAGACCTGTTCCTGCCAGTATTCTGACAGACCTGTTCCTGCCAGTGTTCTGACAGACCTGTTCCTACCAGTGATCAGGTTCTGCCTACGCCCCGTGCCGAAATAATGAGCAACTAGAGGCTGATCCCGTGACCCCAATCACGTCACTGTCACGTGTTCAACTGCTGACGTCTCCTCTCTGCTCGCACGCAGTTCATGCTTCCCGACACTTGTCCGGGCTGAATGCCTGCATTGCACACATTCCACAATGTTCGCTTGTGATCGCGCACCCCTCCGTCACCAGAGGCTGGGTTCTCATCGCGCACACTTTCGTCACCAGAGGTTGGGTTTTACTCTCACACACCTCCGTCACCAGAGGTTGGGTTCTGCTCTCACACATCTCGGTCACCATAGAGGTCGGGTTCTACTCTCACACACCTCGGTCACAATAAAGGTTGGGTTCTACTCTCACACACCTCGGTCACAATAAAGGTTGGGTTCTACTCTCACACATCTCGGTCACCATAGAGGTTGGGTTCTACTCTCACACATTCGATCACCATAGAGGTTGGGTTCACTTCACACATTCGGTCACAATAAAGGTTGGGTTCTACTCTCACACACTCGGGCACAATAAAGGTTGGGTTCTACTCTCACACATCTCGGGGATTCACCCAATAAAGGTTGGGTTCTACTCTCACACACCTCGGTCACAATAAAGGTTGGGTTCTACTCTCACACATCTCGATCACCATAAAGGTTGGGTTCTACTCTCACACACTCTCGGTCACCATAAAGGTTGGGTTCTACTCTCACACACCTCGGTCACGATAAAGGTTGGAGGCACGTGGGAAGAGCTGAAGGAAGTAGGTTGCAGTTACCTCCCTTCTTTCATTGGTATGCATAGTTGTACGACTTTTAAATTAGCATGATGAAACGAGTTTCTGTGCCCGACTCTGAGTCTGGCGCGCGGCTGGCAGTTGTCAAAATGGAGGATAGCACTGAGGTAGGTAGTCAGTTGCCTCATTGCCGGACTCAGCTCTGTTTCCCTTTTCAAACAAAGAGACAGACTGGCCTGTCTGACACCGCCATCTAGAGTGGGTAACCAACGGAATCGGACTCTGTGGATGACCGTGTACAGTTGCCTTCAGATAGGCAGTGTTCGAGCATTTCATGTCCTTATGTGTGTGGCTCCTTTCACATGGCGTGCGGCATCGTGTGGGGTCCGGGCAGAAACAGCGTTGCTGGGTCACTGCTATCTGACGGGGACGCAGTCACAGGGGACACGCCCTTTTGACATGAAGTCTTCTGGCACAGAAAGGACAGTAAGAGTGAAAGACGTCTTTGTGTGCGCCGATTACAGTAGCTTGTCACAGAGTATTGTCAACTGTCACCCTCTGTCGGCCAAAGTACATGTTCTCTCTCTCTCTCTCTCTCTCTCTCTCTCTCTCTCTCTCTCCTCTCTCTCTCTCTCTCTCTCTCTCCCTCTCTCTCTCTCTCTCTTCTCTCTCTCTCCCTCTCCTCTCTCTCTTCTCTCTGTCTCTCTCTCTCTCTTCTCTCTCGTCTCTCACATCTCTACACCACACACACAGCACACACAACACACACACACAACACACACACACACACACACACACACACACACACACACAACACACTCACACGCAGACAACACACACCATTGTCTATGTTACAGCCTTTCTCACGCAGGGTAAAAGCCCACTGAAGACATCGCAAGTCGACGTATCACACCTGTTGTCCTCTTCCAACAATGCTTCTCACTTTTGACCTCAGCCAATAATGCTTCTGATGTTCTGTCCCTTCTGATGTGTGAATGTGTGCGTGAGAGCGTGTGTAAATGTGTGTGTGTGTGTGTGTGTGTGTGTGTGTGTGTGTGTGTGTGTGTGTGTGTGTGTGTGTGTGTGTGTGTGTGTGTGTGTGTGTGTGTGTGTGTGTGTGTGTGTGTGTGTGTGTGTGTGTGTGTGTGTGTGTGTGTGTGTGTCCAAGTGTGTGTGTGTGTCCGAGTGTGTGTGAGTTAGTGTGTGTGAGTGTGTCTGTCTGTCTGTCTGTCCGTATGTATGTTTTCGCTTTTTCTGCTCTTGCCTTCCATCACGTGTGATTGTTCACGGTATTTTGGTCTACTGTTGTGTGTCGCAGTGAGGTGATTGTTCACGGTATATTGGTCTACTGTTGTGTATCGCAGTGAGTGTGAATGTTCACGGTTGGTTGGTCTACTGTCGTGTGTCGCAGTGGTGATTGTTCACGGTTGGTTGGTCTACTGTTGTGTACAGTGGGTGTGATTGTTCACGGTTGGTTGGTCTACTGTTGTGTTACAGTGGGTGTGATTGTTCACGGTTGGTTGGTCTACTGTTGTGTCACAGTGGGTGTGATTGTTCACGGTTGGTTGGTCTACTGTTGTGTTCACAGTGGGTGTGATTGTTCACGGTTGGTTGGTCTACTGTTGTGTCACAGTGGGTGTGATTGTTCACGTTGGTTGATCTACTGTTGTGTCACAGTGGGTGTGGTTGTTCACGTTGGTTGGTCTACTGTTGTGTCACAGTGGGCGTGATTGTTCACGTTGGTTGGTCTACTGTTGTGTCACAGTGGGTGTGATTGTCCACGTTGGTTGGTCTACTGTTGTGTCACAGTGGGTGTGGTTGTGAAGCGGGGAAGGGGCGGGGAATTGTAAAACTAGTTTGAATGAATTGTTTGTGAGAATGCTGCGTACGTGAAGCAGCGCCTGAACGATTCTCCTGGTGCTTCCTTAGTTAGCCATAATAAAGGTCTTATGTCCACGGCTTCCGTCTTATATGTGTTCGTGGGCAGACAGCCTTTGCGGATGGATAAGTGACAGAGGTGGACAGGACAGATGGATAAATGACAGAGGTGGAAAGGATAAGTGGATAAGTGACAAAGGTGGTTAAGATACAGAGGTGGATAAGTGACAGAGGTAGACAGGACAGGTGGATAAGTGACAGAGGTGGACAGGACAGGTGAGAACATGTTTAGACGGACAGTCGTAGATCTGCAGCTGGACAGACATGGTGGGCAGATGTCAAGTCAGATAGTGGACAGACGTGGTAGGCAGATGTCAAGTCAGATAGTGGACAGACGTGGTGGGCTGATGTCAAGTCAGATAGTGGACAGACGTGGTGGGCTGATGTCAAGTCAGATAGTGGACAGATGTGGTGGGCAGATGTCAAGTCAGATAGTGGACAGACGTGGTGGGCAGATGTCAAGTCAGATAGTGGACAGATGTGGAGGGCAGATGTCAAGTCAGATAGTGGACAGACGTGGTGGGCAGATGTCAAGTCAGATAGTGGACAGATGTGGAGGGCAGATGTCGTCAGATAGTGGACAGACGTGGTGGGCAGATGTCAAGTCAGATAGTGGACAGATGTGGAGGGCAGATGTCAAGTCAGATAGTGGACAGACGTGGTGGGCAGATGTCAAGTCAGATAGTGGACAGATGTGGAGGGCAGATGTCGTCAGATAGTGGACAGACGGGGTGGGCAGATGTCAAGTCAGATAGTGGACAGATGTGGACAGATGTGGAGGGCACATGACAAGTCAGATAGTGGACAGATGTGGTGGGCAGATGTCAAGTCAGATAGTGGGCAGATGTGGAGGGCAGATGTGGAGGGCAGATGTCAAGTCAGATAGTGGACAGACGGGGTGGGCTGATGTCAAGTCAGATACTGGTAGACCTGTATGTGCACAGCCCGACTGATGAGAGACAGTGTGAGAGTGAGTGACAGTGTGAGAGTGAGTGACAGTGTGAGAGTGAGTGACAGTGAGAGAGTGAGTGACAGTGTGAGAGTGAGTGACAGTGAGAGAGTGAGTGACAGTGTGAGAGTGAGTGACAGTGAGAGAGTGAGTGACGGTGAGAGAGTGAGTGACGGTGAGAGAGTGAGTGACAGTGTGAGAGTGAGTGACAGTGAGAGAGTGAGTGACAGGGGAGAGTGAGTGACAGTGAGAGAGTGAGTGACAGTGAGAGAGTGAGTGACAGGGGAATGGAGTGAAAGACGGGAGGGAAGAGGGGTAAGAAGGAAAGAAAGGACGCACAAGAAAGTGGGATACAGAGAGAAAGGGAGGGACAAGAGCAGGCGGGGGGGAGAGAAAGGGGTAGGGACATAGAGCAGGCGGGGGAGAGAAAGGGTAGGGACATTGAGCAGGAGAGAAAGGGGTAGGGACATAGAGCAGGCGGGGGTGGAGAGAAAGGGGTGGGACATAGAGCAGGCGGGGGGGGAGAAAGGGGTAGGGACATTGAAAAAAGGCGGGGGGGAGAGGGGTGGAAGAAAGGGGTAGGGACATAGAGCAGGCAGAGGGGGAGAGAAAGGGGGGACAACAGAGGGGGGAGAGAAAGGGTAGGGACATAGAGCAGGCGGGGGGAGAGAAAGGGGTAGGGACATAGAGCAGGCGGGAGAGAAAGGGTAGGACATAGAGAGGCGGGGGGGAGAGAAAGGGTAGGGACATAGAGCAGGCGGGGGGGAGAGAAAGGGGTAGGGACATTGAGCAGGGGGGGGAGAGAAAGGGGTAGGGACATAGAGCAGGGGGGGAGAGAAAGGGGTAGGACATGAGCAGGCGGGGAGAGAAAGGGGGTAGGGATTCAGAGCAGGCGGGGGAGAAAATGGGGTAGGACATAGAGCAGGCGGGGGGGAAAGGGCAGGGACATAGAGCAGGGGGGGGGGAGAGAAAGGGGTAGGGACATAGAGCAGGCGGGGAGAGAAAGGGGTAGGGACATAGAGCAGGCGGGGGAGAGAAAGTAGGGACATAGAGAGCGGGGGAGAAAGGGGGTAGGGACATAGAGCAGGCGGGGAGAGAAAGGGTAGGGACATAGAGCAGGGGGTGGAGAGAAAGGGGTAGGGACATGAGCAGGGGGGGAGAGAAAGGGTAGGGACATAGAGCAGGCGGGGGGAGAGAAAGGGGTAGGATCAGAGGAGGGGGGGTGGGAGAGAAGGGGTAGGGACATAGAGAGGCGGGGGTGGGAGAGAAAGGGGTGGGACATAGAGTAGGCGGGGGTGGGAGAGAAAGGGGGGTAGGGACATTGAGCAGGCGGGGGGAGAGAAAGGGGTAGGGACACAGAGCAGGCGGGTGGGGGAAGAAAGGGGTAGGGACAAGAGCAGGCGGGGGAGAGAGAGAAAAGGGGAGAGAGAGAGGTGTACACATATGAAGATATATATATATGCTATCTGTCAAGTGTGTCAGTAAGTATCAAGACTTAATACTTAATTAGTAATAACAAGGCTGAGTAAAGACAAAAACTCACGAAAGGAGTGAGCTGTACAGCATCCAGTCAGCATGAAATTTGTTTGGTCTGCCATTTAACGTACAATAATATTTTTCCAGGTCAGCTGAAATAGGAAGCGGCCGGTGGGTAGCAAATTATATAACAATTTGTACTGGAACCATATGAGACATTTCTCACATATAGTCCTGAAGATTTTATCAAAGACTGCCTTAGTATCCATTTCAACAGCAAGGACTTTGTTCCATTGTTCTATGCACTTTGGTGTATCACTAGTCTTTACAAGGAATGAATAAATATCTTTAACACTAGATTTGTACAAATATCTCCACACAAATGCATCACCAATAACAAAATTCTCTTTTACATCCAAACCCAATCTTCTTTGATGACATTTGACTGCAGTCATTATCCCTTCATACAACAAAAAGTCAGTCCTAACATTGGGAAATTCATTGTATGATAGGTATCCATGTGGACCAAGAAAATGTCCCAGGGAAACAATGCCATAGTCCATCCAATATCTAATACATACAACCCTTTTCCTCTGCATATATTAACATAATGTAGACATCCCGACACAAAATCATCAAACGTTACAGGTGTACATTTGGCAGACATTCTTTTGTAGTGTTTGTAGTCTTTTAAAGCCGCCCTCAAGACGCACCTGTTTAATAATTATTTATAAACTGTTTTTCACAGCCGTGCCAATCCCTCGTCCGACGCGCGAGTGTGTGCGTGCGTACGTGCGTGTGTGCGTGCGTGCGTGCGTGCGTGCGTGTGCGTGCGTGTGTGTGTGTGTGTGTGTGTGTGTGTGTTTGTCTGTGTCTGTCTGTCTGTCTGTCTGTCTGTCCGTCCGTCCGTCTGTGTGCGTGTGCCCGTCTGCGCGCGCGCGCGTGTGTGTGTGTCTGTGTGTGAGAGAGAGAGAGAGAGAGAGAGAGAAGAGAGAGAGAGAGAGAGAGAGAGAGAGAGTGCGTGTGTGCGAGGGGTGCACGTATGTTGTGTGTGTGTGTGTGTGTGTGTGTGTGTGTGTGTGTGTGTGTGTGTGTGTGTGTGTGTGTGTGTGTGTGTGTGTGTGTGTGTGTGTGTGTGTGTGTGTGTGTGTGTGTGTGTGTGTGTGGTGTGTGTGTGTGTGTGTGGGCTGTGTGTGTGTGTGTGTGTGTGTGTGTGTGTGTGTGTGTGTGTAGTTAGTGTTATTGTAAAGTGCCCTGTGCTCCTACCTTGTGCGGCAATGGGCGCCCCAGAACTGCTCTTTATTGACACTGACACAGGTGAAGACAGGGGAGACTGAAGACAGACAGAGAGGGAAACTGAAGACAGACAGAGAGGTAGACTAAAGACAGAGAGGGGAGACTGAAGACAGACAGAGAGGGAGACTGAAGACAGACAGAAAGGGAGACTGAAGACAGACAGAAAGGGAGACTGAAGACAGACAGAGAGGGGAGACTGAAGACAGAGAGGGGAGAGAGGAGACTGAAGATAGAGAGGGGAGACTGAAGACAGACAGAAAGGGAGACTGAAGACAGAGAGGGGAGACTGAAGACAGA
>JABMCL010002145.1:430000-455000 GCA_018857735.1 Alviniconcha marisindica | reverse complement strand
CGTTTATGTGACGTCTCAACACTGGCTAGTGTCGTAACTCAGTGTGAAATACCTGTCGCCCACTGAAGCGGTACGTTGACGGGGTAATGCAGGCACACAGGGCGCCAGACGACAGCGGCATTCGATGCGGACACGCCACGGCGGACCAACGGCAGCACGTCACGTGCAACAAAAAGCGGCAGAGAGCGGACAGGGTGTCAGAAACAGAGTGGCCACCCTTGCGTGACGCGTGTCTCCATCCCTCAGCCTGTGGTAAGGCAGCCAGGGCAGCTGTCGGGCAGTCTTCATCCCTCAGCCTGCGGTAAGGCAGCCGTCGGGCAGTCTCCATCCCACAGCCTGCGTTAAGGCAGCCGTCGGGCAGTCTCCATCCTCTCAGCCTTCGGTAAGGCAGCCAGGGCAGCCGTCGGGCAGTCTCCATCACTCAGCCTGGTAAGGCAGCCAGGGCAGCTGTCGGGCAGTTCCATCCTCTCAGCCTTCGGTAAGGCAGCCAGGGCAGCTGGTTGACGGTCTCCGCGTCACTCAGTGGGCCGGTGAACACAGCTGGGCCGCCAGAGGTAGGAAGCTCAGACTTTGATTTCAGCGACAACTACAGCTATAGGCTTCATACCCTTCAATTCTTTGTGTACACCTGTGAGAAAACACTTAAGAAGATATTTTCCAAATAAAAACAGTGACAGCTGAGTCTTCTTCGTTCCATTGTATATACAATTCCTGATGGCACAACCGACAAACAGATATCGACTGCATGTAAACTCCATGTTAACGCACCTGGTTTGTATCGATAGCCTGTAAACTCCATGTTAACGCACCTGGTTTGTATCGATAGTCTGTAAACTCCATGTTAACGCACCTGGTTTGTATCGATAGCCTGTAAACTCCATGTTAACATACTTGATCAAGACTGCAGTGTTGAATCAACAACTCCCTGTTGACTGCATGTACTCTCTCTGTTAAAACAGCTGACAAATATACATTGTTTGTAAACTGCTTTTCAACACAGCTCACAGATACCGAGTGTATGTAAACTGCGTTACCATACCTGACACATATCGAGTGTATGTAAACTTCCTGTTACTATAGCTGACACACATCGAGTGTATGTAAGCTTCCTGTTACTATAGCTGACACACACCGAGTGTATGTAAAATCCCTTTTTCCACACTGACACATACCGAGTATATGTAAACTCCTGTTACCATAGCTGACACATACCGAGTGTATGTAAACTTCATGTTACCATACCTGATACATACCGAGTGTATGTAAACTCCCTGTTACTATAGCTGACACACATCGAGAGTATGTCAAATCCCTATTACCATACTTGACACATATCGAGTGTATGTAAACTCTCTGTTACTATAGCTGACACATATCGAGTGTGTGTAAACTCTCTGTCACTATAGCTGATACACATCGAGTGTATGTCAAATCCCTGTTACCATACTTGACACATATCGAGTGTATGTAAACTCCCTGTTACTTTGGCTGACACACATTTAGTGTATCTAAATTCCCTGTTACCATAGCTGACACATACCGAGTGTATGTAAACTTCCTGTTCCTAAAGCTGACACACATCGAATGTATGTCAAATTATTTTTTCCACACTGACACATATCGAGTGTATGTAAACTCCCTGTTACCATAGCTGATACATACCGAGTGTATGTAAAATCCTTTTTTCCACACTGACACATATCGAGTGTATGTAAACTCCCTGTTACCATAGCTGATACATACCGAGTGTATGTAAAATCCTTTTTTCCACACTGACACAAATCGAATGTATGTAAACTTCCTGTTACCATAGCTGACACACACCGATTGTATGTAAACTTCCTGTTTACACATGATTGATCGACAGGCATCGATTACTCTGTAAACTTATTTTACAGAGGCCGACAGCTATTGTTTGTATGTAAGCTCTCTTCTTACAACGCTGACATGACATACATTGATTTTGGTTAAACTTTGTTTTACCTCACCTAACAGGTATTGATTTTAAGTAAAGTCTCTGTTGATACAGTGGCTACATATCGAGCGTAATGTCTATAGACTCCCTATAACTCAGCTGACAGACACTTGTTGCCTGTCAACATTGACAAAGCTCATTATATATATATATATATACACATACTGAGTGCCTGTCAACACGGACAAAGCTGATTTTATAGATATATAAAACTTACTCATATATATACACGCTGATTGCATGTAGATTCTAACAAACCTAATTATGTAGACATAAAGATGCAGATCGCATGTTAACTCTAATATAACTATTATTAATTTAATAAATAATTATGACCCCACATTTGAATTCACTCCCAAGACCTTAGACACTGCTCAACCCTGTCATCTATATTAAGCCAAATTGAAAACCTTCCTCTCACAGTATTTCCATCCTAACTATATCAGTACCCTGTTTCTGCTACAGTCAGTGTGTGTGTGTGTGTGGTGTTGTGTGTGTGTGTGTGTGTGTGTGTGTGTGTGTGTGTGTGTGTGTGTGTGTGTGTGGGGTGTGTGTGTGTGTGTGTGTGTGTGTGTGTGTGTTGTGTTTTGTGTGTTTTTTTATTTATTTATGTTTGTTTGTGTTTTTATAGAAATCATATTTAGGTTAATATGTATCATGTGAGCGCTCAGGGCGTTGATGAGCGCATGATAAATGTCAATTATTATTATTATTATTATTAATATATCGGCTTCCTTAGAGTTTACATCCTGTCGGTAGTCGGCTCACACACCACCGCACGCACGCACACATACACAAGCAGGCTCCCGCGCGCGCGCGCAAACACCACACACACAAAGCCACGCACGCAGCACACACGCAGCACATCACACACACACACACCACACACACACCACACACACACACACACACACACACACACACACACACACACACACACACACACCACACACACACGACACACACAGTCGTCAGTCAGAGATTGCAGGCGAACTCGCGCCGCTAACACCGTCAGTCATTGCAGTACAGTGTTCTCTGTCACTGCAGTTTCCTGATCGTCTGTGATCGTTACGTCCATGGATGCTACCTGCCTCCAGTATGCTAACAACGGTGTTTCAGTGTGGTGATTACTGTATCACGGTGATACGTCATAACGATCACGGCACAATGACGTTTCAGTGTGGTGATTACTGTATCACGGTGATACGTCATAACGATCACGGCACAATGACGTTTCAGTGTGGTGATTACTGTATCACGATGGTACGTCATAGCGATTACGGCACAACGGTGATTCATTATGATAAGCCTACGGAACAATATTTGTTAAATATTCCCGGTAATCATGATCTGCATCATAATGGTAATAATTACACAGCTGCGACCTATCGTAATAGGCGTACACTGAGACTCGTTTTACTCTGTGTGTGTGTGTGTGTGTGTGTGTGTGTGTGTGTGTGTGTGTGTGTGTGTGTGTGTGTGCGGCGTGCGGTGCTGTGTGTGTGGTGTGTGTGTGTGTGTGTGTGTGTGTGTGTGTGTGTGTGTGTGTGTGTGTGTGTGTGTGTGTGTGTGCGTGCGTGCGTGCGAGTGTGCGTGCGTGCGCGTGTGTGTGTGTGTGCGTGTGCGTGTGTGTGAGTGTGTGTGTATCTGTGTGTGTGTGTGTCTGTCTGTCTGTCTGTCTGTGTTTCAGAGCAAACCGACCATGAAGACAATCATTGTGACCTTGGCTGTGCTGCTGCTGACCTTGGTGCCGACGGAGTGCTGTTACTTCAGTCGCGGCTTCCTCTGCATCCCCAACCAGCAGAGCTGCATCAGGCGGGGCGGCGTCTGCAGCGTGAGGGGCGGCGGCTGCGTCTGTGTGCCGCAGTACAACCTCTATGACTATGGCGGGTGAGTTCAGTACAACCTCTATGACTATGGCGGGTGAGTTCAGTACAACCTCTATGACTATGGCGGGTGAGTTCAGTACAACCTCTATGACTATGGCGGGTGAGTTCAGTACAACCTCTATGACTATGGCGGGTGAGTTCAGTACAACCTCTGTGACTATGGCGGGTGAGTTCAGTACAACCTCTGTGACTATGGCGGGTGAGTTCAGTACAACCTCTATGACTATGGTGGATGAGTTCAGTACAACCTCTATGACTATGACGGGTGAGTTCAGTACAACCTCTATGACTATCGGCGGGTGAGTTCAGTACAACCTCTATGACTACGGCGGGTGAGTTCAGTAGAACCTCTATGACTATGGCGGGTGAGTTCAGTACAACTTCTATGACGGGTGAGTTCAGTACAACCTCTATGACTATGGCTGGTGAGTTCAGTACAACCTCTATGGCTCTATCACTACGTTCCTGTATTCCTTCTGTGGATATGACCGGTGAGCACAATTCACTGCTGAGCTAGTTAGTTAGTTAGTTAGTTTCTGTGTGTGTGTGTGTGTGTGTGTGTGTGTGTGTGTGTGTGTGTGTGTGTGTGTGTGTGTGTGTGTGTGTGTGTGTGTGTGTGTGTGTGTGTGTGTGTGTGTGTGTGTGTGTGTGTGTGTGTGTGTGTGTTATTGTAAAGCAAATTGTACACTGTTTTATATGTACCTGTTTTATAATATTGCAATGTGTTTGTGTTTTAGTATAGTTATTTTGTTCACTGTTCTACAAGTATCTGTTTTGATATTAGTGCAGAGTATTACGTATGTAAATTTAAACTGTATATGTAAATATATGCAAATAAGCACGATAAGGTCGCCAGGCGAGGGAATAGCGCTATAGAAAATGTCTATGTTATTATTATGAGAAATATTTATGAGCAAACTACGCTGTCGTATTCCTCGATCGGCTGTATGGCTTGTGAGTAAACTACGTTGTCGTATTCCTCGGTAGGCTGTATGGCTTGTGAGTAAACTACGTTGTCGTATTCCTCGGTAGGCTGTATGGCTTGTGAGTAAACTACGTTGTCGTATTCCTCGGTAGGCTGTATGGCTTGTGAGTAAACTACGTTGTCGTATTCCTCTATCGGCTGTATGGCTTGTGAGTAAACTACGTTGTCGTATTCCTCGGTAGGCTGTATGGCTTGTGAGTAAACTACGTTGTCGTATTCCTCGGTAGGCTGTATGGCTTGTGAGTAAACTACGTTGTCGTATTCCTCTATCGGCTGTATGGCTTGTGAGTAAACTACGTTGTCGTATTCCTCGGTAGGCTATATGGCTTGTGAGTAAACTACGTTGTCGTATTCCTCGGTAGGCTGTATGGCTTGTGAGTAAACTACGTTGTCGTATTCCTCGGTAGGCTGTATGGCTTGTGAGTAAACTACGTTGTCGTATTCCTCGGTAGGCTGTATGGCTTGTGAGTAAACTATGTTTTGTTGCTCGCTTTGTAGGAATGGTTTGTAGTCACACTGAATTCTGTTGTCGTACTTCTGTGGTCATGGCTTGTGGGGATCTGCGCTGTGTTTACGTCATTCTTAAATGAAGTCCTCCTATTCTATTTTTATAGATCATAATAATAATAATGATAAATAATTTTAGTGCGCCTAGACTTAAATTTCAAGTCCCCCCCCCCCCCCACCTCTCTCTCTCTATGTCTCTGTCTGTCTCTGTCTCTCTGTGTCTCTCTGTGTGTTTCTGTCTGTCTATCTGTCTGTCTCTCTCTGTCTGTCTGTCTGTCTCTGTCTCTGTCTGTCTGTCTGTCTGTCTGTCTGTCTGTCTGTCTGTCTCTCTCTCTCTCTCTCTCTCTCTCTCTCTCTCTCTCTCTCTCTCTCTCTCTCTCTCTCTCTCTCTCTAACTTATGCATAGAAAAGAATGTTTTTCCAACTGCATTCAAGAGAGCTAAAATAATTCTGCTCCCTAAGACAAAAAACATATCCACTGATCTGAATGACTATCGACCTATCTGGATCCTGTCTGTTCTCACAAAACCGCTAGAAAGACACATTCATAAACATTTGACGGATTTTATTTTTAGAAATGCACCATCTTTTCCATTCCTTCCAGTCTGGCTTCCGATGTGGACATTCTTGTCAAACTGCGGTTACCCGTTTAACTGATACTTGGCTCTCAGCTTTCAACAATCGTCAAATGTCAGGTGCTGTGTTTTTCGACTTTCGCAAGGCATTTGACCTGGTTCATCACGATATTTTACTTAAGAAACTATCCTCGTACAACTTAAGCATGGCAAGTTTAGCTTTCTTACGATCTTAGCTACAAGGTCGTATACAATGCGTACTTGTAAATGGCACATACTCCCAACGTCTATAACAAGCGGAGTGCCTCAAGGATCAATCCTATGCCTTCTGTTGTTTTGCATCTTTATTAATGACCTGCTTATGTGCCTTACACGTCCATCAGTGCAGTGTGATTTATTTGCGGATGATGGCACCCTTAATGCAGCAAACGACAACATAGATAATATACGTAAGGATTTACAACGAAGTCTAAAACTCTGGGTGGTGTTGCAGAAATCGGATGGCACTGAATCCAACAAAAACAAAACGCATGTTGATGTCGACGAGACAGAAACACCAGAAACAACAGCTCCCCTGAAATCTAAACTTCGACACCACACCAGTAGAGCAGGTTTCAAAACATCGCCTACTTGGAGTAACTGTAGACGAGCAGCTAAAGTGGCAAACGCATATTAACAATATTTGCAGAACTGTTTCTAGAAATATGTTTCTCTTTTCAAAACTCAATCAAATTGTCAGCCATAAAGCAAAACTGGCCCTTTTTTGCACACATCATGTCACACGTAAACTAGGTTTCAAATGCATGGGATGGATGCGCCTGTGAGCACATGAAGCAACTGTACACTCTCCACAAACGTGCCATAAAATTCTTAATGTCAAGTCCTAATATGGACTACAAATCAAAAGTGCTGTGCTCTCAAACTAGTCCCTCTAGACGAACAATTATTCTCAACAAATGTGTTCTAATGCAAAAGGTTGTTCACGGCAAAGCCCCTCAGTACCTGAAAGATCTCATGATTCCTTCTGAACGTCTTCACGTTGATAAGAATAAACGACTTTTGCCCAGAAAAAGAGATTGATATCTTTAAAACGAGTTTCTCCTTTTCGGGCCCTTTAGCGTGGAATATTTTACTTCATATCTCAGATACCCATGGAATTAAAAACATCAAAAGGAAGCATTTCAGGCACTCAGTAAGCCACCTTGATACCTTTCCTTCCATTCGCCCGACACCTTGACACAAAAGTACTGTATTCCAACCCCCCCCCCCCCCCCCCCCCCCCCACCCACCCACCCAACCCCACCCCCGCCCCCTTTGCGTATTCTTGTCAAGTTTTGCATTTATATTTAACAAGAAAATCAACTTTCAATATTTGTATTTTCATGCATTAGTGTACACATTTTCACTTTCCTTGTGGTCATCATTTTAATGCTATATATTATATGAGTGTATGTGCCGCCGTTTAACTTCCAATTTTGCAAGAAGTGACCTTGCTTTTTATAGTATGCAATAGATAGAGATATATTCACTCTTCTGTCGCTTTCCTTTATTAGGAAAGTTATTCTCTTCTCTCTTCTCTCTCTCTCTCTCTCTCTCTCTCTCTCTCTCTCTCTCTCTCTCTCTCTCTCTTCTCTCTCTCTCTGCCTTCAGATTTCATCTGTCTTACTTTGCTGAGTTGTAGGTTAAGTTTTGACAGTAATACTTCTTGTTTTTTTTCTTAAGATGTATTTAATTTGCCGAAAATTTTTTGTATTCCCTTTTTTGACTTTGGGGTGTTGCTGTGTTTGTCATCAGGGACAGATTTGTAAAAAAGCCGACTTGTGCTTAAATCTTTATCCTTTGGTATTATTCCTCCTCTCTCTCTCTCTCTCTTCTCTCTCTCTCTCTCTCTCTCTCTCTCTCCCCCCCCCCCACCCCCCGTCAGTTGACTGGTGTTTGCTGTAAGCATGCTGTTGCAGCAGGGACTGACTGGCTGTAGCGTGACGTTGTGTGCCGACAGGTACCACCCCAGGTACGGGGGGGGACGGTCCTGGAACAACGTGGAGCCGGAGGGACAGTACCAGCACCCGCTGAGCGAGGGCAACATCGAGAGGCAGACGAAGCTGATGACTCACTTCGCGCGCATGTACAACATGTGGAACTGAGCCCCTCGCCTACTCTTGGCACATAATGAACGATACAGTGTTCTCCTTCGGCACATAATGAACGATACACAGTGTTCTCCTTCAGCACATAATGAACGATACACAGTGTTCTCCTTCAGCACATAATGAACGATACACGGTGTTCTCCTTCAGCACATAATGAACGATACACGGTGTTCTCCTTCAGCACATAATGAACGATACACGGTGTTCTCCTTGAGTGTCGCGAACTCGTACAGAGGTGCCAGCGTCTTGTGAACACATGCAGGGGATTCTGGACTACTGTGAACACTTACAGTTGTTGTTTTTTAGTATTGTGAACACCTACAGGGGGATGTTTAGTATTGAGAACACTTACAAGGGGTTTTGTAAACTGTGAAAACTGACAGGGGGGTCTGGATTTCTGTGAACACTTACAAGGGATTTTGTAGTATTGTGAACACTTACAAGGGTTTTTTGTAGTGCTGTGAACACTTGCAGGGGGATATGTAGTATTGTGAACACTTACAGGGGTAAATGTAGTATTGAAAACACTTACAAATGGTTTTGTAGTATTGTGAAGACTTACAATGGGTTTTGTAGTATTGTGAGCACTTACAATGGGTTTTGTAGTATTGTGAGCACTTACAAGGGATTTTGTAACAGTGTGAAAACTCACAGGGGGGTCTGGAGTGCTGTGAACACGTACAAGGGGTTCTTGCAGATCGTGAACACTTGCAATTGGTTCTGGGGTCTTGTGAACATTTACAAAGGTTCTGGAGTACCGCGAACACATGAAGACGGTTCTGTAGCACTGTGAACACTTACAGCTGACTGTATAGTTCTGTCAACATTTTCAACGAGGTGTTGGTTTCGTGTTCATTTCGCAAATGATACACACTCAGTCTGTTCCCGTTTGCTGGTTTGAAAGGTCTGTTAGAGCCGGCCCCTGAAACTCCGGAAAGTAAAATTGTGTGTAAACTCCACACTTCCTTTCCTTTTGCACGTGTTGTGTTTCTTATCTCTGCTTGTCTGTGGGGCTTGTTTATTTCCAAGTGGCATGAAAAGCTGCGAGTGTATGGACTGACCAGCGTTGGGCCAAACGACTACGTGGGGCGTGGGGTCAAAACTCTTCACGCTGCCATTTTCTCCGACACCATAAAAAGTGAGCAATGCCAACTTTGCGTGATGATCCCACTCACCGAGGTGTACCTGTTCACACCTCACTCACTGAGTTTACCTGTTCACACCGCATTTACTGAGTTTACCTGTTCACACCCCACTCAGCGAGGTTTACCTGTTCATATTTCATTCACTGAATTTACCTGTTCACACCTCACTCACTGAGTTTACCTGTTCACACATCACTCACTGAGTTTACCTGTTCACACCCCACTCACCGAGGTGTACCTGTTCACACCTCACTCACTGAGTTTACCTGTTCACACCTCACTCACTGAGTTTACCTGTTTCACCAAACCGCCCCCCTTCCAAACCGAAAAAAGGGTTTTCCTGTTCCCAACTCCACTTACCGAGTTTTACCTGTTCACACCCCACTCACAGAGTTTACCTGTTCACACCCCACTCACCGAACTTTACGTGTTTACACCCCATTTACAGAGTTTACGTGTTTACACCCCACACACTGAGGTTACCTGTTCTCACCCCACACACTGAGGTTACCTGTTCTCACCCCACTCACCGAGGTTTACGGAGTTTACACCCCAGTCACTGAATTTACCTGTTCACATCCCACTCATCGAGGTTTACGTGTTCACACCTCAGTCACTCCCCAGTCACACCCCAGTCACACCCTAGTCACACCCCAGTCACCCACTCAGCTGGAACTTGAAGATTGGTCGCCAAGCTTTCCTCATAAGCAAAATATACAAAAGTAATAAAATAATACACTTTTTAAAATTTAAATACAGCAACGGGGCGAAAGGGGATGGAATCCGACAGGTGACAAGTAAACGTGTGCCTAATATCAAACTGACTCTCAGCATCACCATCAACCCTAAAGGTGGGCCTAATATCAGACAGACTCACCATCAACCCTAAAGGTAGGTTTAATATCAAACTGACTCACCATCAACCCTAAAGGTGGGCCTAATATCAAACTGACTCACCATTCAACTAAATGTGGGTTTAATATCAAACTGACTCTCAGCATCACCATCAACCTCCCACTCAACCCCCACCCCCACCCCCACCCCCACCCCCACACCCACCCCCAACTTAAACGGCATAAGTCTGAGAACTGTAAACAACAGATAGTGACAAAACTTTGGTTGGTTGCTTGTTTGTTCTGTTGGAGAAGCTTGCCTCTAACAGTTTAATCAGTTTGAATCAGTGTTCACCCTGAACACTCTGCTTCAGTTTATTCCTTCAACACTCCGCCACTCTGATTCAGTTTACTCCAACACTCCGCCACTCAGATTCAGTTTACTCCAACACTCCGCCACTCTCGAAAATTCAGTTTACTCCAAATGCACTCGCAGTTTACTCCACTCCGCCACTCAGATTCAGTTTACTCCAACACTCCGCCACTCTGATTCAGTTTACTCCAACACTCCGCCATTCTCAGTTTACTCCAACACTCCGCCACTCTGATTCAGTTTACTCAAAAACTCCACCACTCTGATTCAGTTTACTCCTCCAACACTGCATCTCCATCCCACCCCACCCCCCGCCCCGCCACACTGCTGATTTCAGCTTTATCAACATTTCCCACAAGTATATGTGTGTGTGTGTGTGTGTGTGTGTGTGTGTGTGTGTGTGATCGCTGTGTGTGTGTGTGCGTGTCGTGCCTGAAGAAGTCCCAACAGTGGATGAAGAAGTTCCTGTAGTGATAAAGAAGTCCCTACAGTGGATGAAGAAGTCCCTGCAGTGATGAAGAGGTCCGTACGATGGATGTCCCTGCAGTGATGAAGAAGTCCCTACGGTGGATGAAGAAGTCCTGCGTGATGAAGAAGTCCCTACGTGGATAAAGAAGTTCTGCAGTAACGAAGTATAGTGCTGAGTGTGAAGAGTCCCTGCAGTGACGAAGAAGTCCCTGCGGTGATGAAGAAGTCCCTGCAGTGGATGAAGAAGTCCCTGCAATGATGAAGAAGTCCCTACAGTGGATAAAGAAGTCCCTGCAGTGACGAAGAAGTCCCTGCAGTGGATGAAGAAGTCCCTGCAGTGAGAAGAGGTCCTGCGGTGATGAGAATGTCCCTGCAGTGGATGAAGAAGTCCCTACGGTGGATGAAGAAGTCCCTGCAGTGATGAAGAAGTCCCTACAGTGGATAAAGAAGTCTCTGCAGTGACGAAGAAGTCCCTGCAGTGATGAAGAAGTCCCTGCAGTGACGAAGAAGTCCCTGCGGTGATGAAGAAGTCCCTGCAGTGGATGAAGAAGTCCCTGCAATGATGAAGAAGTCCCTACAGTGGATGTGGATTAGCAGGTCAACGATGAGCAAGTGGCCTTCACTTCCAGACACAGACTGCATGCCAGCTGTGGTAACTGACAGTCAATCTGACCGGGGGTGGGGGACCTACGCTGGTCAGGTGTCAGCATGGGTGTCAGTTTTGTCAGAATGTGGCATGGCTTTTTTTAATGGGGGAGAGGGGGGGTCTGGCATGGGTCAGCAAGTGGGGCAGAAACGGAGAGCGAGAGAGGAGGAGGGAGTACGTTGATATTTTCAATCTCTAACTTTCACTTGGGTTCGTGTCTTTATTGGACCTGTGTGTGGATTTGTTTTCGGAATTTCGTTGTTGTTGGGTGTGTTTTGTTGTTGTTTTGTTACGTTCGGGAGGAGGTGTCTGTGAAATAATAATAGCTTATTTATGGCGCCCCATCTCGTAAGAACCACGACTGAGTGCTTACAAAGACATAAGGATACATTCATTTCATCACACACACACACACACACACACACACACACACACACACACACACACACACACACACACACACACACCTCTCTCTCTCTCTCTCTCTCTCTCTCTCTCTCTCTCTCTCTCTCTTCCTCTCTCTCTCTCGCACACACATACACACACACACACACCACACCACACCACACACCACACACACACACCACACACACACACACACACACACACACACACACACACACACACACACACACACACACACACACACCACAAATACATGCATTACTGGTGATGGATTGGTACACATCAGTATGCAGAGGAGAAGAGATGGGGTTTTTAGTTTTGACTTAAAAGAAAAGAGTGAATACGAATGCCTGACAGAGAGAGGAAGTGAGTTCCAGGGCACAGGTCCAATGTATTGAAAGGATCTCTCCCCCAGGGTCCTCCTGCCCATCCTAGGAACACGGAAGATGCGAGTATCCGAGGTTGAGCGAAGAGAGCGAGAAGGAGACTAGAGATGAAGCAACTCAGAGAGGTATGGAGGAGCTGTACCAGAAACAATGTGGAAGCAGATGAGAGCTATTTTGTACTGAATCCGGCTGCTGACTGGTAGCCAGTGGAGATCGTAAAGTAAAGGAGTGATGTGGGCAGAAACAATACTTATTGTGATTATAGCGCGCTGGGCTCAGACATCTACTGCAGTCTGGCGACAGGTCACGCACCAGTTCACCGGGTGGCTACGCCTCATCAGCACAAAGCAAAGAAAAGAAAACGGCTGTATCACGTGCACTGCGAGCAAACTGAATCCAAGGGAGGCAACCGCTCACAATGCAGCTTGTCTCCCTTTGTCAGTAGCGAAGACTGCCGGGACTTTCGGTTCCAGATGCGGGCATGCTACACGCCAGGAATCAGACATATCGACCGCTCAGTCAGTCTTGTCATGTGACACCGGAACCCTACAACTGAGAGAACAACCGATGAACAAACAATGAGGAAACGTCGGCATGGGTGACGTTTTAAAGAACTCTCTCTCTCTCTCTCTCTCTCTCTCTCTCTCTCTCTCTCTCTCTCTCTCTCTCTCTCTCTCTCTCTCTCTCTCTCTCTCTCTCTCTCTCTCAGAAGATGTGACAGGAATCATGTTGCGCCCTAATATATATATGACCTTCTCGGTGAAACCAGAGTTGGACCAAATATCAGTACCATGCCATCACCTGATCAGACCAGAAGAGACAGATACGGATTATATACAATTACAAACAAACAAACAAAAAGTACAGAAGAATATGTTGTGTAAACTACAAGACTACTTACGCTGCATGAGATGCGACGTGGTATCAGGCGTGGAGTCCGGCATTTCGTGGACTAGACGTGAGCCTGACTGAAGAGCGAACAGCGGAGAGGGAACTGCGGCCGCCAGGAAAACTTGGTCCTGACCCCGCGCCGCTCACCGGTCGTGCTGCTGAACTGAAACGGCCGTCTCCCCAACCATGAATTGTCAATAAGCGTCGTTTCGTTTCCAGTCCATTCCACTCGGCTTCAATCGCACTTTTTCAAAGACCCGCCGGAACGAGGCTCGGCCACAAGATGGGGGTGGGAAATTTCATTAGCGAACAGATTTCCGGATCCTTTCACATTATTCCGCCGACGATGAAAAACGGGCGGAACACATCATAAGAAGACGGGCGGAGGCAAGACGGACGGTGGCACACTGTCTAAAACTCTGGGGCTAAGTTGGTTTTCAGGTCGGTACTCAGGAAAGGGGTGGGGGCATATTGTTTTACTTCACGGATTTCTCATGACTGCCAACTAATTTCGGTCGAGAGAGGAGGCATATTGTTGGAACTCCCGGACTTTCAATCACTTTCAGTTCTCTCCGCGTAGGACGGGGGCCATATTGTGGCGAAACTTAAAAAATAACGGTCAGTTTTATCGGCAGAGGAGTGGAGGCCATTTTGTTGCGGAACGTTTGGTTCACTCAGCCAAGAGAAGGACCGTATTCATGGACATTAGACAACTCTGTCTCTGTCTCTGTCTTTGTCTCTCTCTCTCTCTCTCTCTTGTTTCATGTATTGAATGTTGCTGTGTATGTCTTCAGGGACAGATTTGCAAAAAAGCCGAATCGTGCTTAAATCTTTATCCTTCTGTAATAAAGTATTATCTTCTCTTCTCTTCTCTTCTCTCTCTCTCTCTCTCTCTCTCTCTCTCTCTCTCTCTCTCTCTCTCTCTCTCTCTCTCTCTCTCTCTCTCTCTCTCTCTCTCTCTCTCTCTCGCACACACACACATACACACACACACACACACACACACACACACACACACACACACACACACACACACACACACACACACACACACACACACACACACACACACACACACACCAGTCTGTCTGTCTGTCTGTCGGTCGGTCTCTGTCTGTCTGTCTGTCTGTCTGTCTGTCTGTCTGTCTGTCTGTCTGTCTGTCTGTCTGTCTCTCTCTCTCTCTCTCTCTCTCTCTCTCTCTCTCTCTCTCTCTCTCTCTCTCTCTCTCTCTCTCTCTCTCTCTCTCTCTCCCTCTCTCTCCAGAAAATTTGTTTTCAATTTGTCTTACTTTATTATTGCTCTGTTCGTATGTTCTGAAGTCTTAGACAGAAATTAGTTTTCGTTTTGTTTTTAAGTCATTTTCCCCCACATAATTAATTGTATTCTTGTTTCATGTATTGAATGTTGCTGTGTATGTCTTCAGGGACTGATTTGCAAAAAAGCCGAATCGTGCTTAAATCTTTATCCTTCTGTAATAAAGTATTATATCTCTCTCTCTCTCTCTCTCTCTCTCTCTCTCTCTCTCTCTCTCTCTCTCTCTCTCTCTCTCTCTCTCTCTCTCTCTCTCTCTCTCTCTCTCTCACACACACACACACACACATATACACACACACACACACACACACACACACACACACACACACGCGCGCGCGCGCGCGCGCGCGCGCACTGTGTGTCTTTGTCTTTTTTTGTCTTTTTTTTTGTTGGTCTAATATCACCTCGATGTGAACAGACATGAAATAAAATATTGATTGACTGATTGATTGACACGCACGCACGCACACGACTTAAAACAGTATTTTAATTATACAGCATTGTTACAAGTGGCGATTTTACGCACCTTTCACTTTCTACGGTAGAGAAGAGTGTCACATTGTTAACCCATGGATTGCAGACAACTGTCAGTTCATTCGACAGAAGAGACAGTACATGATGTGTTCGTCATGGCCATTAGGTAACTGTCAGTTTATTCGACGGAAGAGAGCGGACATCATGCTATCGTCACGGCCATTAGATAACTTTCAGTTCATTCGACAGAAGAGAGAGGACATCATGCTATCGTCACGGCCATTAGATAACTTTCAGTTCATTCGACAGAAGAGAGGACATCATGCTATCATCACGGCCATTAGATAAATTTTAGTTCATTCGACAGAAGAGAAAGGACATCATGCTATCGTCACGGCCATTAGATAAATTTTAGTTCATTCGACAGAAGAGAAAGGACATCATGCTATCGTCACGGCCATTAGATAAATTTCAGTTCATTCGACAGAAGAGAAAGGACATCATGCTATCGTCACGGCCATTAGATAAATTTTAGTTCATTCAACAGAAGAGAAAGGACATCATGCTATCGTCACGGCCATTAGATAAATTTCAGTTGATGGGGCAAAGGGGAGATTGTACGGTCTTGATCGTCACGGACGTTAGATTCTGGCTGTCAGGCCGCGCAAACAACCCAAGAGCACCAAGTCGAGCCATGATTGTGATTGGCTAAACAGTCGGCAATGTTTTGATTGGTCGGCCCTCAACTTCCGTTCCGTCACTTACATCGTCTGCTTGTGTATTGGTAAAGCGGAAAATTACAGCGCTGAAAAGAGAAAATGTCCTGTGAAAACGCTGTCGAACAGACATCTAAAGACTGTCTGTCTGTCTGTCTGTCTGTCTGTCTGTCTGTCTGTCTGTCTCTCTCTCTCTCTCTCTCTCTCTCTCTCTCTCTCTCTCTCTCTCTCTCTCTCTCTCTCTCTCTCTCTCTCTCTCTCTCTCTCTCTCTCTCTCTCTCTCTCTCTCTCTCTCTCTCAAAGTCTATGTCGGAATGTGTCAAAGTTTATTTTTCATGCCATAAACAAAAGAAAACAATTTCTTGATAGTAAGTGTATGAATGGATGACATTGCAGTTGTACCAAAACTGGTAATTCTCTGTGTGTGCGAATGCCCCCCCCCCCCCTTCATTTCTTCGTTTACTTTGCTTGATTCCATCCCCCCCCCCCCCCCCAACCCCTTTGTTTGTATAATGGCTATGGCCGATGTACAATAAACAATTCGAGTTCGAGTTCTCTCTCTCCTCTCTCTCTCTCTCTCCTCTCTCTCTCTCTCTCTCTCTCTCTCTCTCTCTCCTCTCTCTCTCTCTCTCTCTCTCTCTCTCTCTCTCTCTCTCTCTCCTCTCTCTCTCTCTCCTCTCTCTCTCTCTCTCTCTCTCTCTCTCTCTCTCTCTCTCTCTCTCTCTCCTCTCTCTCTCTCTCTCTTCTCTCTCTCTTCTCTTCTCTCTCTCTCTCTCTCTCCTACTCCCAATCTCTCTCTTAATAATTTTAACTAAAACATTTTTCATTGGCGTCTAAATATTAAATTAGATATTGATCAATTCTCCCCCGCCTTCCTTCGATCCATAACACACTGACCTGTTCAAAGCCGGTCAGTCCTGACGGCTATGGCTGTGAAGGGTTTTGAACAACGCCACCCTTTCTGCTGCATGGGAGTGTGGTGTTCAGCGACTACGGACTAGACTTCACAACAACGGCACAGACCAAAGGACATGGTGCAGAGCGAGGCAATGCCAGTCATGCAGAGACCAAAGGACATGGTGCAGAGCGAGGCAATGCCAGTCATGCAGAGACCAAAGGACATGGTGCAGAGCGAGGCAATGCCAGTCATGCAGAGACCAAAGGACATGGTGCAGAGCGAGGCAATGCCAGTCATGCAGAGACCAAAGGACATGGTGCAGAGCGAGGCAATGCCAGTCATGCAGAGACCAAAGGACATGGTGCAGAGCGAGGCAATGCCAGTCATGCAGAGACCAAAGGACATGGTGCAGAGCGAGGCAAAGCCAGTCATGCAGAGACCAAAGGACATGGTGCAGAGCGAGGCAATGCCAGTCATGCAGAGACCAAAGGACATGGTGCAGAGCGAGGCAATGCCAGTCATGCAGAGACCAAAGGACATGGTGCAGAGCGAGGCAATGCCAGTCATGCAGAGACCAAAGGACATGGTGCAGAGCGAGGCAATGCCAGTCATGCAGAGACCAAAGGACATGGTGCAGAGCGAGGCAATGCCAGTCATGCAGAGACCAAAGGACATGATGCAGAGCGAGGCAATGCCATCCATGCAGAGACCAAAGGGCATGGTGCAGAGCGAGGCAATGCCAGTCATGCGGGAACCAGCAAGGACACACCCACTGAGAGCAGACGCACACTTTACCGAGAGCGAAACAGGTGAAAGCATACTTCACTCAGTGCTGTATACAGCCCCCCCCCCCCCTCCCCATACTTCACTCAGTGCTGTATACAGCCCCCCCCCCCCTTCCCCATACTTCACTCAGTGCTGTATACACCTTCCCCATACTTCACTCAGTGCTGTATACACCTTCCCCATACTTCACTCAGTGCTGTATACACCTTCCCCATACTTCACTCAGTGCTGTATACAGCCTCCCCCCCCCCTACTTCACTCAGTGCTGTATACACCTTCCCCATACTTCACTCAGTGCTGTATACAGCCCCCCCTTCCCCCCCATACTTCACTCAGTGCTGTATACACCTTGCCCCCACCTACCCCCGCCCTTCCCCATACTTCACTCAGTGCTGTATACACCTTCCCCATACTTCACTCAGTGCTGTATACACCCCCCCCCCCTTCCCCATACTTCACTCAGTTTCTGATACACCCCCCCTTCCCCATATTTCACTCAGTTCTGTATACACCCCTTCCCCATACTTCACTCAGTTCTGTATACACCCCCTTCCCCATATTTCACTCAGTTCTGTATACACCCCCCCCCCCCTTCCCCATACTTCACTCAGTGCTGTATACACCCCCCCCTTCCCCATACTTCACTCAGTGCTGTATACAGCCCCCCCTCCCCATACTTCACTCAGTTCTGTATACAGCCCCCCCCCCCCCCACTTCACTCAGTGCTGTATACAGCCCCCCCTCCCCATACTTCACTCAGTGCTGTATACAGCCCCCCTCCCTCCCCATACTTCACTCAGTACTGTATACTCCCCCCCCCCCCTCCCCATACTTCACTCAGTGCTATATACAGTCCCCCCCACCCCCCTTCCTCCCGCTGGCGTCAGCAAAGACCATGGCACTGTCGCTCTTTGTAGGTTCTGTGGCTATGAGGGAAGGGTGCAGTCTGTACCCAGCGATGTACTTGTAATTCTAAATTCACAGAAACTGTTTCACTTTCAACGGTCGGAACACAGGTCTGGCAGCAAGAGGGTTAAACGGAAAACAGATTCGAACCGAATACCATGGCCACAAAGAGCGGGAGACCCGGGCCCCCTTGCAGCGTCTGTCTCCACAAAGCGGACGCTGTTTTCTTTTCTTTTCTTTTTTCCGGGGTTTTCATTTTTGTTTTTAATTACATCCCGCGCTTTGAGGCACTGGGCGGAAGCTCTGACCGGTCGTCTGCTCCGTGGCTGTCGTCTGCTCGTCTTCGCCCACCACCGCTTTTCAATAACGGCTATCGGAGGCGCAAATCACAGGAAGTAATTGCCGCTATGGCCCAGATTGCCTCGCACAATATAAGCCGGGCGGGCGCGGCACGGGCCGGGGCCGGAATATTAGAATCCTATTACGGCCATAAAAGCTCTCAATCACGGAGCGGGCGGGTCCGCGCCGTCTCTCATATTATTGCGCGGTGAGTTGAGGCGTGATCCGCCGCCACCATCCGCTCCGATGGCGTCAAGTCTGGCGGAAAGTGCGTGATGGCCGCTCACCCCGCGCTGTCCGTCCGGCTCCCTCGCCGGAATCTCCGACAGAAACGGTTTTCTGTGTCTGTTGGTTTCACTTATTGCTAACCTGACGGCGTTCATCGCGTGATGCGTGTGCCGGTACGGATGAGTTGGTGGGTCTGTTGGCTTCTCTCTTGACATCATTCATAAAAATCAGACAGACGAGGTACCCGCGGTCTGTTCTCTCCGTGAAACATGTTTCACTGCAGAACTTCCAATTTTCCCGGGGTTCTGTCTCTGGAGGCAGTTTCTGAACCAGGAAATGTGGCCGTTGTGAGGGACATGCTGCAGAATTCCCGCCCCTCGGCCTTCCCGTCCCACGCCGGCACTCAGTGGGGGCCGTTACTGTCTCTGTCAACAGGCGTCGTTATGCACCACGTCATCCAGTCAGCGTACCGTTACCTGGCCGTCAGGTAAACACCGTCTGACGTACGGCGTACGGCGGCAAAACCAGCACCCAGGGACGCGTTCTTTCAGTGGCTGTGGGGCCAGTCTGCAGACCGCTGCTCCGTCAGTGGTCCGTGCCAGGATCATGGCAACCGGCTTTCAGCCAACGTACCGCTTCACAAACAACTCAAAATCACGGTCACTGCCTTTCATCCAACGTACCGCTTCACAAACAACTCATACTCACGCCTTTCATCCAACGTACCGCTTCACAAACAACTCAAACTCACGCCTTTCATCAAACGTACCGCTTCACAAACAACTCAAAATCACGGTCACTGCCGTTCAGCCAACGTACCGCTTGAGACACAACTCAGAATCACGGCCATCGCCCTTCATCAAATCTACTGCTTCAGAAACAAATAAAAACCATGCGGCTAAAGTCCTGTCCGGCAAAACCAGACCTGACCATGGCAAAGAAAACGTTGGCTGCCCCCAGCCCTGAGAAAGAATGGTTATCAAGGCACTGCAGTTTACACAGCTCTGCATTCTTTTTTCTGGTAGCCCGCCACTGCACCACTCGTCCTGTCTACAGTTCTGCACTTCATCACGTACACCCACTCTCCGCCATCCGCCCTGACTCTGATGAACAATTGTTTCTTCTGTGCAAGGAAGAAGGAAGAAGGAAGAAGGAAGAAGGAAGAAGAAGAATGAATGGGTTGTTGTTATGTTATTTCTCCAAATTTGAGCACATAGCCCATTGCAAAGCAAGGCACACAAAAATGAAAACTAAAATTACGCACGCACGCACTAATACCCTTTCAGTTTACTCTCTCTCTCTCTCTGTCTCTCTCTGTCTCTCTCTCTCTCTCTCTCTCTCTCTCTCTCTCTCTCTCTCTCTCTCTCTCTCTCTCTCCTCTACTCCCCCCGCACGCACGCACGCACGCACGCACGCACGCACGCACGCACGCACGCACCACACACACACACACACACACACACACACACACACACACACGGGGTTGTGGGTGATTATTAAATGACTTACCAACAAGAAGCGATAGGTTTCAGCTAGTAATTTTCTGGTTCATTTAAGTGGCACTGACCGGCTTTTACTGATGAATGGTCAGCAAATTTCACAGAAGTCAAATGAATATTTCGACCCAATAAATGACCGGTTGACTGGCCGTCTTAGTTCAAACGTCGTCTGGTATAACCGTCAGGTCGACTCATGGCGTTAAAAACCAGAGCTCAGGAGCTGTGTGAAAGTCGAGGTGGCCGTCTTGGGCTCCCGTCCCTAATAAGCCTACGGTTTCTGTGGACGTAAAGCAACAGTAAACAACGTTAAAAACCAGTTGTCTATCTTCGTTTGCTGGATACACACACGCTCCTTGTGTTGCTTTGGTCGTCAGACAACGGGCATTGTCTTCGTGAAGCGTCGGGTATAAGGGAGAGGACTGTGTTTGTGAAGTTATCCTGTCAATATACGCTTACCGCCCTTAGACCGAGCTGTATTTAACAGCATGCGGCCGCAACTCGTTTTTGGTGAGCCGGTTTGGCCTAGCGGTAAGGCGTTAGGTTGGTAAGCGGAAGGACCTCGGTTCGATACCGCTTCGGCTCTCCTTTCTCTTCAAAAGGTTGTGGTTTGTGGACACTGTCCTGTCACTTTGTCCGTCACTTCCTACTGAAACATAAAATGGCTCTCATTGCTGCCCATCTTAATGCAGGAATCATTCTGGTGGTGACAGTGTAGCGATAGGTGTATAATCTCCCTCTCCCCCCCACCTCCATACCCTCCCCCTTCTCCCCGTCCCCAATAAGCCTTATGGTTTCTGTTGACGTTAAGCACCATGTTTACTTACTTACTTACTTAACTCGTTTTTTACGCCCAGTTCAGTTGGTTTAAACAAAAATTTATTCGAGACAAAATAAAGATACAAAGAATCATTATGTGCTCATCAACAAGCTATAGCTATAGCTTATAGGCGATGAGCTCATACAGTTGGGGGGGGGGGGAAATGTATGGCGGACGAACAATTTCACTTCGCTAACAACAAATGAGACGTAAAAAAAAATAACAACAATAAAACAAAAAACAAGAGAAAACAAAGACAAAACAAACAAACAACAATAACAAAACACAAAAATACGAACAGTCACTAAAAATCAGTCAAAACAAATTGTAGTGGAAAAAATAAAACAATGTTAGGTAGATAGATAGATTGGCTGGTGGCCTAAATAAATACTAGCGAGAGAGAAATGGAGTGTGGAGACAGAGGGGGTGGGGAGACGGAAAGGGAAAGATGGTTTGAAGTCATTTTTCTACAGTAGCATAATTATTAATTTTTGACAAAGTTCAGAGTATGAGTAGGCAGTCGGTCATTTGTATAATTAAAACATATAATCACATATATAGAAGGAGTTAATTCTTGGATTTTTAACGTCCCTTAACTGTACTATGTTAAAAGGACAAATCACATGTGTGCAAAAAGTCAGTATATACGGTCAAAAACAAAACAAAGAAAGAAAGAAGAAAGAAAAAAATCATACCCACTCTGTCACTCAGTGAGTCAGCGCAGTCAGTCTTCAGTTTGTCACTCAATATTCTATCAGTCCGTCAGTCAATGAATCCGTCACTTAATCAGTTAATCAATCAATCTGTCAGTCAATCAGTCAGTCACTCTTCAGTTTGTCACTCAATCATTCAATCAATCCGCGAACCAATCCGTCAGTCTAACAATCTGTTACTCAATCAGTCTGTCAATCAACCCGTCAGTCAATCAATCCGTCACTCAATCATTCCAGCCAGCTGGTCTGCTGTCGGTCATCCCGTCATCCAGAGAAGTTTGAAGTTGACACAATGCATTCAGAAGCGGCCTGGGGAAGCGTTTCACACACCGACCGTTGTGACGTAACAGGGACTGTGGCGGCCGGGTCAGGACGGAAACGTTGCTATGGTAGCAAGAAAGGTGCCAAGCTCAGCCGCAGCTGCTCACAGTTTTCAACGGACAAATAAAAATCACGGCCGTTGTCAGTCTCAGCTCAGCTAGCAACTGAAAAACACAAACCGTTATTGCCCATTAAACTTCAGCACGCAAGGAAAAAACACAAGCCTTTGTCCGTACCAGTTTAGAGCACAACTGAGTGAGAGGGAAAAAAACACCTATGTCCTAAACAGTTTAGAGCACAACTGAGGTGTGTGTGTTTTTAAATTTTAAAAATGTGTCCATAACTTTGGAGCACAAATGAGTAAGTAAAATACAAACCTATGTCAATAACAGTTTAGAGCACAGCTGAGTGAAAAGCACAAACCTTTGTTGGATTTTGCAACACTGCGTCGTGTGTTGCTGTTTAGGTCATCGCAACACTGGGTCATGTGTTGCTGTTTAGGTTACTGCAACATTGGGTCGTGTGTTGCTGTAGGTCATTGCAAGACCGGACCGTGTGTTTAAGTCATTACAACTCTAGTTGTGTGTTGCTGTTTATGTCGTTGCAACACTATGTCGTGTGTTGCTGTTTAGGTCATCGCAACGCTAGGTCGTGTGTTGCTGTTTAGGTCATCGCAACACTGGGTCGTGTGTTGCTGTTTAGGACATCGCAACACTGGGTCGTGTGTTGTTGTCAGCGCATTTCAAGACCGTGAAGTGTGCTGTTAGTATACCGTTGCCGGGCTGAAACTTGCCGCTGGCTTCAGCACTTGTTGTTGTTGTCAGGTTAATACAAGACTGAACCGTGTGTTGCTGATAGCGATTGCCAGACTGGACTGTATGCTGTGAGGGTGGTGGTGGTGATGGGTTTTGCACTGGTCAGTGTTGAGTCATTGCCAGACTGGACTGTATGCGGTGAGGGTGGTGGTGGTGATGGGTTTTGCACTGGTCAGTGTTGAGTCATTGCCAGACTGGACTGTATGCGGTGAGGTGGTGGTGGTGATGGGTTTTGCACTGGTCAGTGTTGAGTCATTGCCAGACTGGACTGTATGCGTGAGGGTGGTGGTGGTGATGGGTTTTGCACTGGTCAGTGTGAGTCATTGCCAGACTGGACTGTATGCTGTGAGGGTGGTGGTGGTGATGGGTTTTGCACTGGTCAGTGTTGAGTCATTGCCAGACTGGACTGTATGCTGTGAGGGTGGTGGTGGTGATGGGTTTTGCACTGGTCAGTGATGAGTCATTGCCAGACTGGACTGTATGCTGTGAGGGTGGTGGTGGTGATGGGTTTTGCACTGGTCAGTGTTGAGTCATTGCCAGACTGGACTGTATGCTGTGAGGGTGGTGGTGGTGATGGGTTTTGCACTGGTCAGTGTTGAGTCATTGCCAGACTGGACTGTATGCGGTGAGGGTGGTGGTGGTGATGGGTTTAGCACTGCTGTTGAGTCACTGCCAGACTGGGTCTTGTGTTGTCTTATATCATTTGATGACTGGACCACTGTTGTGGGCCGTTTGGCGACCGGACTACGTGTTGTCGTGGGCCGTTTGCCGACTGGACCGTATGTTGTCGTGGGCCTTTTAACGACTGGACCGTATGTTGTCGTGGGCCGTTTGACGACTGGACCAGTTTGGACCGGTATGCTGTCGTGGGCCGTTTGATGACTGGACCTTATGTTGTCGTGGGCTTTTTGATGACTGGACCGTATGTTGTCTTGGGCCTTTTGACGACAGGACCGTATGTTGTCGTGGGCCTTTTGACGACTGGACCGTATGTTGTTGTGGGCCGTTTGACGACTGGACTGTATGTTGTCGTGGGCTGTTTGACGACTGGACCGTATGTTGTCGTGGGCCGTTTGAAGACTGGACTGTATACTGTCGTGGGCTGTTTGATGTCTGGACCGTATGTTGTCGTGGGCCATTTGACGACTGGACCGTACGTAGCAGTTTCTCCAATGTCTCCTTTGAAACATTTCCGGTGTTCGTCTGAATAGACCATTCCCATGAGTGAAAATTTTAGAGTGCTCTGCCCCTGCGTAAGGCGGAAGTTTGTTGACTGGGACGTTCCGGCGGCTATGTTAGGCCTACTGGGTGTCGCCTGAGCGAAGATAGTTTCGATCAACTGCAATGCTAAAAAAGGAACTACCATGGGGAAGGATACTGTGTGCTGTTTGAACTGTAAAGGAAAGGAGGTGGAAGGATGTGAATTAAAGTTGAACAGATTAACTGCCGACAAGAAACTGCGGAAAGTTAGGTGGTCGCCGCTCAGTGAAACTGGTCAAAAAGGTGACAGAATGTTTGCCACTATAATCCGCACAGCTTTGTTTTATACTATTTTATCTACTTTATTTCGGACGTAATTCTTTCAGTATCCAGATGCTTTTAAAAACTGGGGTAGTGGTGTCTTTTTAAAGAGGATTCACAACAAAATCACCCAGCCTATGTCAGTATGTGCTGTCGTTACTGTTTATACACTAGACATGCCGCCTAATCCTAGCCCAACCCCTATCACTGTATCAGCAGCGTGCCTTTAATTTATTTTGTAGTTTAAATATTCTTAATTTGTAAATCCTGACCAAAGTCTCCTATGCTATTGGTGCATGTATGCCAACTGCTTCTGAGTGTGTGTTTGTGAGTGTGTATGGCAGATTGTAAATATAAGGTTTGAGTGAGACAGCGGTGTTGATGACATTTGCTTTCCATTGACAAGCACACATTTAATTATTTA
>JABMCL010002145.1:422500-425000 GCA_018857735.1 Alviniconcha marisindica | reverse complement strand
ACACGGGGTGGGGAGCGATGAATTCTATTAAAGGATACATGGAGTGGGGGCAAGGATTTTCCCAGGCTCTGCTTGTTCCGCGATTATTATTTTTTCTGATTTTTTTTTCTTTTTTTCTTTTTTTCCCTTCTTCTTTTTCTTATCGTTCGTCTGTTCAGCAAAACCTAAGTTATGAGATACTGAATTTTGTAATAATTATACATATATCTGGAAATTGTGTGCTTTGCTGTTGTTGTTGTTGTCACACACACACACACACACACACACACACACACACACACACACACACACACACACACACACACACACACACACACACACACACACACACTAGCAATCTTCGGAGCACTCCAAAACGAACTAAATCCAGATAGGTACACAGTTGTCATTTTGTATGTCAGTGTCTTATCTATTTCTTGCTTGAAAAGGGGGCTTACCCCCAAAATGTGCGTTTCTTTTTTGTTGTCTCATTACAAACAGCAGGTTGTTGTTGTTGTTTTGTTGTTGTTTTAACCCTTTGTGTGTTTGGATCTTATTTCAGAAGGCTAACAGTCAACTTTGTCCAAGAACGGTGACATAGAAAGGGGTCTATAGTTTCTTAATCACTGTGACATAGAAAAGGGTCTATAGTTTCTTAATCACTGTGACGTAGAAAGGGATCTATAGTTTCTTAATCACTGTGACATAGAAAGGGTCTATAGTTTCTTAATCACTGTGACGTAGAAAGGATAAGGGGTCTATAGTTTCTTAATCACTGTGACATAGAAAGGATAAGGGGTCTATAGTTTCTTAATCACTGTGACATAGAAAGGATAAGGGGTCTATAGTTTCTTAATCACTGTGACATAGAAAGGGTCTATAGTTTCTTAATCACTGTGACATAGAAAGGATAAGGGGTCTATAGTTTCTTAATCACTGTGACAAAGAAAGGGGTCTATAGTTTCTTAATCACTGTGCACCGAAAATGATTAGCTTTAACCTCAGACATATACAAAATGTTCAGTTGTTTTGCATTGACTTTGACAGACATAAAATTGAACTGTTTCTCAGTAACCCTAACATTGTTATGGAAGAAGCAAATACCGTTGGTTCTCAAGATCTAATTGTATCTGATATGCCGATGACTGCTATTGACATAACTTTATTATTTTTGCTAACGCCAAAATGCATGACATAACTCCATAGTTATTGCTATCACTAACTCAGTCACGACATAACCCCATAGTTATTAATAACACTCTGTCACGGCATAACTCGAGAGTTATTGATAACGCTAACTGCGTCACGACATAACCCCATAGTTATTAATAATGTTAACTATGTGACGACATAGCCCCATAGTTATTAATAATGTTAACTATGTGACGACATAACCCCATAGTTATTAATAATGTTAACTATGTGACGACATAACCCCATAGTTATTAATAATGTTAACTATGTGACGACATAACCCCATAGTTATTAATAAAGCACATCCGTTGCGGAACAGTAGTCTCACTCGGCCCGCGGCATGGGTTACTCGGTGGTGTTCCGGTTAAACTGGCGCTAATACCTGGGGCTTTTTGTCTGTCCCCCCTCACCACTCCCACCCCCACCCCCAATCGCCCCCCCCCCCCCCCTCCTCCCCCTCCTCTCCCCCCGCCTGTTGTGTGTAAAAGTCAGCGGGAGGCCGGTTTAGCACCGGACCTGTGCTGGGCTTTTGGCGGCGGAAGTGTTGCCGTACAGTCCGTGCTGGCGGAACGAGTGAGGCCGCCGTTGACGGCACCCCGCTGAAAGGCAGGCGGCTGTAGGGAGGTGGGGGTTAACGCCGCCCACACAGCCACCGTAAAAGCGCAACAAAAGGGGCAGGGTGGCATCATTTGCAGGGGTGCGATAAATTGAGGTGTCACCGTCAAGCGCCGGCGGTATGACTGTTCACAGCGGGGCGGTGTCCGATGAATAGGTGGCGGGTTTGATACCTCCAGAAATCAGACTCACTCACAAAGCATTGACAGGCCGAGATCGCGGATCTGATTTAGAAGAGTGAAGACCACGCGACTGAGCGTGGATAGTTTGTTGGAGTTGCGCCGTGCGACATTCCGCCCGTTTTTGGCATGTGTCGTTATGTGCTCAATGTGATCAGTGATAGATCCTGTTCTTTGTCAACTGCCCTGCTTATGTTAAAGACAGCTTCTGTTCTGTGTCAACTGCCGTGTTTATGACAAATGACAGCTTCTGTTCTGTGTCAACTGCCGTGTTTATGACAAATGACAGCTTCTGTTCTATGTGAACTGCTGTGTTTATGACAAATGACAGCTTCTGTTCTGTGTCAACTGCCGTGTTTATGACAAATGACAGCTTCTGTTCTGTGTCAACTGCCGTGTGCGACGTGCGAGCGGAAGGATACAGTCGCGGTTTCAAGCGCTGGATGACTGTTGTTCAAGCGCTGGATGACTGTGGGACGGGAACCTGTGCGATGTGCTGGTGAAAGGATCACGGTAAGTGAGTGGTGTTCACT
>JABMCL010002145.1:412500-417500 GCA_018857735.1 Alviniconcha marisindica | reverse complement strand
CGTCCCCAACGGACTCCCAACGGGCGCTGCTTTTGCTTTCCGCCACTTGACGGACACGTCTCGCGGTGACGGCTTTCGTCTTGTCTGCAAGCGCTCCGTCTTCGGGCCGTTGGCTTCAGACGCTGGGCCCAGTCCGAGCTTCGTCCTGTCACGCTTGGCTTCACCTTCGTTTTACGACTGTGCTCGGCGACGTCTTAAGTTCCTGAATTGAGCGGGGCTGCTTCCGCTGACGTGAAACGTGTTGTTTTTGTGAAGGTTTCATTCACACATCGTGATGACAGCTTGTGGGAGGGCTTCAACCCTTCGTCTCTTCTTTTTCTGACGGCAAATGACCATCAATGATTTTGGTGAATCAAAAATTGGGTTTATCTAGAGTTGGTTCCTTTTAGGTGTCACAGCAATTTAGTCTCGAAGTTAAACATTATACACACTTACCTTAGCTTTGTCTGTGGGCCGTAGCTTGGTCTTTTTTTGTGGGCCGTCGCTTTGCAGGAAGACGATCTGTGCCAGTGAGTGCCTAGTTTTTCACTGAGTGTGGCATTCACCCGGTGCTTGTGGCGATGGAGGCAACTGGGTCTGGTCAGTACAGCTGGTGTAGTAGTCGGTAGTTGTCAGTGTTTTTTGGTGTAGTGGTCAGTAGTGGTCAGTGTTGTTGGTGTAGTGGTCAGTGTAGTTGGTGTAGTGGACAGTGTAGTTGGTGTAGTAGTCAGTAGTGGTCAGTGTCGTTGATATAGTGGTCAGTGTAGTTGGTGTAGTAGTCGGTGCAGCTGGTGTAGTTGGCGTAGTGGTCAGTGTCGTTGGTGTAGTAGTCAGTTGTGGTCAGTGTAGCTGGTGTAATGGTCAGTAGCAGTGTAGCTGGTGTAGTGGTCAGTAGCGGTCAATGTAGCTGGTGCAGTGGTCAGTAGCGGTCAATGTAGCTGGTGTAGTGGTCAGTAGCGGTCAATGTAGCTGGTGAGTGGTCAGTAGCGGTCAATGTAGCTGGTGTAGTGGTCAGTAGTGGTCAATGTAGCTGGTGTAGTGGTCAGTAGTGGTCAGTGTAGCTGGTGTAGTGGTTATTAGTGGTCAGTGTAGCTGCTGTAGTGGTCAGTGTAGCTGCTGTAGTGGTCAGTGTAGCTGCTGTAGTGTTCAGTAGTGGTCAGTGTAGCTGGTGCAGTGGTCAGTAGTGGTCAGTGTAGCTGCCGTAGTGTTCAGTAGTGGTCAGTGTAGCTTGTGTAGTGGTCAGTGTAGCTGGTGCAGTGGTCAGTAGTAGTGTAGCCGTTGTAGTGGTCAGGAGCTGTCAGTGTAGCTGGTGTAGTGTTCAGTAGTGGTCAGTGTAGCTGGTGTAGTGGTCAGTAGTGGTCTGTGAGCTACTGTAGTGGTCAGTGTATCAGGTGTAGTGGTCAGTAGCAGTCAGTGTAGCTGGTGTAGTGGTCAGTGGCGGTCAGTGTAGCTGGTGTAGTGGTCAGTTGTGGTCAATGTAGCTGGTGTAGTGGTCAGTGTAGCTGGTGTAGTGGACAGTGTAGGTGGGCCTGTGACTGACGCGCCGGTATTTCCGTCTTGAAATCTACAGTCGTTTTTGTTGAACACTCGGCGATTGACGCCTGACAGGTCATTCATGCAGAGTTTATTACTCACAGTAAAACCTTGCTGTGTTACCTGGGCAGCGGATGCAGACAGGTGCTTTACGATTTGCGTGGCTGTGTGGATGGCGGTCGGAGTCGATCAGTTTCCTTATTTATCCAAAAGGGACCACTGGGCTGAAACAGGGAAAGACGTTCAGTGCCAAGTGGGGCGTGCCGATAGAGACGTGAAATCAGAGTGTAAATTTCCAAGAAAGGGTGAAAAAACTGAGTGTACATGGAGATGTACCAAGCTTACATAGAGACGTGAAATCAGAGTGTACTGAGTGTACATGGAGATGTACCAAGCTTACATAGAGACGTGAAATCAGAGTGTACTGAGTGTACATGGAGATGTACCAAGCTTACATAGAGACGTGAAATCAGAGTGTACTGAGTGTACATGGAGATGTACCAAGCTTACACAGAGACGCGACATCACAGTGTACCAAGCTTACATAGAGACGTGAAATCAGAGTCTACCAAGTTTACATAGAGACGTGAAATCAGAGTCTACCAAGTTTACATAGAGACGTGAAATCAGAATGTACCAAGCTTACACAGAAAGCAGAATGTAGTAAGCAGTGAGAGAGACGTGAAATCAGAGTGTACCAACATGGCAGAAACAGAAGTGATGGTAAGACAATACCTGGCAAAGACAGATATGTAATGGTAAAACCATACCTGGTAAAACAGAGATGTGATGGTCAAGTTATACCTGGCAAAAACCAAAGATGTGATGGTAAAACTATACCTGGCAAAGACAGAGATGTGATGGTAAGACTATACCTGGCAAAGACAGAGGTGTGATGGTAAGACTATACCTGGCAACAACAGAGATGTGTTGGTAAAACTATACTTGGCAAAAACAGAAATGTGATGGTAAAATTATACATGGCAAAAACAGAGACATCAAAGGCAAACTGTAGATGGTCTACTAAAACGCCGTAAAAGTCAAAGTGTACTTGGCAAAGAGACAGAACAGTGATGTCAAAACTTGCATGGTCTAAAACAGTAGCTCTAAGGCAAACTGTACCTGGTCTAAAAACCGTAAAAGTCCAAGTGTACCATGTGTAAAAGAGGTGACAAACTGGCACAACAGTACCTTAAGAGTAACATGTACCTGGTCTAAACATTGGTGAGTGCACGTTTCCTGATGGAGTGTGCAAGGAGGCCATGTCGTGTGGAAAACTCCCACGTCTAAAGACATTCTGGATGTTTGGTGGGCACGATTCTGACATGGATTGGGTGGGCATGATTTGTGTTGACTATCTGCTTGTGGATGTGGTGGGCATGATTCTGTCATGGATATGGTCATGATTTATGTGACTATCTGCGTGTGGATGTGGTGGGCATGATTCTGTCATGGATATGGTCATGATTTATGGTGACTATCTGCGTGTGGATGTGGTGGGCATGATTCTGTCATGGATTTGTGATGACTGCTTTTGGATGTGGTGGGCATAATTTGTGGTGACTATCTGCTTGTGGATGTGGTGGGCATGATTTGTGGTGACTGCTTGTGGATATGATGGGAATGATTTGGTATTGCGTTCTCTGGATGTGGTAGGCTTGATTTGGTATTGTGTTGTCTGGATGTGGTAGGCTTGTGTTGTCTAGATGTGGTAGGCTTGACTTGGTATTGTGTTGTCTGGATGTGGTAGGCTTGACTTGGTATTGTGTTGTCTGGATGTGGTAGGCTTGACTTGGTATTGTGTTGTCTGGATGTGGTAGGCATACTTTCTGATCGTGCCTTGTGGTTGTGTTTGGCATTTATTTGCAGACATGGTAGGCTTAATTTGCTATCGTGCTTTCTGGGTGTGATGGAGATGATTCGTAATTTCCTTTTCTGAAAGTGATCGGAATGATTTGTAATTTGCGCTTTGTAGATGTGATGTGCTTGATTTGTAATTTGCGCTTGATATAAGCGATGTGCCTGATTTGCAATTTGCGCTTTGTAGATGTGATGTGCATTATTTCTAATTAGCGCTTTGTAGATGTGATGTGCATGATTTATAATTTGCGCTTTGTAGATGTGATGTGCATGATTTATAATTTGCACTTTGTAGATGTGATGTGCATGATTTATAATTTGCGCTTTGTAGATGTGATGAGCATGATTTGTAATTATTTTGCGCTTTGTAGATGTGAGGTGCATGATTTGTAATCTGGCTTTGTAGATGTGATGTGCATGATTTGTAATTTGCGCTTTTTAGATGTGATGTGCATGATTTGTGATTTGCGCTTTCCGGAAGAAAAAGCTGTTTCTCCCTCCCTTCTGTCTGATTTCGGCTGTGTGTGTGTGTGTGTGTGTGTGTGTGTGTGTGTGTGTGTGTGTGTGTGTGTGCGTGTGTGCGTGTGTGTGTGTGTGTGCGTGCGTGTGTGTGCGTGTGTGTGTGTGTGTGTGTGTGCGTGTGTGTGTGTGTGTATGGTGTGTGTGCGTGTGTATGTGTGTGTGTGTGTGCGTGTGTGTGTGTGTGGTGTGTGTGTGTGCGTGTGTGTGTGTGTGTGTGTGTGTGTGTGTAGGGTGTGTGTTTTGTTGTTACTGTGTTTTGGGGTTTGGGTTTTTGTTTGTTGTTGCTTATCGCAGGCCAACTCGGAGATAATAATGCACAATTACAGGACTGTCTCTGTCTCTATTTATCTGTCTGTCTGTCTGTCTGTCTGTCTGTCTGTCTGTCTGTCTGTCTGTCTGTCTGTCTGTCTGTCTGTCTGTCTGTCTCTCTCTCTCTCTCTCTCTCTCTCTCTCTCTCTCTCTCTCTCTCTCTCTCTCTCTCTCTCTCTCTCTCTCTCTCTCTCTCTCTCTCTCTCTAACAGAAATACAGAAGGACACAGCTTCTCCAATTGATTTAAATTATCAGTTGCAGATGTCATTGCCTGGTAACTTTAGTAGTTCACTGGCTTAAAACCGACATGCCTGACCGAACAGAATTATCACTGGCTTAAAACCGACATGCTTGACCAAACAGAATTATCACTGGCTTAGAACCGACATGCTTGACCAAACAGAATTATCACTGGCTTAAAACCGACATGCCTGACCAAACTGAATTATCACTGGCTTAGAACTGACATGCTTGACCAAATCACTGGATCAGAACCGACATGCCTGACCAAACCATTAGATTGGAACCGACATGCCTGACCAAGCAGTATTATTACCAGCGTTGGAAAGGTAGTGAGTTTGTTAGTTGTTGGGTGTTTATCGTCCCGTCACCGGCACTAGTTCAGCTGGGGACGAAAGTGTATGACCTTAGGTCACACGTTGAAGAACTGTACTCTACGAGGACCGTCTGACGTTAGCAAATCACAAACCCAAAAGAGTCACAGTTTCAGACACAATACAATTTAAATATATATACCATTACCTTCGGGAATGCAAAAATAACTTTCGCAGGTATT
>JABMCL010002145.1:402500-410000 GCA_018857735.1 Alviniconcha marisindica | reverse complement strand
AGGTGTTTGGTCAGCGTTAGACTGTAGGTGTTTGGTGTTTGGCAGCGTTAGACTGTAGGTGTTTGGTGCAGCGTTAGACTGTAGGTGTTTGGTGCAGCGTTAGACTGTAGTGTTTGGTGTTTGGTGCAGCGTTAGACTGTAGGTGTTTGGTGCAGCGTTAGACTGTAGGTGTTTGGTGCAGCGTTAGACTGTAGGTGTTTGGTGCAGCGTTAGACTGTAGGTGTTTGGTGTTTGGTGCAGCGTTAGACTGCAGTGTTTGGTCCGAGGGCTGTAAGGACGGGGTGAGAGACGGGCCCACGCTGTGTCGGGGGGGGGGGGGGGGGGGGGGGGCGGGGGCCGGGGACGGGACGAGGGCCTTTATGGCAGGCAGTCAGGCCGCTGCCCCGGCAACCGTCACCCGGGTGCAAGGAATCTCGTCTCCCGGCATGCATTCCCTCCGACACGGCCGTTACCTGGGCGCGGGCATTGAGGCGTGACGGCGTGCCGTTAGACGCACCTTGCTGCTTTCATCCGCCGCCGCCATAACCAACCGGCCCCTGCCGTCAACACCGGCAGAAAGAGACACACTGACAGGACGGGGGGGGGGGGGGGGGGACTTTGCCGTTTGCCCCACGCAGTTGTCTGTGCAGGTTTGCTTCGCAGTATGGCTGGCGGTGCTGCTCATATTTCGTTTTAATTCACTCGATAGTTTCTCTTCAGTCTCGCTGTTTACGTTTACGCCTTCTTTGTTGACAGTCTGTGTTTGATTTGATTCAATGATTGTGTTTCCATAAAAAAATAATTTAAAAAAACAGTTAAAAGGAACGCTTATTTTACAATACAAAGCATGCGCGCGAATCGGTTTTGTGACTGACTTTTTTGTATTTCAATAATTATGCTGACTGATGAATTAAATCTTCTTCTCTTCCTGATTTCTTCTGTACTTTATTCTTTGTTGTCTTAGCTAGTCGTATTCTGTTTCATCTTATTTAAATATCATATATAATTGTAGATGGAGGTTTCACGGTGGATTTCTGACCTATGACACGTCATGAACTATCATTGGCTGTAGCCGTGGCTACACAGTGGTTTCACGGTGGATTTCTGTCCTATGATATGTCATGAATTATCATTGGCTGTAGCCGTGGCTACACAGTGGTTTCAGGTGGATTTCTGACCTATGACACGTCATGAATTATCATTGGTTGTAGCGTATTGGCTAGACAGGGGTTTTACGATGCCTGCCTATGACTTAATTGTAACAAAGCATCATTGACTGTATCAGATTGGCTACACAGTGGTTTCACGGTGGATTTCTGACCTATGACAGTAATAAATCATTGGCTGGATATGACATAAATGGATTTTCACGGTGGATTTGACATGCAATAAATCATCATTGGCTGTTGCAGATTGGCTGGATCAATGCCTGCAGTCCAACAGATCCGTGATGTCAGAGGTCGGAGGTCATGACGGAGCCAGTGCCGTGTGCAGCGGTGATGAAGCAGACGAAAAGGGTGAGATAAACTGGGTGGGGTGGGGGGGAGGGGGAGGGGGCATGGTGAAGGGGGGGCACGTCCCTTTATACCCGCCTGTGACTGAGGTCTGATCTTGTTCTCAGTGACAGGAAAGCCCTGTGGAGGGGGGGGGGGGAGGGGTGCGTGCGTTGGTGTGTTTGGTGGGGGGGGGGGGGGGGGGGCGAGGGGGGGCCTGTGTCAGACATTAGCCGTCTAGACACCTTACTTCCCTCGTCACAACACACACACACACCACACACACACACACACACACACACACACACACACACACACACACACACACACACGACACACACACGCACGCACGCACGCGCACATCCGCACGCACACGCACCCACACACACACGCGCAGACATGCACACGCGCGACGCCGACGCACGCACGCACGCACGCACGCACGCACGCACGCACGCACGCACGCACGCACACACACACACACACACACACAGAGGAGGTGGGGGGGGGGAGCAAAACGACAAGCAACTTCAGTGTCCAGTATTTTCACCCCTTGTGGCAAGGTTTGACCTGTAATCAATCCCACAATTCTGAAACACTCGGTTTGCTTTAAAACAGTTCACAACATTCAAAGCTATAGAGTAGAACACTACTCTCAAAGCCTGCAATGTATACAGACTACGTCCTTGTGACTGCCAATCATTTGCGGGCATTGTCTGTTTCACTGACTCATGGTCATGCGGCTTGTCTGTAACTCTGCTGTCTTCATCGACTATCCAGAGACGGGCCTTTTTCTTTTTTTGTTGTTGCTTTTTTTTCTTTTTTTCTTTGCTGTTCTGTTAATTGATGACAGTTTAGCAAGGATTCGGTGTCAGGTTTGATTGAGCCTGAACCTGTTCTCTCTTTAATTTAAAAAGCTTATTATTATTATTTCTAACTAAGTTTTGTTGTACCACTTGGTTGTGTTGTAATTGTATCAAGGACAGGCTGTCCGACAGGCATTCGTGCCTATAACTTTATCATGCGTAATTAAGTTCAGTCAGTCAGTCTCTCTCAGTGCCCTTCTGCTGCCCTCCCCCCTAACCCCCCCACCCCCCCACCCCCACCCCCACCCCCTTGTCTGGCCGTACCTGTCTGTCCTCACCTGACTGTCCTTACCTTTTTAACTTGCCATTTTATGCTTATTTGTCTTTCCTCACCTGTCTAACCTTGCCTATTTATGCTTACTTGTCTGTCTTTACCTCTCTGTCCTCGCCTGTTTGACCTCGCCTGTCTGTCCTTACCTGTCTAACCTCGCCTGTCTATCCTGATCTGTCTGTCCTTACCTGTCTGTCCTTACCTGTCTCACCTTGCTTGTCTATCCTGATCTGTCTGTCCTTACCTGTCTAACCTTGCCTGTCTATCCTGATCTGTCTGTCCTTACCTGTCTAACTTTTTTTCTGTTTATGCTTACCTGTCTGTCCTGATCTGCCTGTCCTAATCTGTCGGTCACTATCTGTCTTACCATGTCTGTTTAGGATTGTCTGACCTCACCTGTCTGTCCTCGCCTGTCTATCCTTACCTGTCTGATCTTGTCTGTTTTTGCTTGTCTGTCCTTACCCCTCTTCAAACCTGTTTGTCCTTACCTGTCTAACATTACCTGTCTGACCTTACCCGTCTGGCCTTACCTGTATGTACTTACCTGTCTGTATTTACCTGTCTGTACTTACCTGTCTGTACCTACCTGTCTGTACTTACCTGTATGTACTCACCTGTCTGTCCTCACCTGTCTGTCCTCACCTATCTGACTTACCTGTCTGTACTTGCCTGTCTATACTTACCTGTCTGTACTCACCTGTCTGTACTTACCTGTCTGTACTTACCTGTTTGTACTCGCCTGTCTGTACTTACCTGTCTGGCCTCATCTGTCTGTACTTACCTGTATTTTCAGGGGAGGGCGCAGTCCGAGGTCGCGGAGGGTCCAAGCCACACTCCACTCCACAGACACTCAAATGGTCAGTTCATGCCCACCCCCCCTCTCTCTCTCTCTCTCTCTCTCTCTCTCTCTCTCTCTCTCTCTCTCTCTCTCTCTCTCTCTCTCTCTCTCTCTCCCTCTTGTGCCCGACTGTGTATGTGTTAATAATAATAATACATAGCACTTCTATAGCGCAATGTCCATAACATGACTTAGCTCAAAGCGTTTTACACAAAAAAGTATGTACAAATTTACATTGTACAGGACATCAGTAATCACATTAACCCACCTCCTCTACATCCACACATCCACTCAATAGTCAAACTGTGCAGAAAAGGTGTTTCACAAACCAAGAGAGAAGCGTACTTTAAAAAGATGTGTTTTCAGTTTTTTTCTTGAAAGAGGAGAGAGATGGAGAGCTGCGGACGTTTGTAGGAAGAGAGTTCCAGATTTTAGCTGCCTGAAAGTGGAAAGATCTGTATGTGTTCTGTTTGCCAAGCTGGTTGTGTGTATGTGTTCTGTTTGCCAGGCTGGCTCTGGTGTGTGTGGTGTGTGTGTGTGTGTGTGTGTGTGTGTGTGTGTGTGTGTGTGTGTGTGTGTGTGTGTGTGTTCTATTTGACAGGCTGGCTGTGTGTGTGTTCTGTTTGACAGGCTGGCTGTGTGTGTTCTATTTGACAGGCTGGCTGTGTGTATTCTATTTGTCAGGCTGGCTATATGTGTGTTCTATTTGTCAGGCTGGCTGTGTGTGTTCTATTTGTCAGGCTGGCTGTGTGTGTGTTCTGTTTGTCAGGCTGGCTGTATGTGTGTTCTGTTTATCAGGCTGGCTGTGTGTGTGTTCTGTTTATCAGGCTGGCTGTGTGTGTGTTCTGTTTATCAGGCTGGCTGTGTGTGTGTTCTGTTTGCCAGGCTGGCTGTGTGTGTGTTCTGTTTATCAGGCTGGCTGTGTGTGTGTTCTGTTTATCAGGCTGGCTGTGTGTGTGTTCTGTTTGCCAGGCTGGCTGTGTGTGTGTTCTATTTGACAGGCTGGCTGTGTGTGTTTTCTGTTTATCAGGCTGGCTGTGTGTGTGTTCTGTTTATCAGGCTGGCTGTGTGTGTGTTCTGTTTATCAGGCTGGCTGTGTGTGTTCTGTTTATCAGGCTGGCTGTGTGTGTGTTCTGTTTATCAGGCTGGCTGTGTGTGTGTTCTATTTGACAGGCTGGCTGTGTGTGTGTTCTGTTTATCATGCTGGCTGTGTGTGTGTTCTGTTTGCCAGGCTGGCTATGTGTGTGTTCTGTTTGCCAGGCTGGAGGAGAACTACGAGATTGCTGACGGAGTGTGCATACCTCGCAGCACGCTGTACTACCACTACCTCCACTTCTGTGAAGCCAACGACACCCAGCCCGTCAACGCTGCCAGCTTCGGAAAGGTAAACCTGGTCACAGGGACAGGTAAACCTGGTCACAGGGACAGGTAAACCTGGTCACAGGGACAGGTAAACCTGGTCACAGGGACAGGTAAACCTGGTCACATGGACAGGTAAACCTGGTCACAGGGACAGGTAAACCTGGTCACAGGGACAGGTAAACCTGGTCACAGGGACAGGTAAACCTGGTCACAGGGACAGGTAAACCTGGTCACAGGGACAGGTAAACCTGGTCACAGGGACAGGTAAACCTGGGTCACAGGGACAGGTAAACCTGGTCACAGGGACAGGTAAACCTGGGTCACAGGGACAGGTAAACCTGGGTCACAGGGACAGGTAAACATGGTCACAGGGACAGGTAAACATGGTCACAGGGACAGGTAAACCTGGGTCACAGGGACAGGTAAACCTGGTCACAGGGACAGGTAAACTCATCTCTTCAAATCGGCATGTAATTAAAATCCCACCTCCCCCACCTGTGTGTGTGTGGGGGGGGTGGGGGGGTGCGTGCGTGTGGGGTGTGTGTGTGTGTGTGTGTGTGTGTGTGTGTTGTGTGTGTGTGTGTGTGTGCGTGTGTGTGTACGCAATATGCCGCTGTAATGTTTGTGTTGCAGTATATCTATTTGTATTGTATCTGTGTGCTCAGAACAGAGTCTGGTCATGTTTACTGACTGACAACTTTGGTTTATTTACTGAAATTGCTCTATGTACATTTGTGCGCGGTCTGGCGGTCGTATGGCCCGAAACATTTTATTGTGTGCCTTGTATGTGTCTGTACATTTTTCTGCTTCTTTTTGTACGGCGCATTGTGCCATAGATTGGCTAGGGATCATGCGGCACAGCAAAGACCGTTATTATTGTATTAGTATGCTGAGTGAGCGATACAAAGTTGGGTTTTTTGGAGGTGTTGTGTACATATTTTTGTCCATCTTGTAAAGCGCTGCGTGCTCACCCTTGTCGGTGAGATACGGCGCTGCAGAAATAGACGTTATTATTATTATTATTGCTATTGTTGTTGTTGTTGTTGTTGTTGTTGTTGTTGTTGTTGTTGTTGTTGTTGTTGTTGTTGTTATTATCATTATTATTATCATCATCATCATCTTGTATTGTGCCCCTGATCACCTTGTATTGTGTCGATTCGTAGCAGCTGATTTGAAACTAACAGAAGACCCAAATGCATAAATTGTTTTAGAACGCTAGCGGTCGTCCATGTTTGGATTTTTCTCAAGCCAGCAGACTCCTAAATGAACTGCCTAGTTTGCTGATTCTACACAAGCTGTCTGGCTCCGCTCCCTTCTGTTTCGCACTGTGATAATTAGCTCTCTGACTCTGCCCCTTCTGTTTCACATTGTAACAGACCTCCACTTGCGTCACGCCCTAGTACTTGTATTTTGTGCTACAGGTCAGTCAAGTGCGGTCGGCCCAAATAGGAGTAGAAACGTTGTGGTCAGTTTTCCGGTTTGCACCTGTCAACAGATTGCTTCAGTTCCGCTTCGGCTCGCGAATGTTACCTCCACTTCAAAAGCTGTAGTCTGTGGCCCAGTCTTGTGACTTTGTCCTCACAGTTAAGGAAACATTAAAAGGGCTCTCATCACTGCCCATCTTCAAGCAGGAGTCATTCCGGTGGTGCCAGAGACGGTGTATTGTTAGGTAGTCTGCCCCTTCCCCCACCTCCTGGGGTCTCGGTCCCCGCCAGTACCTCTGGTGGCCTGCCGGTCTGTCTCTCTCTTCCTCTTGTGGACATCACCAGACGGCTGTGTTAGACTTGCTGGTACTTCATACTATAACTATCTTTTCCTCTTATGGACATCACCAGACGGCTGTGTTAGACTTGCTGGTACTTCATACTTATGATGATGAAGTGATGCTTTATGTCCTCAGATGTCAGTTGACATATTAGGGACAAGTTGTGACCAATGCCGAAGCACTGTACAATAAATCTTTTCCTTTATATTAGTGCTAGTAGTTCGTACAGAATCTCTCATGTCCTTCATTGTGGTGATTGTCAGACAGCAGTTTTTGGTAGTTGATGCCATATCTCTCTTTTCGTTTATGGTGCAGATTATCAGACAGGAGTTTTATAAGTGTTGGTACGCCATACTGTATCTCTCTTTTCGTTTATCGTCAGATTATCAGACAGCAGTTTGATAAGGCCGCTCTTTTTTCCTTCACTGTGCAGATTATCAGACAGCAGTTTGATAAGGCCACTCTTTTTTCCTTCACTGTGCAGATTATCAGACAGCAGTTTGATAAGGCCACTCTTTTTTCCTTCACTGTGCAGATTATCAGACAGCAGTTTCCACAAATCACAACCCGAAGGCTGGGAACCCGGGGCCAATCCAAGTAAGACAGTAAATTAAACAGCGTTGTGTTGGATAACAACTGACAGTAAATTAAACAGCGTTGTGTTGGATGGTAACTGACAGTAAATTAAACAGCGTTGTGTTGGATAACAACTGACAGTAAATTAAACAGCGTTGTGTTGGATGGTAACTGACAGTAAATTAAACAGCGTTGTGTTGGATAACAACTGACAGTAAATTAAACAGCGTTGTGTTGGAAAGCAACTGACAGTAAATTAAGCAACATTGTGTTGGATAGTAACTGACAGTAAACCAGGGCTGTGTTGGATAATAACTAACAGTAAATTAAACAGCGTTGTGTTGGATGGT
>JABMCL010002145.1:322500-392500 GCA_018857735.1 Alviniconcha marisindica | reverse complement strand
CCCCGCTGTCACCCGCTCACCCCGCTGTCACCCTAGCTCCGCCCCCACCCCGTGTAAACCCAGCTGTCACCCCGCTGTCACTCTGCCTTCACCCTGCTGTCTCACCCGCCGTCACCCCGCTGTTCCTTACGTCAGCCCCGACCCCGCTGTTACCCCGCTGTTACCCAGCCTTCACCCCACCTTCACCCAGCTGTCACCCTGCCTTCTCCCCGGGATGTTTGGGCCTTCTCCAAACTAACGGATGGGATGTTTGGGCCTTACGTCATGGCAATGGCAAACTAACGTATGGGATGTTTGGGCCTTACGTCAGCAGAAATGTGGCCGAGCATACCGGTGGGAAGTTTGGCAAGACGGGTGACTCACTAACGGCTGTGCTGTTACAGCCCTACAAGACGGGTGACTCACTAACGGCTGTGCTGTTTCGGCCCTACAAGACGGGTGACTCCCTAACGGCTGTGCTGTTACGGCCCTACAAGACGGGTGACTCCCTAACGGCTGTGCTGTTACGGCCCTACAAGACGGGTGACTCCCTAAGGGCTGTGCTGTTACGGCCCTACAAGACGGGTGACTCCCTAAGGGCTGTGCTGTTACGGCCCTACAAGACGGGTGACTCCCTAAGGGCTGTGCTGTTACGGCCCTACAAGACGGGTGACTCCCTAAGGGCTGTGCCTGTTACGGCCCTACAAGACGGGTGACTCCCTAAGGGCTGTGCTGTTACGGCCCTACAAGACGGGTGACTCCCTAAGGGCTGTGCTGTTACGGCCCTACAAGACGGGTGACTCACTAAGGGCTGTGCTGTTACAGCCCTACAAGACAGGTGACTTACTAACGGCTGTGCTGTTTCAGCCGTGCAGCAAGAAGACGCGGTCGCTGCGTCACGTCGCCCGACAGTTCCTCTTGATGTGGTCCTGCTTCGGAACCCGCGTCATCCGCGACATGACACTGCACAGCGCGCCCAGCTTCGGTGAGTTCATTCCTCTTGACGTCATCCGCTCCTGCTTTCCAGAACGCGTCATCCGTGACGTGATGACGTCATCTGGACCTGCTTTTGAACACGCGTCATCCGTGACGTGCACTCATCACTGCGCCAGGTTTTGGCGAGTTCGTTCCGTCATGACTGAAGTGGCATTGTTGGCGACCTTCAGCTGTTCTGGAATCTAAGGGCGTCAGAAAGTGTGTTATTGAAAATGTCGCATGATACAAGCCAACATTGTCACAAATGGAGAGTTACATCTGCAATGTCTGTTGCTAAAAAAAAAAAATGCATATTTGTGACGAAGAAACTGCAAACACAGATGTGAAAGACAACTTCAGTGTCGACGTTGTTAAAACGGAGAGCATTTTTGCAGCGAAAAACAAAAAGTCCCAGCGACAAAACTTTCTCCTGTTTTTGCAGCGTCAAATTTGCAACAAATTTACAGCTGCAAAATGGACCTCTGTCGTGAAAATGAAGACTAGTACTGATATCGCAGGAGAACTTTGCAGACACCACAACAAACCTGACTGTGCAGAGCTCCGCAAAAGGAGACTGGCCATTTTCCACAGTGCAGTGTCCGTGGCAAGGCTTGGCTGACGGAGCATATCATTTATAGCGGGGCAAACTTGTCATTTATAGCGGGGCAACTTGTCATTTATAGCAGGGCAAACTTGTCATTTATAGCGGGGCAAACTTGTCATTTATAGCGGGGCACACTTGGCATTTCTGAACACGACATGAAGTTGGACGAAAATAATAGAATACTGCGTTGGTCATGCAGTCAGCACAGTGTATGATAATCCGCAATCCGAGCAGTTTATTATACAATCATTTCAATCCACGCGGTATCTTAATCATTGCAATCTGCACAGTCTTACATGATCACTGTCATCGGCCGCACATTGTGTCAATCATTGCAATCTGCACAGTCTTACATGATCACTGTCATCCGCACATTGTGTCAATCATTGCAGTCTGCACAGTCTTACATGATCACTGTCATCCGCACAGTGTGTCAATCATTGCAATCTGCACAGTCTTACATGATCACTGTCATCCGCACAGTGTGTCAATCATTGCAATCTGCACAGTCTTACATGATCACTGTCATCGGCCGCACAGTGTGTCAATCATTGCAGTCTGCACAGTCTTACATGATCACTGTCATCCGCACAGTGTGTCAATCATTGCAATCTTCACAGTCTTACATGATCACTGTCATCCGCACATTTTGTCAATCATTGCAATCTGCACAGTCTTACATGATCACTGTCATCCGCACATTGTGTCAATCATTGCAATCTGCACAGTCTTACATGATCACTGTCATCCGCACAGTGTGTCAATCATTGCAATCTGCACAGTCTTACATGATCACTGTCATCCACACAGTGTGTCAATCATTGCAATCTGCACAGTCTTACATGATCACTGTCATCCGCACATTTTGTCAATCATTGCAATCTGCACAGTCTTACATGATCACTGTCATCCGCACAGTGTGTCAATCATTGCAGTCTGCACAGTCTTACATGACACTGTCATCCGCACAGTGTGTCAATCATTGCAGTCTGCACAGTCTTACATGATCACTGTCATCCGCACAGTGTGTCAATCATTGCAGTCTGCACAGTCTTACATGATCACTGTCATCCGCACAGTGTGTCAATCATTGCAATCTGCACAGTCTTACATGATCACTGTCATCCGCACTGTGTGTCAATCATTGCAATCTGCACAGTCTTACATGATCACTGTCATCCGCACAGTGTGTCAATCATTGCAATCTGCAGTCTTACATGATCCCTGTCATCCGCACAGTGTGTCAATCATTGCAATCTGCACAGTCTTACATGATCACTGTCATCCGACCATTGTGTCAATCATTGCAGTCTGCACGGTCTTACATGATCACTGTCATCCGCACAGTGTGTCAATCATTGCAATCCACACGTTTTTATTTTTATTTTTTAATCCGCACATTGCTTTGTGTGACTACTGCAACCCGCGCAACGTGTACTGACCCGTGTCGTGCTGTGCTGCATTGTGTTCTGTAGTGTACTGACCCGTGTCGTGCTGTGCTGCATTGTGTTCTGTAGTGTACTGACCCGTGTCGTCTGTGCTGCATTGTGTTCTGTAGTGTACTGACCCGTGTCGTACTGTGCTGCATTGTGTTCTGTAGTGTACTGACCCGTGTCGTGCTGTGCTGCATTGTGTTCTGTAGTGTACTGACCCGTGTCGTGCTGTGCTGCATTGTGTTTGTAGTGTACTGACCCGTGTCGTGCTTTTGCTTTTGCTGAGGGTCCCCCCCTGCTGCCCTGTGTTTGCGCTAGTGCTGTACCGCTCGGCACTGCAAGTCAGGAACGCGTGTCCGACTTCCTCAGGCTGGTCAGGGGGGGACTGCAATTAGTGTGTGTGTGTGTGTGTGTGTGTGTGTGTGTGTGTGGGGTGTGTGTGTGTTGTGTGTGTGTGTGTGTGTGTGTGTGTGGTGTGTGTGTGTGTGTGTGGGGGTGTGTGTGTGTGTGTGTGTGTGGTGTGTGTGTGTGTGTGTGTGTGTGGTGTGTGTGTGTGTGTGTGTGTGTGTGTGTGTGTGTGTGTGTGTGTGTGGTGTGTGTGGTGTTTTGTGTGTGGGGTGTGTGTGTGTGTGTGTGTGTGTGTGGTGTGTGTGTGTGTTTTGGGGTGTGTGTGGTGTGGGGTAGTGTGTGGGACGGGGGGTTTGGGGGGAGAGGCGGGTGGAGTGGGGTACTTTCGCGTACTGTGGGACGAGGACGTTGCCGGAGGAGATGGCACTTCCGGACTGTGAAACAGATGTGAGACTGTTACGTACCGTGGGACAGCTGGCGTACTGTTACGTGATGTGGGACAGCTGACGTACTGTTACGCACTGTGGGACAGCTGACGTACTGTGGAACAGGGGCGTGGCCGGAGGAGATGTCGCTTCCGGACGGTGGTCGCTGTGAGACCCGTTCGTACCTGGGACAGCTGCGTACTGTACTGCGTTACAGCTGACGTCTTTGCGTACTGTGGGACAGGGGCGTGGCCGGAGGAGTTGGCGCTGCCGGACCCGGCGGCCCTGAAGGACAACCTGCTGCCCGTCACCTCACACTGCGCGCCGACCTCCGCCGTCTACCAACACCGCTCCTCCGTCATCACCGCCACCAGCAACGTCGTCAGCGACCTGCAGGGTACGTCACGCACACACTCAGCCACCTGCAGGGTACGTCACGTACACACTCAGTGACATGCAGGGTACGTCACGCACACACTCAGCCACCTGCAGGGTACGTCACGTACACACTCAGTGACATGCAGGGTACGTCACGTACACACTCAGTCCGACATGCAGGGTACGTCACGCACACACTCAGCCACCTGCAGGGTACGTCACGTACACACTCAGTGACATGCAGGGTACGTCACGCACACACTCAGCCACCAGTAACGTTGTTGGATAAAAGAAGGCGTGAAAGTGAGATGAAGTGAGATGAAGGTATGCATGACAAGGCGATAGCGCATCGACACAGGGCTATAGAGTAACGAGGCCAGACACAGGGCTATGTAGTAACGGGGCCAGACACAGGGCTATGTAGTAACGGGGCCAGACACAGGGCTATAGAGTAACGGGGCCAGATATAGGGCTAGATAATAACGGGGCCAGACACAGCGCTATACAGTAAGGGGCTAGACATAGGGCTAGATAATAACGGGGCCAGACTCAGGGCTATAGAATAACGGGGCCAGACACAGGGCTATAGAATAACGGGGCCAGACACAGACAGGGCTATAGAATAACGGGGCCAGACACAGGGCTAGACAGTAACGGGGCCAGACACAGGGCTATAGAGTAACGGGGCCAGACACAGGGCTATGTAGAAACGGGGCCAGACACAGGGCTATAGAGTAACAGGGGCCAGACACAGGGCTATAAAGTAACGGGGCCAGACACAGGGCTATGTAGAAACGGGGCCAGACACAGGGCTATAGAGTAACAGTGACGGAGTGACAGTGACGGTGTCTAGATAAGGACACACGGGGTGACAGTCGTAGTGTCTTAATAAGGACAAGGGGAGGTAAACCTTGCTGTCAAAGGACAAAGGGGGTGAGGGTGGCGGTGATAAGGACAAAGCGGGTGAGGGTGGCGGTGATAAGGACACAGGGGTGAGGGTGGCGGTGATAAGGACAAAGCGGGTGAGGGACAGGGGTGAGGGTGGCGGTGATAAGGACAAGCGGGTGAGGGTGGCGGTGATAAGGACAAAGCGGGTGAGGGTGGCGGTGATAAGGACACAGGGGTGAGGGTGGCGGTGATAAGGACAAAGCGGGTGAGGGTGGCGGTGATAAGGACAAAGCGGGTGAGGGTGGCGGTGATAAGGACACAGGGGTGAGAGTGGCGGTGTTGGCTGTTTCAGACTACGACAGCCAGCAGGACGGCTACACCACAGACGAGTCCGGATCGCTGGAGCAAATGCCGTCACCTAGAGCAGCGGTGGTGGACCTCACTCGGCCCCCGGCCCTCCCCATGTCCACCGCCCAACAGCCGTGAGTTCCCCCCCCCCACCCCCCACCCCCTATGTCCACCGCCCAACAGCCGTGAGTTCCCCCCCCACCCCCATGTCCACCGCCCAACAGCCGTGAGTTCCCCCCCCACCCCCATGTCCACGCCCAACAGCCGTGAGTTCCCCCCCCCCCCATGTCCACGCCCAACAGCCGTGAGTTCCCCCCCCCCCCCCCATGTCCACGCCCAACAGCCGTGAGTTCCCCCCCCCCCCCATGTCCACCAGCCCAACAGCCGTGAGTTACCCCCCCCCCCCCCCATGTCCACCAGCCCAACAGCCGTGAGTTACCCCCCCCCCCCATGTCCACAGCCCAACAGCCGTGAGTTACCCCCCCCCCCCATGTCCACAGCCCAACAGCCGTGAGTTACCCCCCCCACCCATGTCCACAGCCCAACAGCGTGAGTTACCCCCCCCCCCCCATGTCCCACCGCCCAACAGCCGTGAGTTACCCCCCCCCCCCCCCATGTCCACAGCCCAACAGCTGATGAGTTTACCCCCCCATGTCACGCCCAACGCCGGAGTTACCCCCATGTCCACAGCCCAACAGCCGTGAGTTACCCCCCCCCCTTCCACCTGCCCAACGCCGCCGAGTTACCCCCCCCCCATGTCCACAGCCCGACAGCCGTGGAGTTACCCCCATGTCCACTGCCCACAGCCGTGAGTTACCCCCCCATGTCCACCCGCCCACAGCCGTGAGTTCCCCCCCATGTCCACGCCCAACAGCCGTGAGTTCACCCCCCCCCATGTCACAGCCCACAGCCGTGAGTTACCCCCCCATGTCCACAGCCCCCAGGTGAGTCCCCACTGTCCACAGCCCAACAGCCGTGAGTTACCCCCCAGCCCAGCCCCGGGCCACCACCAACACACACACACACACACCCTGCACACATACACACACACACACACACACACACACACACACACACACACACACACACACACGCACGCACGCACACACACACCACACACACACACACACACGCGCGCGCGCGCGCACGCACACACACACACACATTCACACACACACACACACACACACACACACACACACACACACACACACACACACACACACACACCATAAAGAATAAAACCACCCAAAACGCGTGTTGTCTCCAAGTATTCTGTGTGCAGAGCGAGCGTGTCTGGCTTCAACACTGGCTACCCGGCCAGCCACCCGGCCAGCTACCCGACCCACTACAAGTCCATGGCCACCACCGCCATCACCCCGCCTCACCTCTACACCGCCCAGCCCAGCAACCCCCACGTGAGTCGCCAGTCTCTGCTTTCTTGTCTACCCCCCTCCGCCCCTCCCCCCTCCCCCACCTCCCCTTCACCCTCCCCTCCCCCCCTCCTTCACCCTCCACCCCCCTCACCCTCCATCCCCCCCCCCCCCACGTGAGTCGCCAGTCTCTGTTTCTTGTCTACCCCCCCTCCCCCTCCGCTTCACCCTCCACCCCCACCTCCACCCCCCACCACCACGTGAGTCGCCAGTCTCTGCTTTCTAGTCTACCCCCCTCTTCACCCTCCCCCTCCACCCCCACCACCACGTGAGTCGCCAGTCTCTGCTTTCTTGTCTACCCCCCACCCTCCACCCCCACCCTCCACCCCACCACCCACGTGAGTTGCCAGTCTCTGCTTTCTTGTCTACCACCCCACCCTCCCCCTCCACCACCACCACGTGAGTTGCCAGTCTCTGCTTTCTTGTCTACCACCCCACCCTCCCCCTCCACCACCACCACGTGAGTTGCCAGTCTCTGCTTTCTTGTCTACCACCCCACCCTCCCCCTCCACCACCACCACGTGAGTTGCCAGTCTCTGCTTTCTTGTCTACCACCCCACCCTCCCCCTCCACCACCACCACGTGAGTTGCCAGTCTCTGCTTTCTTGTCTACCACCCCACCCTCCCCCTCCACCACCACCACGTGAGTTGCCAGTCTCTACTTTCTTGTCTACCCCCCCCCTCCCCCTTCACACTCCACCCACCCTCACCCTCCACCCCCTCACCCACCCACCCTCTCGCCCAGTCTCTACCCCCCCCCCACCCCCCCCCCCCCCACCCCCACTGTTGAACCAGGTTCAAAATGCGGAAGGCGAAGGAGGCCTTGCTGACGAAAGGTTCATTGGTTCTGAAAGTTTCGTCAGCGTTCACTCTGCTTTACCATTTCCCTTACCTAAAGAAGTCATGCCGTTGTGTGTTCAGGTGCTGACATTGGAACGTCCCTTACCTAAGTGGTCCTGTCACTGTGTGCACTACCTAAAGAGGTCCTGTCATTGTGCGCACTACCTAAAGAGGTCCTGTCACTGTGTGCACTACCTAAAGAGGTCCTGTCACTGTGTGCACTACCTAAAGAGGTCATGCCACTGTGCACTACCTAAAGAGGTCCTGTCACCGTGCACTATCTAAAGAGGTCATGTCACTGTGTGCACTACCTAAAGAGGTCCTGTCACTGTGCACTACCTAAAGAGGTCCTGTCACTGTGTGCACTACCTAAAGAGTCCTGCCACTGTGCACTACCTAAAGAGTCATGTCACTGTGCACTACCTAAAGAGGTCCTGTCACTGTGCACTACCTAAAGAGTCCTGTCACTGTGTGCACTACCTAAAGAGTCCTGTCACTGTGTGCACTACCTAAAGAGTCCTGTCACTGTGTGCACTACCTAAAGAGGTCCTGTCACTGTGTGCACTACCTAAAGAGTCCTGTCACTGTGTGCACTACCTAAAGAGTCCTGTCACTGTGCACTACCTAAAGAGTCCTATCACTGTGTGCACTACCTAAAGAGTCCTGTCACTGTGTGCACTACCTAAAGAGTCCTATCACTGTGTGCACTACCTAAAGAGTCCTGTCACTGTGTGCACTACCTAAAGAGTCCTGTCACTGTGTGCACTACCTAAAGAGTCCTGTCACTGTGTGCACTACCTAAAGAGTCCTGTCACTGTGTGCACTACCTAAAGAGTCCTATCACTGTGTGCACTACCTAAAGAGTCCTGTCACTGTGTGCACTACCTAAAGAGTCCTGTCACTGGGGCACTACCTAAAGAGTCCTGTCACTGTGTGCACTACCTAAAGAGTCCTGTCACTGTGTGCACTACCTAAAGAGTCCTGTCACTGTGGCACTACCTAAAGAGTCCTGTCACTGTGTGCACTACCTAAAGAGTCCTGTCACTGTGTGCACTACCTAAAGAGTCCTGTCACTGTGTTCACTACCTAAAGAGTCCTGTCACTGTGTGCACTACCTAAAGAGTCCTGTCACTGTGTCACTACCTAAAGAGTCCTGTCACTGTGTGCACTACCTAAAGAGTCCTGTCACTGTGTGCACTACCTAAAGAGTCCTGTCGCTGTGTGCACTACCTAAAGAGTCCTGTCGCTGTGTGCACTACCTAAAGAGTCCTGTCGCTGTGTGCACTACCTAAAGAGTCCTGTCGCTGTGTGCACTACCTAAAGAGTCCTGTCGCTGTGTGCACTACCTAAAGAGTCCTGTCGCTGTGTGCACTACCTAAAGAGTCCTGTCGCTGTGTGCACTACCTAAAGAGTCCTGTCGCTGTGTGCACTACCTAAAGAGTCCTGTCGCTGTGTCACTACCTAAAGAGTCCTGTCGCTGTGTTCACTACCTAAAGAGTCCTGTCACTGTGTGCACTACCTAAAGAGTCCTGTCACTGTGCACTACCTAAAGAGTCCTGTCACTGTGCACTACCTAAAGAGTCCTGTCACTGTGTGCACTACCTAAAGAGTCCTATCACTGTGTTCAGGTGATGACACGGGACAGTCAAGGCAGGGAGACCATGGTGGGGCAGAACGCGCACAGTCGCCTGACCGGAAGTGACTGGAGCCTATCCCACCAGCCCCCGCAACAGCAAAGCATGATGGGAGATCCTGATGCTGCTCTTGGGGGGTAAGAGAGGGAGGGCGGGAGGCTGCTGATAGACCCGACAGACAGACATATAGACAGATACGAGTATATTATCCAACTGGAGAGAGAGGGGGACAGAGAGAGAGAGAGAGAGAGAGGGAGGGAGAGAGACAGACAGACAGAGACAGAGGGAGGGAGAGACTGAGAGAGAGAGACAGTGTGTGTGTGTGCGTGCGTGCGTGTGAGTGTGTGTGCGTGCGTGCGTGCGTGCGCGTGCGTACGTGTGTGTGTGCGCCTGCGTGCGTGTGTGTGTGTGTGTGTGTGTGTTGTGTGTGTGTGTGTGTGTGTGTGTGTGTGTGTGTGTGTGTGTGTAAAGCCACGGCTCTGTTTCGTAAATAAGTAAAGGTTTTACAACCGTAACACGAACAGTTACTTTGTGACGTTGTCCGTGGCAGGTCTGACGCGATGGGTTACAACTACAACTCTGCCATACGTCACACTTCATATGACGGCAACGGTTATCACTATGACGTCAACTCGGCAATGACCAGTAACCTGTATCCCGGCTACAGCGGTGTCAGTGACGTGTTCGTGCCGCCAGGACCGGGTGGTGACGTCAACAAAAGACGGTTTGAAGACGACCATTACATGCGCTCCTGCAAACGCACCAACAAGGATTCCTTCTACTTTGTCCAGCCCACGTTCACTAACATCGGCTGAAAGTCAAAGTAGCTTTCTCTGGGTTTTCTCTTGTTGTTGTTGTTGTTTGTTGTTTTGTTGTTTTGTTTTTTTTTTTTGTGTTTTTTGAGGTAGACAGCCGACAGCAGAATGTGACTTGAAAGGGGAGTGGAGGTGTCAACAGTGGTTAAAAACAAAGGTAGTTTCTGGGGAGGACAAGAGACATTGTGTGAAAGGAGATGGGGTCAACGGTGGTTGGACGTGAAAGAAAGAACATAATTACTGTGTGAGGACAAGGGGCATTAACTTGTCTGGAAGTGTAAAAGTGAACGGAAACTGGGGTGGGGTGTGGGGATGGGTGGGGGGGCTTAGTTAGTTGGTGCTATATTAGGGAGACGGACAATTCGAGCTGTGTGGGACAGCGCCATCACACCGGAAGGAAGACAACTCCACCACTACGTCAGTTACAGGTCCGTGTCAGAAAAAAGACAACTCCGTCTGTATAATGACTAAATACGGTGTGCATTGTGAGAATCTCCGTCTGTATAATGACTAAATACGGTGTGCATTGTGAGAAACTCCGTCTGTATAATGACTAAATACGGTGTGCATTGTGAGAAACTCCGTCTGTATAATGACTAAATACTGTGTGCGTTGTGGGACAACTCTCTCTGTATAATGACTAAATACAGTGTGCGTTGTGGGACAACTCTCTCTGTATAATGACTAAATACAGTGTGCATTGTAGAAAGAAAGAAACTCGAGTTGTACATTCAATCCCGTGCTATGGGAAGAACGACATCTTCATGTGAGGCACACTGCCGGGTTACATGATGAAGAACGTTATGGGTGTCGTGGTGAGTCATGGTACACTGCCGGGTTACATGATGAAGAACGTTATGGGTGTCGTGGTGAGTCATGGTACACTGCCGGGTTACATGATGAAGAACGTTATGGGTGTCGTGGTGAGTCATGGTACACTGCCGGGTTACATGATGAAGAACGTTATGGGTGTCGTGGTGAGTCATGGTACACTGCCGGGTTACATGATGAAGAATTGTATGGGTGTCATGGTGAGTCATGGTACACTGCAGGGGTTACAGGATGAAGAACGTGACTGTCATGGAACACTGCCGGGTTACAAGATGAACTTTATGGGTGTCGTGGTGAGTCATGGTACACAGCCGGGTTACAGGATGAAGAACGTGACTGTCATGGAACACTGCCGGGTTACAAGATGAACTTTATGGGTGTCGTGGTGAGTCATGGTACACAGCCGGGTTATAGGATGAACAACGTGGCTATCATGGTACACAGCCGGATTACAGGATGAACAACGTGGCTATCATGGTACACAGCCGGATTACAGGATGAACAACGTGGCTGTCATGGAACACTGCCGGGTGACAGGATGAAGACCGTGACTGTCATGGTACACTGATGGGTTACAGGATGAAGAATTTTATGGGTGTCATGGTACACTGCCGGGTTACAGGTTGAAGTAGTGTATGGGTATCATGGTGGGTCATGGTACACCCTCCGGGTTGCAGGCTGAAGTAGTGTATGGGTAACATGGTGGGTCATGGTACACCCTCCGGGTTGCAGGCTGAAGTAGTGTATGGGTATCATGGTGGGTCATGGTACACCCTCCGGGTTGCAGGCTGAAGTACTCTATGGGAGTCATGGTACGCTGCCGGGTTACAGGTTGAAGAACTTGATGTGTGTCATGGTACGCTGCCGGGTTACAGGTTGAAAAACTTGATGTGTGTCATGGTACGCTGCCGGGTTACAGGTTGAAGAACTTGATGTGTGTCATGGTACGCTGCCGGGTTACAGGTTGAAGAACTTGATGTGTGTCATGGTACGCTGCCGGGTTACAGGTTGAAGAACTTGATGTGTGTCATGGTACACTGCTGGGTTACAGGTTGAAGAAGTGTATAGGTATCATGGTGGGTCATGGTACACTGTCCGGGTTGCAGGTTGAAGAACTTTACGGGTGTCATGGTACATTGCTGGGTTACAGGTTAAGAAATTTATGGGTGTCATGATGCACTGCCGGGTTACAGGTTAAGAACTTTATGGATGTCATGATACACTGCCGGGTTACAGGTTGAAGAACTGTATGGGTGTCATGATACGCTGCCGGGTTACAGGCTGAAGAACTGTATGGGTATCATGTACATTATGGAGTTATTCTAGGGCGGAGGTCAGCCCTTTTCGTTCTTTACAGTGCCCTGCAGCTCCATCTGTGCGTTACGATGCACTGCTATGCAAAAGACGACACTTGTGCGCGTCAGTGACTCCGTCTGTACGTTACAGTGACCTGTTACATCAAGGACTCCGTCTGTACGTTACAGTGACCTGTTACATCAAGGACGCCATCTGTACGTTACTGTGACCTGTTACATCAAGGACTCCGTCTGTACGTTACAGTGACCTGTTACATCAAGGACTCCGTCTGTACGTTACAGTGACCTGTTACATCAAGGACGCCATCTGTACGTTACAGTGACCTGTTACACCAAGGACACCGTCTGTACGTTACAGTGACCTGTTACATCAAGGACGCCATCTTACGTTACAGTGACCTGTTACATCAAGGACATCATCTGTACGTTACAGTGACCTGTTACATCAAGGACTCCGTCTGTACTTTACAGTGACCTGTTACATCAAGGACACCGTCTGTACGTTACAGTGACCTGTTACATCAAGGACTCCGTCTGTACGTTACAGTGACCTGTTACATCAAGGACACCGTCTGTACGTTACAGTGACCTGTTACATCAAGGACGCCATCTTACGTTACAGTGACCTGTTACATCAAGGACATCATCTGTACGTTACAGTGACCTGTTACATCAAGGACTCCGTCTGTACTTTACAGTGACCTGTTACATCAAGGACACCGTCTGTACGTTACAGTGACCTGTTACATCAAGGACTCCGTCTGTACGTTACAGTGACCTGTTACATCAAGGACGCCGTCTGTACGTTACAGTGACCTGTTACATCAAGGACTCCGTCTGTACGTTACAGTGACCTGTTACATCAAGGACGCCATCTGTACGTTACAGTGACCTGTTACATCAAGGACTCCGTCTGTACGTTACAGTGACAATGTTTTAGGAAATAAAGCATAAGCACGAGACACCCAGTGGCCTGTTCAGTACAGAAGAGAAGACATCCGTACGCCACAAACCGGTTATAGAAAAGAAAACAACATCTGCGTGTTACATCAACAGTTATAAGAAGAGAGCATCTGTATGTCACAATGACCTGTTTTTAAAATCTGTCTGCACGTTACAGTGCTGTGTTGTATGCGGAGGCACAGCGCTGTCTGTGTGTCATACAACCGTGCTGTGTTGTGTTTGTGTGTATATAACCGACTGCCGGTTTTCAGATCATGGTGCCAAGATCCAAACTTGTTCAAACAAACAGGATCATGATGCCAAGTTTACTTAACTCGTGGCTAGCACTCTCTCTCTCTGTCTCTGTGTCTGTCTCTCTCTCTGTGTCTGTCTCTCTCTCCTCTCTCTCTCTCTCTCTCACACACACACACACACACGCACGCACGCACGCACACTCTCTCTCTCTCTCTCTCTCTCTCACACACACACACACACACACACACACACACACACACACACACACACACACACACACACACACACACACACACACACTGACACACACACAAACAAACCCGTGACGCCGCACGCACGCACTCACGCACACACTCAGAGAGACACGCACGCACGCACGCACGCACCACCACCACCCTCTACACACACACACACACACACACACACACACACACACACACACACACACACACACACACACACACTCAAAAACCGTTAAGTTAGAAAGGTTTAGTCTCCCAGCGTGCAGACCCAGTTGTTGGGGGAGGTGGGGGGAGGGGCGAATCCATCCGGCTAAAGATGATGTTTGAAAGAAGACAGGTAAATAAGTCTCTGATCTCAGTCATGTTTTTAACATCATTAGTGATCATTAAAGTCTTGTGCTTGATGTAGTGTCAAATAATTTCATCAGTTCAACTGATTTTGAATAAAGCCAAAGAGTTTTTCTCAGAGTACTGTGTGCGCGCGCGCGCGCGCGTGTGTGTGTGTGTGTGTGTGTGTGTGTGTGTGTGTGTGTGTCAGTGTGTGTGTGTGTGTGTGTTCTGTGTGTGTGTCAGTGTGTGTGTGTGGGGGGGGGGGGGAGAGGTACTTGACGTGACAGTACTGTGATGTATGTTTGACTATAGTGTCAGTATTCTGAGGCCGGAACTGAAGCACCAATGACAGTGACAGTGAATTTAAAAAAGAACCAATTTTTTTTTTCTTCTCACTATGTACATATACACAGTGACTACAGTTCTTCATGTCCATGCGAAAATGGTGTGTGGCACGCTAGAGATGTATTTACTGATCTGACTGACCATGACTGTGCGGTCTGGGCCACCGGCTCTCACTGACACTCACAGCACCTGCATACACTGACACTCATGGCACCTGCACACACTGACACTCATATCTGACCATGACTGTGCGGTCTGGGCTACCGGCTCTCACTGACACTCACGGCACCTGCACACACTGACACTCACGGCACCTGCACACACTGACACTCACAGCACCTGCACACACAGTCACTCACAGCACCTGCACACACTGACACTCACAGCACCTGCACACACTGACACTCACAGCACCTGCACACACTGACACTCATGGCACCTGCACACACTGACACTCATGGCACCTGCACACACTGACACTCACAGCACCTGCACACACTGACACTCATGGCACCTGCACACACTGACACTCATGGCACCTGTACACACTGACACTCATGGCACCTGCACACACTGACACTCATGGCACCTGCACACACTGACACTCATGGCACCTGCACACACTGACACTCATGGCACCTGCACACACTGACACTCATGGCACCTGTACACACTGACACTCATGGCACCTGCACACACTGACACTCATGGCACCTGCACACACTGACACCGGCACGGTACTACACACACAATTATAAAATAATATATATATATAATATTATATAATATATAATATTATATATATATATATATATATATATATATATATATATAAATTTACAAACTCGATTAATATTTAAACAGGATAAACAATATACAAACAAATAAAATATAGTACTACCACTGTTAATAGTAATAAACATACAGGAACAACAAAATCATTGAAAATACTTTGAAATGACAATGAATAGATAAGATGTATACATAGCAAAAATGGTGTTGACATATCCCGCAATTATTTGTAAATCACGAAAACATAACATGGCTCAGTGGTGACGGGGGAGGGGGAGGGGGGGAGATGAAGGGGGGGACAAAAAGCATGTAGATCAGATCATAAATCACAGTAGCCAATGCTGCATTCACTCACACACACACACACACACACACACACACACACACACACACACACACACACACACACATACTCTGCACACACACACACACACACACACACACACACACACACACACACACACACACACACACACACACACACACACACACACACACACACACACACAGCGCGGTAGCAATAGTAAATCACTTTTCAGTTATGTAATAAACGATGATCAAGCACTGGTCTACAGAGGAAAATGATGGGGGTTGGGGGGGTCATAAGTTGTCCTATACGGTTGCGTTAAGATGCTCACGGAGGTTTCGCTTGAAGGAGCTGAGTGAGTGACATGATCTGAGGTGCACTGGAAGACTATTCCAAAACAGGGCACCCGAGAAAAGGCTATGCTTGTTTTGAATAAATCTATTCTTGGCTTTGGTAACTGAAGCCGGGTAGTTGTTTCTGGAGCTAGAGTGGGGAGCTTTGTACAAGCTAGACTGATATGTACACTGGCGCATTGTTGGCAAGTGCCCTATCAGTGACATAAAAACACCCTTGTTGTAGTCCAGTTGTTTGTGAAGGCTCAGTATTCCTATCTTATTCAGTTTCACTGAGTCTGGTCAGTGGTTAGATTTTATCTGGAAGGATTAGCTTTCCGGCTCTTCTCAGTTTAGTCAGTAGCCGAGAATTTAATCGTTTTTTCAGAGCATCACTACAGCCGCCCCACTGACATTACGGATGCGTAGTCAATGTGGGATTTAATGTGGGCACTGAAGAAAAGCGGCCAAAGTATCAGTGTCAACAATGTACTTTAGTTTAGATAGAAGTCACGCTGAGAGAGAGAGACACACACCCACCCCCCCCTCCCCCCATCGCCCCCCCCCCCCCCCTCGCCCCCTCCCCCTACACACCACACACCACCACCTCAGTGACCACCACCACCGGGCTACCGGCACCACCACAGTCACACACTGACACTTGACACACACACACACTGACACACACACACACCGTGACACACACATGACACACGTGACACACCGTGACTGACACGGCCTACTGAGAACGGCGCAAAATCAGTGAAGTTTGTGATTTGAGTCAAAGAATAGCTTAATCGTAACTCTAACTGAAGAAGAAAATCCTGCAATATTCTCTTCGAGATGTCGACTCATCCGGCTAGCGAAGCTACGTGAAACCTACACACATGTTTAGCGTTGTAGGCTCCCAGAACATGAATTGCGGAAAAGACAACCCGCACTGCACAGTGCGAATAGCCACTCCCGGCTTGTTTACCGGATGTCGGGGGCGCTGCTGGAAGCGTGGTTCGCAACCAGCTTCAAAATGTGTCCGACCTGAGTGACGAATGATTTGGAGATCTTCAGTGTGTGTCGGCAGCAATGGCGATACCTCATAGAGCCTGCCACACACGAACATTCCCACTGCAGGTCAAGTATATCTAGAATGAACAAACGGAAAGAATCATTATTCAAAGAGAAATGATCCAGTTTGAAAAAGGGGAGCTGCTCACCCGTCCAACTGACCGAGAACTTCTTTCGTAGTGTGCAACTTCAGCATGCTGAAGTTTTTTATTATGGGAAGAAGAAGAAGAAGAAGAAGAATGTGATCTTTCAGCATGCGTGTACACACGGGGGACCTCAGTTTATAGTCTCATCCCTAGGACTTTAGTAGAGTCTGCACGGAATTTGACACCGGAGAAATCCCAAGGCGGGTGCAAAACCTAGCACATATAGCGGTCATCCATCCATTAGCGAATTCGGTGACCACGCTCAATCGTGCTTAACTTTGGCTTTTGAGAGTTATTACTCTTGCTCTGCACCATTGACTCTCCAAGGGCAACAAGAAAACTGTTTGGATTTTATCAAATAACAGCTCCAAGATAAACCGCACATTTTGATTGCATAATGGGTATCACTTAATGTTATTAGCGAGGGTTAGTGGACGGGTGGTAATGGTAGTGGTAGTGGTTAGGGAACTATTTTCTCTCGTGACGTCAGCTATTTCTGTGCGGATCAGAAGTCAGAGGTCAGAGGTTACGAAGATTGTTTACCACATGACTCAAGTTTTTCGTCTACTGCTGTGTTCTCACCACAGTGAATTTGTAGGGACCATTTGACTTTATTTTGCTATGTAAACATTAAACTTTTCTTTGTAGATTAGCATCGTATGCTTGTATGAGATTGTAATGCGAGTTGCTTTTGTTGATTTTATTGCTGTTTTAGCTTTACGATACAACCCTATCGAGTTCATCCGAAATCAAAATGGTGGACCGTAGCGGTGCAACTGACTGAAGTAACCAGCTGCCGCCGAGTGCGTCTTTGCCTTTTTTGTCAGTTTTACGAGAATAGCACCTACATGACCAGTGATGCCGCTAAAGACTGATTTGTAAAGTTTGTCGCTGGATGAAACTTCTCAAGTGACTCTTCTGTGTGAAGGGGCAGGTGTTTAGGTGGCGATCTGTGTGACTTCGGCTCCGTTACGCTTGAGACATGCGCATAAGCGTAGGTAGACAGTCGGGTTGCGCCACTACCACCACCACTACCACTACCACCCGTGTACTAACCCTCTCTATTATGTTGTTCTGTGGTGATGACAGATGCACGTTAAAGATCCTGTAGTCCGTGTTAGAGTTCAGTGGATTATGGAAACACCAAAATAACCCAGCATGCACTAAAAGTGCATCTTAGAACTATTGACGTTGGATGCTATACAGAAGAAAAAGAAGAAGAAACAGTTGCTTTAACTGTACTGCTGTATAACAAAATCCATACAATTATAGAATTAACAAAGCCCTTAACTGCCTTTGTATGTTGCCTGTGCACTATAATACTAATACAGTAATAGCAGTCATTTGTGTAAGTCTATAACTAACATTTTGCACAGTGACAGTCAACTAAATGTATACATAAAACCTCAAAAACAACATGCAACTAATATTGCATTACTCTCACATGCACATCAGGGATCAGTCTGTAACACTGTTTTTAAGGCATAGGAGGCTGGAGTCTGATGGATGTCAGAAGGGAAAAAATTCTATTGTTTCACAGCAGAGTAAGAGAAAGTGTTGGCCAGAACTTTTGGCTTCCTGTACATTAACTCTTGTATAAGTGTTGTTGTTTTTTGTTTTTTTTGTCCCCCCCCCCCCATTGTTTTGGTGTATTTTTTCTTTTGAATATAAGGCTCTTTTTAGCCTTTGCTCTTTTTGTTTACAGTACACCAAATTGCAGATCTTAATAGTATGCACTTGTGCAGTGAGATCAAATAACAGTCACATGAAATGCTGTTATGAGATTAAATAACAGTCATGTATACAATTATGCAATGAAATTAAATAACAGTGGGGTGAAACATTGTATGTAATATTTTGGGTGATATTAAATAACCGTTTCCTTCCATGTGCTGCAGGTGAACCAGCGTCGACTGGACCCAGCAGTGTGTGTGTCTCTTCTTGCGCTGCCTCTCAGCAAGACCTCTGTTGGTCTGTGGGATGTGAGGGACCCCAGGTCCGAGCCTGTCAGCCTGGGAGGCCACAGGCGGCCGCTGTGCGCCCTCTGCTTCAGCCACGATGAGCCCAGGCTGCTCTGCTCGGCCGCTGCTGATTACGTCATTGTCTGGAACGTCAGAAAGTGTCTGCACAACTCCTCCCACGGACTGGAGGTGAGAGGGGAGGTTATTCTGCCTGACCCCGGTGATGTGAGTCACGCGTGCTTCAGCGTGGACGCGGCACGAGTAGCCCTGTGCACTGACGCAGTGGTCAAGGTTGTCAGCATCTCCCTGTGTAAAGTTGAGGCCCGGCTGGTCGGCCATGCAGCCAGAGTGACAGCTGCAGAGTTTTGTCCCCATTACTCGGCCACACTGGTGACGGTTTCTGATGACAGAACTGTGATTGTTTGGGACGTGGAGAACTTTTGCCTGGTCTACCAGTCTGCTGTCCTCTCTGCCGCCCCGCTCATTGCTTTGTGCATGAACAGGTTGGAGGCGCATGTGGCTGTCGCCTCAGCCGGCGGTATGATCAAAGTCTTTGACCTAGCAGACAACAAGAATTTCCGACAGCTGTGTCAGATGGATGTGGGAAAGATGCTGTCCAGATTTCGCCAGGCGCAACAGCAGAGGAAAAGCCCTGTACTTGCAGATGGTCCTGTGACTGTGACCAAGCTCGGCGTGTCTAAAAAGGCAGACTTAGGTCCAGTAGCAGGTGACGGCGACGCCAATGTTTCCACCATAGAATGCAGCGACTCTGTGCTCAGCTTGCTGTACTGCTGTCCTGGCGCTGGCGGCGAGCAGTCGGCACAAGGACCCGGGGCTGCATTGCGGGGCCACGGTGCAGTCGGTCAGGTGCTCTCAGCGGACAGTCCCGTGCTGGTGATTGTTGCCTCACGCTGCATGATTCAGGTGGACTCCAGAACACTGGATGTTCTGTCCCTGGTGGACTTTGAGGAGAGCATCCCCAGCACGTTCCAAGCCAGCGTCAGGGAGCTGACAGTTGGGGGCGTGGGGCTGGCAGGGAGTGGACAGGCCTCCCCCACGCAGCTGGTCACTGTGGTGGGCACCCTGTTTGAGTCACGAGTGCATTCTATTCAATGGGAACTTGCCTCCTCCAGAAGCTGCGGGGTGGTGGCGGATCTGGACGGTTCTGCCGCCAGACTGACGCTCGCCCCATCGCCGGAAGCTGAAGGTGAAACTTGTCGGATGTCACCGGCACCGGACGAGCTGAGCATGGTGGCCACCAGACCCCTCACCGACCACTCACCACTCAAGTCTGAGTTTGTCCCCTCCAGCAGCTCTGGAACTAGTGCCAGTGGCAGGAATCAAACAACTCACAGAGGTTCTGGCGGGGTTAGAGGAAAGAAACCAGACCCCATGAACCAGCCCCTGACCTTCAAATCCAAAGTTAAATCATCGGGGTACACGCAGGCACCCCGCACCACCATGTTCCAGCCCAAAACCAACTCCCGGTCAAAGTCGATGGACGTGTGGAAAGGTGGGAAGGGCCAGAGCCTCGCTGCCAAGATCAGCAGCCAGGAGTACCCTCGCGATGCAGGTCCCCCATCACAGACACTTTGCAAGCTGACAACAGGAAGCGTTCCCGCATCCGTCACCGGTCTCAGATTCTCCAGCACCGGTCAGCACCTCGCCTGCTGTCTCTCCAACAAAACCTCTCTGCTGTTTTCTTCTCCATTTGGTCAGAAAGACAGCAGCGTTTTTGTCGGCCATGACAGTGCTGTCAACTCAGTCAGCTGGAGCACCAGTGGTAAATACATACTCACAGCTTCCAACGACAAAACGGCCATTCTGTGGGACAGAACCAGCGCTGAGAGTCTCCTCACCTTCTGCAGCATCAGTGACAACTTCAAGGACAGCCAGACCGGTGAGAAATCACGGAAGAAGGACTGCTACTCCAGAGAAGTGAAGGGTGCCCAGTTCTTCTACATGGACAAGTTTGTGTTGGTCATCACAGGCAACCTGCTGTGTGTGTACAAGTACCTGGTGGACCGAGCGAAGGACGACATCAAACGCTACCTCACCAAGAGCAGGTACAAGCTGGTGAAGAGCTGGGAGACGGACAGTCAGAACTTCACGGCTCTCACGGCCGTCAACACCTTCTACTCCCACCTGGCCATCTGTGCTGGATCGAACCGCAACATTGAAATTTATGATGTGAATGAAGGGCGTATAGCCCACATCTTCACCGACGCTCACAGCAAACCGGTGCACACGATCGCGCTGAATGAAGGCTCCACGTACACGTCGCAGCCGCAGGAAGCCCTCAACGTGTTTGCCACCTCCGCCACCCTGGATTGCATCAAACTGTGGGACGTTCGAAGCAAGCGCTGCGTGCTCCGCCTTCAAGGCCACTCCAACCAAGCGCATGGCTGCGGAATAGCCTTCAGTGCTTGCGGGACGTACCTGGGGTCAGGGTCGGAGGACAAGGTGGCCTACGTGTACGATGTTCGGCAAGGGACATTCTGTCAGAGGTTGAGGGGCCACACGGATGTGGTGACATCCGTGGCATTCCACCCGGCCCGCCCACTGCTGGCCACTGGGGCCACTGACGGCAAACTGCTCATGTTCAGCACCTAGTCTGTGGCGGCTGTCAACAGCTTGCTGATGTATTCAGATGCCCAACAACCTCTGATGGCAAACTGCTCTTGTTCAGTGCCTAGTCTGGGTCGGCCATCACCAGCCTGCAGATGTGTTCAGATAGCCAACAACCTCTGGATGGTCTTTTCCAGCCTGCAGCTGGTTAACACAGCGGATTACCTGCCAACAACACGTGGTTCCCTGCCAGCAGTTGGTGTGACATTTTACAGCTTGTCTGACGGATACATCTATAGACACATATATAACAAACATGTAATTTGTTGTACATCACAGATATATATGTGAATGGATTGGTATATCTGTAAATATATAACAATTATAGACATTATATATATATATATGTACGCATATTTGTTACTTCTGTTCTGTGGATAGTGTTTGTTTGAAGTACTGTAACCCAGGAGTTTCAGCTGACGCTTCAGTTCATTCCATTTGTATCAAGTCAGCGTCAGCTTTCTCTCCCTGCTGTTGCATATCAGTTACAGTTGACATTGCTGTTAACCCCCTCACTGCCCCAGTCTGTGAAACAGTTACAATTGACGTTGCCGTTAACCCCCTCACTGCCCCAGTCTGTGCAACAGTTACAATTGACGTTGCCATTAACCCCCTCACTGCCCCAGTCTGTAAAACAGTTACAATTGACGTTGCCGTTAACCCCCTCACTGCCCCAGTCTGTAAAACAGTTACAATTGACGTTGCCGTTAACCCCCTCACTGCCCCAGTCTGTAAAACAGTTACAATTGACGTTGCCGTTAACCCCCTCACTGCCCCAGTCTGTGAAAACAGTTACAATTGACATTGCCGTTAACCCCCTCACTGCCCCAGTCTGTAAAACAGTTACAATTGACATTGCTGTTAACCCCCTCCCTGCCCCAGTCTGTAAAACAGTTACAATTGACATTGCTGTTAACCCCCTCACTGCCCCAGTCTGTCAAATCTCTGGGCTGAAAGTGTACACGCATATGCCTGCAAACATTATATTTTCTGGTTGTATGACAGATCTACTTTCGCAGTATATTTTCCAGTCCTATAACCAATCTACTTTTGATACTGTGCATTTTGAAGGAATCCTTTCACATGCTAATGCAAAAAAAGAAGAAGAAGGTAAAGGGGGTGAGGGTGGGGGTAAAAAAGGCTGGAGGTTTGAAACTTTAGCACTTTTATTGGCCATTTTCCAGTGACGTCAGGGCAATGAAAGGGTTCAAGCTGAGTATAGGCTGCAAGGGCTAAAAATGATGACAGTTAGTGGTACCTGTATTCATTTCAATTTAAGTTCCCAGCAGCAAAGCACCCTGGGACTGGAAGCTGTTGCCAGTGGTGACTGATGGGACTTTTTTTTATGCTGTTGGTGCATCGTCTGTTGTTCATGATGCGTGGGGCTGTGGGTTCTTTACCTATGGGTGCTTTGGCTGTTCTTCATTTAGCTCTCAGTTTTGTGGTTTGTTTGTGTTGTGGTTTGTTTGTGTGTGTATGGGTGCATGAATAGATCGACTGTTTTGCTCTGATGTCACCTGTGTAGCTGATTGGCTGATTGTCTTCACAGCTCAGTACTGTTTTGAATTAGGGGCTGTTATTGTTGTTTGCGTGGGTGATTAAGTAGATAATGGCTGTTTTGAATTAGGGGCTGTTGTTGTTGTTTGCGTGGGTGATTAAGTAGATAATGGCTGTTTTGAATTAGGGGCTGTTGTTGTTGTTTGCGTGGGTGATTAAGTAGATAATGGCTGTTTTGCACTGGTATGACCTGTGTATTTGACTGGCTGTTAGTCTTCACAGCCCACCACTGTTTAGAAAGATTAATTCTTATTGTAGCTGTTGTTGTTCTTGTTGTTTTTTGTTTTGTTTTTGTGTGTTGTGTGTGTGTGTGTGGTGTGTGTGCGCGCATGTGTGTGTGTGTGTGGGTGGGTGCATGATTAGACAATGGCAGTCATGAAAATTATGTTTTCTTGTATCCATTTTTCAGTATGGCCATATCCCCTCAAAATAATGAAAAAACTGTATTTTATACCAGTAAGCTGTATGGGTTGACAGGTATGCACATGTATCTATATAGATAGATAGGTAGATAGCTATATCATGCATTGATTGGTTTGATTTATTGCATATGTATGATTCAATGGCAAATTAAAAAGCATAAATAAATAAAATCAAACAAAAATGTCTGGAACTCTATTTTGGCTTGATTGATGCTTGTTTTAAATTGGTTGTATGCTTGGTGTCAGTTGGTGTCATTAACCTTACATTTCTGAGACACTGGTAGATGTTATGGTAATTACAAAGATCTCCCCACCACAACACTCCCCACACAAATTCAGCAAAGTAAAACAGAGTAAAACCTCCTCTCTTACAAAACACAAAATAAAGACACCTCCTCCCCCCCAGAAAAAAAAGACCCCCCCCCCCCCCCCGCCCCCAACAAAACACAAAATAAAGACCCCCCCCCCCCCCCACCCAGCAAAACACAAAATAAAGCACCCCCTCCCTAACAAAACACAACATAAAGAAAAAAAATAGAGAACCCCCTCCCTAACAAAACACAGAAGAAAGACCCCCCCCCCCCCCCCAACAAAACACAAAGGACCCCCTCCCTAACAAAACACAAAATAAAGGACCCCCTCCCTAACAAAACTCCAAAAAAAACAAAAAACAGAGAACCCCTCCCTAACAAAGCACAGAATAAAAGACACCCCCCCCCCCAACAAAACACTCCCCACCCCCATTCAGCAAAATGAAGAGAACCTCCTCCCTTACAAAACACAAAATAAAGACACCCCTCCTAACATTACAAAACACAAAATAAAGACACACCCACCTAACATTACAAAACACAAAATAAAGAACCCCCTCCTAACATTACAAAACACAAAATAAAGACACCCCTCCCCCCAGCAAAAAAAGAAGAAGAAAAAGACACCCCCGAATCACACAAAATAAGCAAGAGTGCAAAAACCAGAGTCCCCCCCCCCCCCCCAGCAAAATAAAAAATAAAGAACCCCCTCCCTAACAAAACACAGAATAAAGACCCCCCCAAAAAAAATATTAAAAAAAATAAATAAAATAAAGGGCCCCATCCCTAACAAAACAAAAAACAATGAACCCCCTCCCTAACAAAACAAAAATAAAGAAAACAAAAAATAAAAACTCCCTAACAAAACACAAAATAATCTTCTCCCCAACATTTGTTTTGCTGGAACAGCACACACATGATCACAGTTAATTTCAACTTGATTTCTTTCACAATTATATACTTTATTGTCTGTGAAATTCAATAATGCAAGTTAAAGAGATGGGTTTTGACAATCTGTGTAAAATTCGGTAATGCAAGCTAAGGATAGATGTTTTATGACAATCTGAAATTTGGTAATGCATGCAACAGAGATGCGTTTTGACAATCTCTGTGAAATTCAGTGATGCATGCTAGATAGATGGCTTTTGACAATCTGTGTGTGTGTGTAAAAAAGAAAATGCAGGTGAATGAACCATAAAGGCAGATGATTTCAGGCGATTTAAAACTTATTACGTGGCCTGTATCATCAACAACTGAATCAGACCTGTCATATATACTACTTGTGTTTTGATGTGTGTGTGTGTGTGTGTGTGTGTGTGTGTGTGGTGTGTGTGTGTGTGTGTGTGTGTGTGTGTGCGATTTCTTGCATAGATGTGATCTTCACGAGTGACTGGGTGCTGAATATCAAAAATCGATGGAACAGCCAGTTGCACCAGAGATGGATTTCAGAGCCTCGTTTTCAGAGACTGAACCAGCGTGTCACGGTTTGTTTACATCTTGGGGTGCGTTCAGTATCAACTCGAGTGGAAAGAGCCTGTCTCCATTTACAAAGCAGAAGCAAACGGTTTTATCAAGCTATGCAAAAGTGTTGTTTACTTATATAAAGTAAACAAAAGGAACACGTAAAGTCAGTTGCCAAAGAAAATTTAAATAGTACTGAATCAAACTATGTGGGCGGGTACGGAGATCTGAACGCAGCTCTGCCGGCAACCGAGAGACGGGAGATAACCCAGGACCAGCTACCTTTATTTTTGGCATCCTCTAGCGAGTCCCGCGTGCGTGGCACCGCGGAAACTGGAAAGGAAGCAAGAAGGCAGTTTATGGAGAAACGGCCCCCCTCTTCTGCGATCCTGTTTCTCTCGGAGGGCTGTGATTGGCTGAAGGATGGCAGATATAACCCTGAAACTTATTTGGTACAGACTTTCGCTGACTTATTCCAAGATGGCGACGGCTGCAAGCACTTGGTACACGGATCTGGATTTTGACAGCTATGTGTTGGATTTGTTGCTGCTGGGATGGTGTGCAGGCGCTGCTGTTGTTGTCGTCATTTGCAATTCCGTGAAAAGCGCTCTCGGACCTGTCACCAAGCAACCTGGGGTTGAGAGAACTCGCGACAATGCATCAGCGGGCGGCGGATTTTTGGCGAGCGTGACTGCTCACATTCATCACGGCAGCGAAACATGTCGTTGGTTCAACACGGTTATCGGCTGGCTCTACCTTCACTACTACCACTCGCCTGTCTACCTGGAAGAGTGGGTCAAGTCACTCAACCACCAGCTGACCAAACTGGGGGTATATATTTTGTTTTCTCCCTCTCGGAATCTGGGTCTGACTGAGTCTCCCTGCTAGTCTCAATGTTGTATGCGATTTTTCGTCTCGTCTTCTCTGCTATTCGTTTCAAGAGCTATTCTTAGCCCTTGTGTGTGGATTCAGCGTGCAACGCCGGTTGCTGGGTGCGCGTACCGGCTGGTTTGATGTTCGGGTGTTTAGCAAATTACCTTGGCAACGGGCATGCAGGGGGCTGGTTGTGTGGTATGCCAGCAACTCGAGCAAGCCAGTGTAGCGTACATTACTACATGCAGACCTTGCAGCATGAGGGCACAAGGGCATTGCACCTGTCAGGAGGTTACTACTCCAGCGCTAAATGTGTCTGCACAGCTGGGTGTAATTGTGTAGGTGGGAACAATAATGCGCATATCTATACATCCTGTTACCTGTAGAATTTCAGTGAGCCGGCTTGGCCTAGTGGTAAGGCTTTAGGCCATGAGCAGAAGGACCCTGGTTCAATTCTGCTTTGGCTCACCCCGCTCATCATAAGTTGTGTCTTGTTACTTTGACTTTCACAGTGATTAATTAACCCCTTCACTGCCTCAGGCAGTAACATTTCCAGGCTGAAAGATGCATGGACACGCTTGCATTTGCGAAGAGTATACTTTCTGGTCTTACAAGTACATCTACTTTCAACGTTGAGCATTTTGATGAAAATCCTTTCACATGCCAGTGCGAAAAAGAAGACAAAAAGGCTTAAGGGTTTTATTACTTTTAAGTTTTGCACTTTTATTGATCATTTTGAAGTGACATCATAGTAGCGAAGGGGTTAAAGTGTTATAAAAGCCAAAGGCATTCAGTGGTGGCCATCTTAATCAGTTAATGTGGTCCTGAGTTATTCTGGTGGTGACACTGACACTTGTGTGACAGTGTGCTGTATTATGTATTGTCTCCCTCCTCCCCAACCTCTGGGTTCTTGGTCGCCAGCAGTACCTCTTTGGAGACAAGTTTAAGTTTAACCAACAAAAACAGTAGAATGCCTTGAAAACCCTGGTGAACAAGCACTGTAGAAAGGGCCAGAAGTCTTGTGCTGGTTAAATTCTTTGTGAGGGCTGATCTTTGGCGCTTATGTCACCGTCAGGCACAGTGTTTCATCCCAAAATTCAAAAGTTTAGTAGTAATACTAATAGTAATAGTAGTTAGTACATTATCCTACTGCACAGAAAATCAGTAGGACATTTTACAGATCAATAGGACATTTTACAAGTACTAGGACATGTCACATGATCATGATGATGGTAGAAAATGTAAGGGGTTTTTTTTAAAAAAAAATATGCGGCCTTTTTTAGAAAACGTAAGTTGTTAAATACAGCCTTTTTTAGAAACTAACTTAGTGGGGTACTCAAATACAGGAAAAAGTTCATTTTTTTTTTTTTTTTTTTTTTTTTTTTTTTTTTTTTTTTTTTTTTTTTTTTTTTTTTTTTCGATGTCTGTTGAGAACTCACACAGTCACAGCAGTCACACAGTCACAGCTGACAAATGTTCACCTGGCCAGGAGTAGGTAGAGTATACCAGTTACCATGCATGCTTTGACTACTGCCAGGAATTTCTTCCTTGTCTTAATTTCTGCTTTCTTGGTCCATTCAACACTATTTGTTCCAAATCCTCTCCCTACTTTTTGACTATGTTATACCTTAACTAACACAATTTCCTGTCAGTTCCTGTGAAACCTGCTATTAGTATTACACCTGCCCTTGGCTTTTTAGTTCTACCTCTGTAGACAGGATGTATCATGTAGGTCCCTGGAACAGGCTATTACAAATTGATACAGTTATTGTTATCTGGCCCTCTACCTGTGTATACAGGATGCAGGTCTGTGGAAGAGGCTATTAGTATTACAATTATTGACATCAGGCCTTCTAGTTCTACCTGTGTAGACAGGATGCAGGTCTGTGGAACAGGCTATTACAGTGACTGACATCTGGCCTTTAACCTGTGTAGACAGGATGTAGGTATGTGGAACAGGCTATTACAGTTATTGACATCTGGCCTTCTACCTGTGTAGACAGGATGTAGGTATGTGGAACAGGCTATTACAGTTACTGACATCCATGGCCTTCTACCTGTGTAGACAGGATGTAGGAAAGTGGAAGAGGCGATTAGTATTACAGTTATTGACATCTGGCCTTCTACCTGTGTAGACAGGATGTAGGTATGTGGAACAGACTATTACAGTTATTGACATCTGGCCCTCTACCTGTTTAGACAGGATGTAGATATGTGGAACAGGCTATTAAGTTATTGACATCTGGCCTTCAACCTGTGTACAGTGTAGACAAGGTGCAGGACTGTGGAACAGGCTATTACTGATTAGTATTACAGTTACTGACATCTGGCCTTCTACCTGTGTAGACAGAATGCAGGTCTGTGGAACAGGCAATTACAGTTATTGACATCTGCTCTGGCCTTCTACCTGTGTAGACAGGATGCAGGTCTGTGAAAGAGGCAATGAGACAGGCTTTGTACTAACTGTAGTGATGGGCACTCATTTAAGTCTTACTTCATAACAGTACACAAAGCAAAATGAGTGAAAACAACTTGACTTAATAGTTAATATTTGCCATGTTATTCCATTGGACTGAGAGTCAGAACATATGACCCGTTGACTGGTCGATTTGCTCGCCCATACTTTTCAGACTGGCGGACTTGAGCGAGTTACTCGCAGTCGCAGTCACCCAGAGCAATGTTTGTGGCTTGGCCAGTAGCACCAGCAATATTAAAACTGTTATAGCCAGCCTTTGATTAACGCATCTGCACATCTGAGGAGGCTCCTGTTCCAACATTGATGCCGACTGATCCAGAGGCTCCGGCATTGATGCTGACTCATCATGAGGCTCTGGCATTGATCCTGACTCGTCATGAGGCTCCGGCATTGATCCTGATTGCTCAGCTTCAAATATTTGTTCTGTTCAGTGTCGTTGCTGCAAGCATACTGATGCAGTACGGGCCAGGGTAGGCCTGTGTCACTGTCGCTAGTTTCACTGTCGGGGTGCTGGTTGTATTTTTATAAACATACTGATGCAGTACAGGCCAGGGTAGGCCTGTGTCACTGTCGCTAGTTTCACTGTCAGGGTGCTGGTTGTATTTTTATAAACATACTGATGCAGTACTGGCCAGGGTAGGCCTGTGTCACTGTCGCTAGTTTCACTGTCGGGGTGCTGGTTGTATTTTTATAAACATACTGATGTAGTACTGGCCAGGGTAGGTCTGTGTCACTGTCGCTAGTTTCATTGTCGGGGTGCTGGTTGTATTTTTATAAACATACTGATGCAGTACTGGCCAGGGTAGGTCTGTGTCACTGTCGCTAGTTTCACTGTCAGGGTGCTGGTTGTATTTTTATAAACATACTGATGTAGTACTGCCCAGGGTAGGTCTGTGTCACTATTGCTAGTTTCACTGTCAGGGTGCTTGTTGTATTTTATTTTTATAAACATACTGATGTAGTACTGGCCAGGGTAGGCCTGTGTCACTATCACTAGTTTCACTGTCACTATCACAGACACACTATCACTTAGTATCATGGGTGTTGGTTTTAAGTTGTAACTGATGACATGCAGTGATGAGTAAAAACGTAGGCTTACAAGATCTGTTGTCTTTTTTATATTATGAATGGAATAGACTTAAAGAAAATTCTGAGAATAATGATACTAAGTAAGTAATAATTATGTGCTTTGAATTTGATACTTTACTGATTATATGCAATTAGTAGTACTTCCTGTAAGTGCAGTTATGAAAGACATCATGATTGGGGTAATAATAGCAGAAACATAAATGGGATTGTGAACTTACTCACACGGTGGTGATAAACAAACAGTGTAGCATAGATATATAATGTGGGTGTAGAACGCAAACAGACTGTGATGAGGACATAGCCGGCCATCAGTGTGAGACTTTGTGACAGTGTTGCCATGCTTACCACCCAGTGCCAGACATTCCTGTGCTAGAGCCAGAGGTGCGGTCAGTACACAAGCTAAGGACCTGGTGACACTGTCCATTACCATCCTAATGACCTGGTGACACTGTCCATTACCATCCTAATGACCTGGTGACACTGTCCATTACCATCCTAATGACCTGGTGACACTGTCCATTACCATCCTAATGACCTGGTGACACTGTCCATTACCATCCTAATGACCTGGTGACACTGTCCATTACCATCCTAATGAGCAATGAGACTGTGGTTCACTGTCAGTGTTGGCTGACTGTTTGCCGCATGGGCTGTGACTCCTCCACAGTGTGCGGACAGGGATAAAAAATGGGCTGTGACTCATCCACAGTGTGCGGACAGGGATAAAAAATGGGCTGTGACTCATCCACAGTGTGCGGACAGGGATAAAAAATGGGCTGTGACTCATCCACAGTGTGCGGACAGGGATAAAAAGAGGTTTGGCCTCTCATAAAGTTGGGCTAGTTTGGCCTCCCATAAAGTATGGGCTAGTTTGGCCGCTCATAAAGTATGACTTTAGCCATGTCATAAACTTTGGGCTAGTTTGTTTGGCCTTTTAGAGTAGGTAATTTGGTATTTTATGCCCAGTCAACCACCATGGTTATATCAGGGTGATAGGCCTTTTAGAAAGTATGGGCTAGTTTGGCATTTTATAAAGTCAATCCAATGGCTGGGCCAGTGTAACTGGATATGAAATCCTTATGGGTGTGCCTGTTGAACTAGAAGAGGCTATGCCAGTGAGATCCTGTGACTGGGCCAGTGTAACTGGCTATGAAATCCTATGGCCAAACCTGTGAAGCAAGCTGTGCCAGGCTATGCCGGTGAATTCCCATGGCTGTGGAACAGGCTATGCCGGTGAATTCCCATGGCTGTGGAACAGGCTATGCCGGTGAATTCCCATGGCTGTGGAACAGGCTATGCCGGTGAATTCCCATGGCTGTGGAACAGGCTATGCCGGTGAATTCCCATGGCTGTGGAACAGGCTGTGCCGGTGAATTCCCATGGCTGTGGAACAGGCTATGCAACTTGTTTAACCGGCCCACAAAGAAAGATGAAAGGAAGTCTGAAGACACTTCAGACACTGCCAGCCAACAATGATGGTTATGTCAGGGTGAGAACAAAGATGGAAACATTAAACAAGGCCATCATCATTGCATCATTTGAGACAGGTTTTTTAAGTGTCATTACGCGTTCACATTAACTGGTATTTCTCTGGTATTTTACCAGTTAATATCTATAGACTATCAGCATATTCCAGGGACAAAATCTGCAATCTGCCAATCAGTTTTAAAACTGGTTGCGATTTTGTTTGGTTCTAAAACAAACCGAAAAACAACAAAACAACAACAGTTAAACACATCACAGTGAGACTGAGAGTGTGTGTTGTGTGTGTGTGTGTGTGTGTGTGTGTGTGTGTGTGTGTGTGTCACTGTGTCACTGTGTGTGTGTGTGTGTGTTGTGTGTGTGTGTGTGTGTGTGTGTGTTTTGTGTGACTGTGTGTTACACAAATGCGTGTGTGTATGTGTGGGGTGTTCTAGACAGGGAAGGGAGCTGTGTGTTTGCTAGTACAGATGTAGTAGTAGTATCAAGTATGGACAGCAGTGTGTAATTATATCTGACCAGTTACAGTGAGTTTTCACGAACCACTTTTGCCACCCAATTAGCGTCACACTGTTTGAAAAATATTTAGCACCATCACTGTATTATTAACAACAACAGTGAGTTTTCATGAACCACTTTTGCCACCCTATCAGTGTCACACTGTTTGAAAAATCCCTAGTTCCTCACAGTATTATTATCAAAAACTTGTTCTCTTCAGCATCATCACCACCAGTGCTTTGTTTTCACTATTTCAGTGTCATACTCATATTGCCTCGTATGCCATATGGTCATAATAATTAATACTGATGTTTTCAGTATCATACTTGTATTACCTCGTATGCCATATTGGTCATAATGATTAATACTGATGTTTTCAGTGTCATACTTATATTGCCTCGTATGCCATATGGTCATAATAATTAATACTGATGTTTTCAGTGTCATACAGACTCATACTCTCATAACACTGATGTTTTCAGTTTGAAACTGACACATACAGTCATAATACTAATGTTTTCCAGTCATAACACTGATGTTTTCAGTTTCAAACTGACTCATACAGTCATAATACTGATGTTTTCAGTGTCATACTCATATTGACTCGTACGTCGTAGTCATAATACTGATGTTTTCAGTTTCAAACTGACTCATACAGTCATAATACTGATGTTTTCAGTGTCATACCCTTATAAATATAAGTTATATTGACTCCTAGTCATAATACCGATGTTTTCAGTTTCAAACTGACTCATACATCATAATGCTGATGTTTTCAGTGTCATACTGACATATTTTTATAATATATATATATATATATATATATAATATATATATTAATTATATATAATAATAACAGTCATAATGCTGATGTTTTCAGTGTCATACTGACATATAATATGACTAAGTGCCAAAAGGTGTGCATGAAAAGAGGACACAGTAGGTTAGAAAAAAGTATGAAATAAATAAAAGAAGTAGGTTTTTAGAATGTTTACCCATATTGGTTAATCATCACTTCAAAGTGGGAAAATAACGACTTTATTAGTTTTTAGAAAACGGCTTTAAAAGATGAAAAATGTATTATGTCGGATGTCAGGGATTGCGACACAAAAGTTTCTACTGGGATGGCTGTAAATTATTTTTTTTTATTCCCAACCACTTTAAACAGATTAAGGATGTCCTCATAAGTATTTTCAAATAAATTTTTGCAGCCTGACTTCTTACAAAAATATTGACATGTACTTTTTCAATACTGACATCCGACATAATTAAAATATTTACCTTTTCTTTCTGACAACAAAAAACAAAAGTTTCATCCATTCTGCCATTCAGACATTCTAGCGTAGGTAACAGACACACTGGAAAGTCAGTTTTGAGGAATTTGTTTCTTTTCTTGACATAGCACAAAAAAACTACACAAAGTGTCAAACATCAGCATTACAGCAAAGTATGACAGTGTCATAAATGTGACTTGACAGTGCAATAATTATTGAAGATTCTACATTTCTCTTCAACTACAAATGTAAAAACATATATTTAAACACAGTGCTACATTCAACTTATGATTGTTGGCTTTGTTTTACTGCAGAATCATAAATGTCGAACATCAGCTTGCGACAGTCATAAGACTTGACAGTACAACATTAAACTTTCTCTTCAGCTATAAAAATACACATAATGTAGTAAAGTAGTATGTACTTAGATCCAGAGTACTGCATGCAACTTCCTTTTTGATAGGCATTACATACAATTGGCTTGTAATTATAGCATTGTAACCCTGTTGAGCACTTCCGACTGGCTATCTCATACTTCAGTCAAAACAACAACATTTAACAAAGTCTAAAACACCATACCACCTCCTACAGTATAAAAAGAAACTGTACCTTGAATGTTTCAAGAGAAAGCACACCAAACAGCACAGCACTAAGAAAAAGAAAAACTCTTACAAACATGAAACAACATTGAATTTTGTGTATGTCACATCTCCAACTAGGTCAATCCAGCTGCTTGCCGGGGGAAAACCCTGACTGGCACCCTAGCCATCATCAACACTACTTACTTGGGGGGCATGGCATACTCCAAACAGTACAGATTTTGGAAGACGTGAACAAGAAGTCTCAAGGGTGGGCACAGCAGCCACATCCTCAGTGAGGTCATTCCAGTCCTTGATTGCGTTGGGAAAAGAAGAATTTCCTGTAGTCAGTATGACACTTGACAGGAGGGCACTGGGTATAACAGGGAATGGGAATGATGGGCTCCTGTGATACTGGGATAGTCACCTGTTATTCACTTGGTGTCAGTGGCTATGGAGCCATGGTGATGGTGGAAGTTATAAAAGTTCACCAGTCTTGCTTTCCTGCACCTATGTTGGAGATATGGTCAGCCTAGTCAGCCAATCAGCATGTTGTTGACACTGGATATCCTGCAGCATCTCTGTGGTGTCCACCATGCTGCCTTTTGCTGTACAGACTCTAGGCCGTTGATCAGGTTGTTGTTTGGGTGCCAGATAGAGCTTGCATATTCCAGGACTGGTGTGACAACTGCCTTGTAGGCCTTGCCTTTTATTAAAGAGGTGCTGATCTTCAGGGTTCTTCCCAGAACCCAGGGTCCTGCTTGCTTTGTTGGTGATGTTGATGTGTCTCCCAGGTGGCGTCTGAGGTCAGTGTGACACCCAAGAAGTGAGTACTGTTGACTGACTTGAGCATCTGGCCATGCAGAGCATGGTAGTGTTTCCTCTTGCTTTTAGTAACACTTAGGATGTCACATCTGTCCGGGTGAAGCACATGTTCCATCTGCTTCTCATTACCCATACAGAAATTGTTTAGATCATTTTGGAGTATTGCTTGATCTTCAGCTGTGGAGATGGGGCACTGACAGATGGCGTCATCTTCAAACGATCTGTCTGGAGGTAGGCTGTTGTGGCAGCTAGGTCACTGATGTATAGGACAAACAATTCTGGGCCAAGAACACTGCCTTAAGGCACCTCTGAGTCCCATGGGACAAAGTTCGACTTCATACCATCAACATGACAGCTTGTTGATCTCTCAGGAAGCTCTTGATCCATGTGTTTGTTCTACCGGTGATCCCATAATGGGACAACTTGTGAAGCAGGCCACAAGGTCTACCAGTTTCCCTGCCTGAAAGTCATGCGCGAGTTCACTGATTTTAGTGATTAGGCCAAGGAGTTGGGTTTCACATTCATGAGCAACCACATCTGAAGCCATGTTGTTCAGGAGCTATGATGATGTTGTCTTAGTGCATGATGCTACTGATGACAATATGCGAGGATCTTGCACTAGTTGCAGATGACACTTGTGAAGGAAATTGGTCGAAACTTTTTTGAATGGTAGCATTCTTAAAGACAGGTGTGATAAGTGTGGTTCTCCAATCTTCAGGCACAGTGCTGCTACTGAATGAGGAGTTGATGATCAAGGTCATATTCATAGCAGGGGCAATATTGTCCTACTCCTGGTCATGTCAGCAGTTATTGGTCTGAAATAATAAGACAATAACAACCACCATGAGAAACATCATCAACAAAAATTCCTATCCACAAACATAATGTATCCATAAAATACAATGAATAATTCAATAAAATTAAAAGTATCAAACCTGAACTAAAACCAAACAAGCAAAATAAAAAATCTAGGAGTACTTACTAAACCATCCGTAAATGACTCTTAGTAGCCTTACAAAACTTAAACAAAAAGGTGTCAAATGTCATCAGCACCCTTTTGGGGTAACCCTGACGTCCGACCGACTTAATCCTCGCAATTTTTTAAATATATTTTTTAATATTATTACTGGCCGTCCCCGATTTCACAGGTCGATCTTGTCAAACGAAGCGCTATGCAATGTTGGGATGGCAACTGTCATATTTCACAAATATCTGCACTGTGCAACTGGAAGTTAGTTTTACGCCACATGGTGATCGGACGTCCAAATTACAGCAAGAGCTCATGCTGCAATATAATTCTTCATTGCGATACTAGCACAACGTCAGCCACCGCAAATCTCCCCCTTTGCTTAAAAACGACACTTCGTCCTACTGCGCTCTAACCTGAACACAAAAGATCATCTAAATAACTATTAATAGCTGATTTAATAAAATAAACGGTGTAAAATTGTGATCGGACGTCAAGAATGGTTGGACGTCACCCTCACAACAATAATTGCGACGTACCTTTCAATGTTCGCAGCAGAAGATTCCTTCGACGCCATTCAAATCAAATGTGACCGGGAAGTGTCACGTGGTACCTTCGTGTTTGTTGACAAGTGTAAACGTATAATGTTTTGTTTTTCGCTCACAACTTGTTAGATAGTCGGACGTCATATCTTACGACAATATTTGAGGAGCGGCAAATTTTGTTAATGTAACAAAAGTTGTTTGGTTAAATCTTTTCAAAGCTGCTGAGTGATTGACCGCGAGTCTGATGTGCATATGACGTCACTTCCGCTCATGTCAAGGGTCAGAGTTGTTTTCAGTCTGTTGTCGAAAGTTCGCGTTTCGTATTACGACACAGATGACGTCCGATCAAATAAAGTTCGATACCTTTTTGCAAAAGCATAATTTGTTGGAAGTTTTTCTGATGCATGGATCTTGTAAAACGATCTTTCGCGAACATAACAGATGTGATAAATATAACTTTTCCTTGTTTTCTTTAACCAAACCACGCCGACAGAGACGGGCTCTGTGCCACTGTCCGCTTTTCGTGGTTGAATTTCAGCAGTAAAATCACACTTTAACGGACATATTTCCCAAACCGCTTCAAAATTTCTGCTGCTATTATTTCAGCTATATCCTTGTTCATTTTCACACACATTCAACCCACACTAATGACAAAATATTTGTTTAAACATCTTTTATTCTCAGCACAACCAAGTCACCCATTGCAGACCCACCTTTTGGCACTTAGTCATATATACAGTCATAATACTGATGTTTTCAGTGTCATACTCATACTGTCTCATAGTCATAATACTGTTGTTTTCAGTGTCATACTGACTCGTACAGTCATAATACTGATGTTTTCAGAGTCATACTCATATTGTCTCATACAGTCATAATGCTGATGTTTTCAGTGTCATATTGACTCATATAGTCATAATACTGGATTTTCAGTGTCATAGTTGTATTGACTCATACAATTATAATACTGATGTTTTCAGTGTCATATTGACTCATACATGATACAGTCATAATGCTGATGTTTTCAGTGTCATACTGACTCATACAGTCATAATGCTGATGTTTTCAGTGTCATACTGACTCATACAGTCATAATGCTGCTGTTTTCAGTGTCATTCTCATATTGACTCATCCAGTCATAATACTGATGTTTTCAGTGTCATACTCATATTGACTCATCCAGTCATAATACTGATGTTTTCAGTGTCATACTGACTCATACAGTCATGATACTGATGTTTTTAGTGTCAGCTGTCATACTCATATTGACTGTTAGTGTTACAGTCATAATGCTGTTTTCAGTGTCATACTGACTCATACAGTCATAATGCTGATGTTGTCAGCATCATACTGACTCATACAGTCACAATACTGATGTTTTCAGTGTCATATTGAGTCATACTGTCATAATACTGATGTTTTCGGTGTTAACTGTCATACTCATATTGACTCATAGTCATACAGTCATAATGCTGATGTTTTCAGCGTCACACATTGTTGACTCATACAGTCATAAATGCTGATGTTTTCAGTGTCATACTGACTCATACAGTCATAACACTGATGTTTTCAGTGTCATACTCATATTGACTCATACAGTCATAATGCTGATGTTTTCAGTGTCATACTGACTTGTCAGTCATAATGCTGATGTTCAGTGTCATGCTCATACTGACTCATCCAGTCATAATACTGATATTTTCAGTGTCATACTGACTCATACAGTCATGACGCTGATGTTTTCAGTGTCATACTCATATTGACTCCTACAGTCATAATATTGATGTTTCCAGCGTCATACTGGCTCATACAGTTATGATACTGATGTTATTAGTGTCGTACTCACATTTACTCGTATGGTCGTAATACTGATACTGTAATAGCATACAAGTCTATCACTGTGGTTCTACTGTGTTTGTTCTGGAATGCCCTGAAAGTGAAACTCGATAAAAACATTTCGGAAATAGGGATTGCCTGTCAAAGTTCCTGATGTGTCATGCAACACGTGTACAGCTGCATGTTTGGAAAACTGCAGCATTCCTGATTTGTGCTGAAGGTTGATGGAGTTCTGTGTACCAGAACTTGCACAAGTTGATCTTGGATGCATTGTGCGTGCGCTAAAGACAGATTTGTTGTTGGAGAGTCTCAGGGCATGCTTGAAAGTCTTGAAACAGAACTTAAACGACGGAAGTTGTTTCTCTAACGTTCCCTGAAGAGACCATTCTCAGGCGCAGAGCTAGAACCAGGACAGTAGTAGGCCTACACTATTTACAGGTATTCAAGAGCAAAAACTGAACTAGTGATAGTGCAGCAGGCCTACAGTATGTTCAAGAGTAGAAATTAAACTAGTAATAGTCGTCGCATTAATTAGGCCTACACTATTTATTATTTATGTTGATTTTGCTGGTGACTGTAATTCAAATTCCCTGTGCTTACCCTTACAGTACACTAACTTAAGAGGATGAATAAATATTCTTGATTCTTGAACATTGACTGGTCACTTTTTTGCTTTTAGTACTTTGTTCACATGACTGTAGCATTTGAACTAAGCATGACATGTAAGATATGATGTATTATACAATTTTCTAATAACTAATTGCATACGTAGGAATCCAGCTGACCAGGCAGGCCTTGACGAAGGTCAGAGCCTCATGGGCAAGAATTTGGATTGAGAGTAATCTATAGAACCAGGACAGGCATGGACTGTTGTTCTAATTTCTCTGTGGTAATTACTGTTAAATATATAATGATGTGGAAAGCTTCCAGCAGGACGGTAGTGCATGGCAAAAAAAATGTTTGGTTTTCTTTAATTTCTGCTGTAACATCAAATCAGTAAGCAGATTAGCTCGTCAGTGACCACAGGCACATAAGCACATAACGAATACAGTTTCACAGTCAGTAAGCAGATTGTGAAGTTGTATTAGTTATGCTTTCCACCGGGACATACTGCCGTCTTATAAATCATTTGTACGTTTTCCAAGTTCTCCTCACAACAGTCCCTGGGTGCAGCAAACAAAAGCACATGCTTGATCTCATTCTTTTGGTTACTACCACAGTAATACTAATAGTAATACAGTGGTACTACCACAGTAATAGTAATACAGTGGTACTACCACAGTAATAGTAATACAGTGGTACTACTACTACTACCACAGTAATAGTAATACAGTGGTACTACCACAGTAATAGTAATACAGTGGTACTACTACAGTAATAGTGATACAGTAGTACTACCACAGTAATAGTAATACAGTGGTACTACCACAGTAATAGTAATACAGTAGTACTACCACAGTAATAGTAATACAGTGGTACTACTACTACTACCACAGTAATAGTAATACAGTGGTACTACCACAGTAATAGTAATACAGTGGTACTACCACAGTAATAGTACTACAGTGGTACTACCCCAGTAAAGTAAAACAGTTCTATAATACCACAGTAATAGTAATACAGTGGTACTACCCCAGTAAAGAATAATGATACTACTACTACCAAGTAATAGTAATACAGTGGTCACCACAGTAATAGTAATACAGTAGTAATACCAAAAAATTTAAAGTGGTACTACTACTACTACTTTCCCCATAATAGTAATACAGTGGTACTACTACTATACCAAGTAATGTAAAAGTGCAAAGTAATATAAACAGTAGTACTACCACAGTAAAATAAAACGTGGTCTACTACTACTACTACCACAGTAATAGTAATACAGTGGTACTACTACGTAAAGTAATACAGTGGTCTACCACAGTAAAAGTAATACAGTGGTACTACAAGTAATAGTAATACGTGGTACTACCCCAGTAATAGTAAAACAGTTACTACCAAAATATTAATAAAATGGTAAATACTATACTACCCCAGTAAAAGTAATCAGTGGTACACTACATAACAGTGATACAGTGATACTACTACAGTAATCGTAATACAGTAGTACTACCACAGTAATAGTTACAGTAGTACTACCACTAAAAGTAATACAGTGGTACTACTACAGTAATAGTAATACAGTGGTACTACCACAGTAATACTAATAGTAATACAGTAGTACTACCAGAGTAATAGTAATACAGTGGTACTACTACTACTACCACAGTAATAGTAATACAGTGGTACTACTACAGTAATAGTAATACAGTGGTACTACCACAGTAATAGTAATACAGTGGTACCAATGAGTAAAGGATGCTGAGTGGAAAGCATGTGACTAACAACATGGGAGGTCACCACACTGCCCTTGTAAAGCATTGCCAGTTGAAGTCTTCCTCATGTGGTGCAATGTTTATTTGAACAGGTGTCAGAACTTTACAGTAACAATAGCACTAGTTTGCCTAGAAATATATTCCGTTAAAACAAATTATTATGCCGATGTGCCGGAAGTGGTTCCCAGTATCTTGGACAGTGAGCCACGTCTGTATTTTATTTACAGTATAAATGCTGAGGTTAGCAAGAGGGTCTTTTATTTACTGGCTGTTTTCACACTGCTTAGTGTCAGCAGAGCTGGTAGAAAGCACAGGTAGGGTCTCTTACTTAGTCACTTAGCTACCCAGGTATCCCTTCCCTTGCTCATTTTCCTTATTATTGGCTGAGAAGCAGTTGGGAGCTGCAAGTGCAAGACAAAAATAGGACCCCTTGTGGCCTCTTCCCCCCTTCTCTGCTGCCCCACTTCCCTTGCTTCCCCCCCCCCCCCCCCCCCCCCCCCCTTTTCTGGGGATCAGACAGTGGGGTAGGGAGTCTTAAGCTCGAATTTCCTTTTACCATCACTTTAACCCCTTTTCTTATTTCCTAACCCCCCCCCCCCCCCCCCCCTTCCCCCCCCCTGTTTCCCCCCCCCCCTTTTTCCCTTTCTCTTGCCTCCCCCCCCCCCCCCCCCCATCAGAAAGGGGGGGGTTTGGGACATACCAGCAGATATGCTTCCCTAAGCATGAGTAAGTGTGGCAAACTTCTTGGTTGCTATAGAAACTGAACAGGCATTTCTTTCACCTGCAGTGTTTGGGGTTCCTGGGGGTTACTGGCTGGGGAGCTAGATATGGGGTGTGCCTCTGTGTGTGTGTGTGTGTGTGTGTGTGTGTGTGTGTGTGTGTGTGTGTGTGTGTGTGTGTGTGTGGTGGCGGCCTGCCGTGTGTGTTGTGTGTGCCTCTGTGTGTGTGTGTGTGTGCCTGTGTGTGTGTGCCTGTGTGTGTGTGTGTGCCTGTGTGTGTGTGTGTGTGTGTTGGGGGGTGGGGTCAGGGGAGTGTTCTGAAACCGTTTTGATGGTGTTTCTGCAGATGGAGACTTGCAACTTTCCTTACTTATACTGTTTACTTGTTACTTCTCTTCTGACCCAGCTCTGATAATGTAATCTATAAATTATAATACAATGCAGTTGTTCAAGTTGTACTCAGACTCAGAGAGTCGCTACTGTAGGACATGTTCTTCAACTGGAAGCCAATGGAAGGTGGTTCAAAGGGAATGTCCAGCGTGCGGTCAGTTTTGTTCTGCTGAACAGGCTGCCAGGTCATACCCCTAGCATGGATGTTGGAAGCAGTGGACAGGTCAAGTTGGAGGTTATAATGGTGGGGCTGTTTAATGTGAACTAAATGGAAAACTAGAGACAGTCGGTGGTGGGGCTGTTTAACCCATTTGGCCCCAGACCAGCCGCTGTTGTTTCGCTACGAAATCCCTTGCGAAGGGAAGTAACTGTGTCAAAAGATCCCAGTATACAGCTATAAAAATCAGTAATAAACATCATACAAAAGTTTCAGCTCACTTCGTATTATTCCCAGTTTGCAAATACAATGTTCTTGTATATATTTTACAACAGGTTTTGCTTTTTTTGTGCTAAAAAATAAACGCATAATATTTTAAATTTTAAATCCCAAGTCAGAAATGTCTGCATGTGAATGTCAGGTTTTGGGGGGCCTACGGGGTAACTGACTTTGCAAAATTTCCATTTTGAATCTCCAAAGATGAAGCTCCGTAAGTTTGTTCGGGTGCCCACGGTAAGCGACTGAGCCAAATTTGCAGTTCAGATCTCAAAGGATGAAGCTCTGATGCCACTGCTAACAGTAGGCCTTTTGTTTATTTTCGGGCATCTATCGTGTGCTCACCTTGCAACTTTGAAAATTCACAGCGTCTCTCAAACTTCGCCAAACGTCAAATACAGGACATCGCCGGAATTAGTAAACAGTAGTGGGAATGAGGCTACAAGTCTTGTAAGAATCCTGTTCCTATTTGCATAAGCCGAGATGCTAGCATGGAGTGTCTGCTAGCCAGCTTCTACCGAGCAGTCTGGGGTTTCGCGGTAAGGCAAAAGAGTGGGCGGTGATGGGCGGTCTGGGGCCAAGTGGGTTATGTGAAATAAATGAAAAACTAGAGAGACAGTCAGCTGATGCCCCGTTCCTTTATTGCCCTGCTCTTACATCATCCTTTACCATTACCACTCACAGTTAAACACATCACATGATGTTGTACATGACTTCAAAGGATGAAATACATCATCCTTTACCATTCACAGTTAAACACATCACATGATGTTGCACATGATGTCAAAAGATGAAATACATCATTTACCATTACCTCTCACAGTTAAACACATCACATGATGATGTATATGATGTCAAAAGGTGAAATACATCATCCTTTACCACTCACAGTTAAACACAACACATGATATTGCACATGATGACTTCAGAGGATGAAATACATCATCCTTTACCACTCACAGTTAAACACATCACATGATGTTGCACATGATGTCAAAAGATGAAATACATCACCCTTTACCATTACTACTCACAGTTGAGTTAAACACATCACATGATGTTGTACAGGATGTCAAAAGATGAAATACATCATCCTTTACCATTACCACTCACAACTGAGTTAAACACATCACATGTTGTTGTACATGATGTCAAAAGATGAAAAACATCATCCTTTACCATTACCACTCACAATTGAGTTAAACACATCACATGATGTTGTACATGATGTCAAAAGATGAAATATATCATCCTTTACCACTACCACTCACATTTAAACACTTCACATGATGTACATAATGTCAAAAGATGAAATACATTTAAAAAATGATGTCAAAGGGATGTAGTGCATGTGTGTGAGTGTGTGTGTGTGTGTGTGTGTGTGTGTGTGTGTGTGTGTGTGTGTGTGTATGTGTGCGTATGTGTGTGTGTGTGTGTGTGTGTGTGTGTGTGTGTGTGTGTGGACCCATCAAGACTGCACTTTAAAGTAGCATGTGTGTGTTTGTTTCAGGGGCCTGTCCAGAATCAGTTTGAGAGCATTCAGCATGGCAGCATTCCACCCAAGATTGTGGACATTTCCTGCCATGCCTCACCGGATGGCAGCCTTGTGAGTTACACCTTTGTGTTAAACATACCTGTCAGGTGAGGTAGACCTGATGGCATCCTTGTGAGTTACACCTTTGTGTTAAACATACCTGTTAGGTGAGGTAGACCTGATGGCAGTTTTGTGAGTTATAGTCATATGGTTATACCTATGTGTTAAACATACCTGTCAGGTGAGGTAGACCGGATGGCAGTTTTGCGAGTTATAGTCTTATGGTTACACCTTTGTGTTAAACATACCTGTCAGGTGAGGTAGACCGGATGGCAACTTTGTGAGTTATAGTCATATGATTATACCTTTGTGTTAAACATACCTGTCAGGTGAGGTAGACCGGATGGCAACTTTGTGAGTTATAGTCATATGATTATACCTTTGTGTTAAACATACCTGTCAGGTGAGGTAGACCGGATGGCAGCTTTGTGAGTTATAGTCATATGGTTATACCTTTGTGTTAAACATACCTGTCAGGTGAGGTAGACCGAATGGCAGCTTTGTGAGTTATAGTCATATGGTTATACCTTTGTGTTAAACATACCTGTCAGGTGAGGTAGACTGTATGGCAGCTTTGTGAGTTATAGTCGTATGGTTATACCTTTGTGTTAAACATACCTGTCAGGTGAGGTGGTCCCTGGTGGTGGCCTTATGAGTTACACCTGAAGGGTTTAAACCTTGTCCATTCTTCCCTGATGGCAACATTGTTAGTTACACTGTATACATACATGTGTATAACCTGCTTAGCTCTGACTACTCTCAAACAAACCTCTGGATAAACAGGTCGGGATAACTTTAGTGCACTGTTGGCGTGGTGGACAGGTGGTTGTGGTGTACTTTTGGTGATGGACAGGTGATTGTGGTATACTGTAGGTATGGTGGACAGGTGGTTATGGTGTACTGTTGGTGTGCTGGACAGGTGGTTGTGGTGTACTGTTGGTGTAGTGGACAGGTGGTTGTGGTGTACTGTTGGTGTAGTGGACAGGTGGTTGTGGTGTACTTTTGGTGTTGGACAGGTGATCATGGTATACTGTAGGTATGGTGGACAGGTGGTTGTGGTGTACTGTTGGTGTGTTGGACAGGTGATCATGGTATACTGTAGGTATGGTGGACAGGTGGTTGGGGTGTACTGTTGTAGTTTTGGACAGGTGATCATGGTATACTGTAGGTATGGTGGGCAGGTGGTTGGGGTGTACTGTTGTGGTTTTGGACAGGTGATCATGGTATACTGTAGGTATGGTGGACAGGTGGTTGGGGTGTACTGTTGTGGTTTTGGACAGGTGATCATGGTATACTGTAGGTATGGTGGACAGGTGGTTGTGGTGTATTGTTTGTGTGGTGGACAGGTGGTTGTGGTGTACTGTTGGTGGGATGGACAGCTGACTGAAGTGTACTGTTGATGTGGTGGACAGCTGACTGAAGTGTACAGTTGATACGATGGACAGCTGACTGAGTTTACTGTTGATACGATGGACAGGTGAGTGAAGTGTACTGTTGATACGATGGACAGGTGACTGAAGTGTACTGTTGGTACGATGGACAGGTGACTGAAGTGTACTGTTGATACGATGGACAGGTGGTGATGGCCAAGATCGAGTCGCAGGACTTATTGCTGTCAGTGTTTGCCAGTCAGCAGACCGGCGAGGGTGTGCGCCTGACCAACTGCATTGCCCACGTCCTCAAGCTGAATGGGACGGTAAGTTGGGGTCAGCATTGCCCACGTCCTCAAGCTGAATGGGACGGTAAGTTGGGGTCAGCATTGCCCACGTCCTCCAGCTGAATGGGACGGTAAGTTGGGGTCAGCATTGCCCACGTCCTCAAGCTGAATGGGACTGTATGTTGGGGTCAGCATTGCCCACGTCCTCCAGCTGAATGGGACGGTAAGTTGGGGTCAGCATTGCCCATGTCCTCAAACTGAATAATAACGATAATAATAATGGATACTTAGAGCACCAAACCTGCACAGGCCCTAAGCACTTACACATTCTTTAAGTGTACATATTTTCAAGATTCAACGCATACAATGCACGTATGCCCACACACACAGTCATATCAGGGCAATCTGTGTGTGTCTGTCAGTGTACATGTATGTGTATTTTTAGCTCTGTGTGTGTCTGTCAGTGTACAGTAGGTGTATTTTTAGCTCTGTGTGTGTCTGTCAGTGTACAGTAGGTGTATTTTTAGCTCTGTGTGTGTCTGTCAGTGTACATGTGCAGTTCTGTTTTTGTCAGTATACACATGCATGTATTTCAGTGTGTGTGTGTGTGTGTGTGTGTGTGTGTGTGTCTCAGTGTGCACATGTATGTATATATCTATCTGTTAGTGTGTGTCAGTGTACACATGTATTGTTGTCTGTTTGTGTGTGTCAGTATACACATGTATGTATTTCAGTCTGTGTGTGTGTGTGTGGTGTGTGTGTGTGTGTGTGTGTGTGTGTGTGTGTGTGTGAGTGTACACATGTATTTCTGTCTGTTTGTGTGTGTCAGTGTGCCTTGTGAGCATTGTTCACTACCTGTGTGTGTCAGTGTGCCTTGTCAGCACTGTTCACTACCTGTGTGTGCCTTGTGAGCACTGTTCACTACCTGTGTGTGTCAGTGTGCCTTGTCAGCACTGTTCACTACCTGGGTGTGCCTTGTGAGCACTGTTCACTACCTGTGTGTGTCAGTGTGCCTTGTCAGCACTGTTCACTACCTGTGTGTGCCTTGTGAGCACTGTTCACTACCTGTGTGTGTCAGTGTGCCTTGTCAGCACTGTTCACTACCTGTGTGTGTCAGTGTGCCTTGTCAGCACTGTTCACTACCTGTGTGTGCCTTGTGAGCACTGTTCACTACCTGTGTGTATCAGTGTGCCTTGTGAGCACTGTTCACTACCTGTGTGTGTCAGTGTGCCTTGTCAGCACTGTTCACTACCTGTGTGTGTCAGTGTGCCTTGTCAGCACTGTTCACTACCTGTGTGTGCAAGATGACAGGAATTGTCACCTGCTGTAATGCCTCACCTGCTTGCTTGCTTCATTTGCAGGTGCAGATCAAAGCCTATTGTGAGAAGAAAGATGTCAAGGTCAAAGCTATATTTGAAAATCCTCCTGAGGTCAGGGTTCTTGTCAAACCAACCAATCCCTACCAGGTGAGTTTATAGCAATAATATTATTTATGGTGCTCCTTCTCATCAGAGCCCAGGGCACTTACAAAGACCTAAGGATATGCTTATTTTATCACACCCACCCACACACAGACACACACACACACACACACACATGCAGGCATGCACACATACGCATGCACGCATGCCACACACACACACACACACACACACACACCACACACACACACACACATCACACACACAACACACACACACACACACACACACACACACACACACACACACACACCAAAACACACACACACACACACACACTCACACACACAGCTGACAATAAAAGTGCTGGTTAATACCATGGCTCCTGCTGGACTTGTTTCTAGTACTGCAGTAGGGCTCCCTGTGTGTGCAGGTCAAAGTTTGAGAGGTGGAGTGAGGGTCGTGTTAAGTGTGGGAGGTGGAGTGAGGGTCGTGTTAAATGTGGGAGGTGGAGTGAGGGTTGTGTTAAATGTGGGAGGTGGAGTGAGGTTCGTGTTAAATGTGGGAGGTGGAGTGAGGGTTGTGTTAAGTGTGGGAGGTGGAGTGAGGGTCATGTTAAATGTGGGAGGTGGAGTGAGGGTTGTGTTAAGTGTGGGAGGTGGAGTGAGGGTTGTGTTAAATGTGGGAGGTGGAGTGAGGGTTGTGTTAAACGTGGGAGGCGGAGTGAGGGTTGTGTTAAATGTGGGAGGCGGAGTGACTGAGTGAGGATTTCCTTGTTGATTGCTTTGAGGATCCCACAACCTTGGTTGACCTTGGAGTGGTCGAGCAGAATGTGCGCAATGCCCTGGCCCTGGCCACCACCACCTTCACCATCACCTCGCTGTTGATGCCTGGTGACTTGTCCACCATCCCAGGACACTGCCCGGAGGAGGAGGTGGCGCCCACCAAGCCTGGCGAGATCCGAGTCAGGGCCTCCGATGCTGGCTGGGGCATGAGCTCCCATGACATCGCTCTCCTCAATCAGGTCAGTGTGCGTGTGTGTGTGTGTCTGTGTGTGTGTGTGTGTGCTCTCTTGAATCAGGTCAGAGTGTGTGTGTGTTGTGTGTGTGTGTGTGTGTGTGTGTGTCTGTGTGATTGCTGTCTTGAATCAGGTCTGTGTGTGTGTGTGTGTGTGTGTGTGTGTGTGTGTGTGTGTGTGTGTGTGTGTGTGTGTGGTGTGTGTGTTGTGTTTTTCGAATCAGGTCATTTGGGGTTTGTGTGTGTGTGGTTTTTTTTCCGTTCAGTGTCAGTGTGTTTTGTGTGTGTGTGGTTGTTTTCCTGAATCAGGTCAGTGTTGTTGTGTGTGTGTGGTTGTTTTCTGAATCAGGTCAGTGGTGTTTGTGTGTGTGTGGTTGTTTTCCTGAATCAGGTCAGTGTGTGTTTGTGTGTGTGTGGTTGTTTTCCTTGAATCAGTCAGTGTTTGTTTGTGTGTGTGTGGTTGTTTTCCTGAATCAGGTCAGTGTGTGTTTGTGTGTGTGTGGTTGTTTTCCTGAATCAGGTCAGTTGTGTTTGTGTGTGTGTGGTTGTTTTCCTGAATCAGGTCAGTGTGTGTTTGTGTGTATGATTGCTGTCCAGAATCAGGTCTGTGTGTGTGTGTGTGCATGCATGCATTTGTGCATGCGTGTGTGTTTGTGTGTGTTTGCTCTCCTGAATCAGGTCAGTGTATGTGTGTGCGCGCGTGTGGTTGCTTTCCTGAATCAGGTCAGTAGAGCTGCCAATCACTACGTTTTGGCCGAAGTTTGCTATGCCCAAGGGCGCTGCGCTATGCTGCTACGCTGATGATCATATCACTATGCTCTCCCTCAGAAAACAACAATTGTTTATTTTCAATCCCATGCGTGCGTGTGGGCATCAGATTTGCCAGAAACCGGTTGCGCATGTCCCTTTTTTGTGTCTGATGTGTTGGTTGTGCCACAGCCAATCGGCGTTCGCGTTTTAACCAGCTGACCAATCGTAGCGTTCGGTTCAATTCCCGCTCTTATGCGTCACTTCATGGCGAGACAACTTCCATTTTCAATCATTTCAGATCGCCATGCCGAAGTGAGAAGCTGAAAGCCAGCTTCCGGGTGATGAATCTCATAAAAAAAATGCAGACCAAAATTTTCGGGAAGAGTATCATACAGAAAAGTTTCTGTGCAGAGTGCCAAGCATGTGAAGTGCAGCACCTGCTGCTTTAGTTCTTGGGACTTTTCTGTCGCCCATGGCGGAATGTACGACGTCGAACAACGCGTCAACTCGAAGTGTCACATCAACAAAGAAAAAGCAATAGGAAGTACACTGAAGATTTCCCATTAATTTTGATGGGTTGTGAGATGCCGTCTTCACAGCATTTGGACATAATTTGAGCAGAGATGCTTTTCACAAATTTCTTTGTAGTGCACAACATCGCTCTCTCTGCAGCCGATCATGACATCTGTTCTGGCGCACATTACTGCAAAAGCGAATTGCGAAAGAAGAACATGTGTATATATGACTTAGTGCCAAAAGGTGTGCAAGAAAAGAGGACAGAGGTACTAGAAAATAAAGTTGACAGGATGTGAGTGAGTAATGCATTTTTGAATGAACCATGTGAATTCATCCACCAGTGAAGGGAGAAGGCAGTGCTGCTCTTCGTTCCTGAGAAATTTGACTTTCAGTGTGATTTGTGACAAGATGTTGAACATTACACATTACAACAAGCCCACATCACTGTGCTGCTAATCATGCAGTTAACTGTGAAAACCCAGCTGATCTTACAAGATGTGATCCACATGAGTATTACCAAGTAAACTGTTGTTTGTTCTGTGTCACACAGAACAGCATGCTACACATAGTTTGTTGCAATACATAACGTTCAACATACAGCCAATCTTGAACATTTTTAAATGAATAAAAAGCAACACATTTTGAAACATAAACAGTTATTCTTTAATTTGAACAATATGTGACAAGGAAGATTTGATGATTTTTTCCCCTCAAATTTAAGCTTTCGTTTACATAAACAGCAAATGATGTAAGAAATATGTGAACATTACTATTTCAACAAGATGTACAATGCTGTTTGTTTCTTGATGAAAATGATAAATCAGTAACTTTTTATTACTGTAAATATAAAGACATAACTATTTCCATGTGAACAGTTTTTGCTGCATTAATTTTGTTGTAGTGGATAACAACGTTAATGAGACAACATGGTACTTTGTTTTTCATAACAAAATAAGTAATACTTATTATTTAACAAACAAGTAAGTGTTTTTGTAAGAGAAAAAGGAGCAAGTAAGAGTAAGTGCAACTTTTGCTGCTTTTGGGTGTCACAGGAAAACACATGCAACCTGTCATCCATGCGTTTCTTGGTCATGTTGACTCGGGTGCCTAGGACAAAAATAGTTGAACAGTTAACTTAAAAGTGAAAGAATTAATAATAATAAAATATAAAAAATCATAATAAGTATTACTAAAAAAATCACAGCCAAAGAATAATGCTATTAAGATCGGCACCTTACATTTTTAGAACTCTGGAAGGCAAACAGGTATGGTCACTATAGTTATGTCGAACATTATTATTCCCACAGCTCGTGTTGTAATCGTAATGTTCAACACCTGACTTGATGACTTTAACCTGTGTTAACTTGAATTGTCTGCCATATATGATGATTTGTTTGAAGACGTAGTTTGTAAACAAAATGTTGTTTGTAAACAAAACGAACTGCATTAAGTGCAAGCAAAAAATGTGAAGAGTACGATCAGAATATACTGTTTATAACCATTCTGCTGTCGCACATTACGATTTCAGCACACACCCATGTTGTAAGAAACTCGGTGAAAACAAATTTACGAAAGCATCTGAACAAACTTTAGATCGACAGCAACAAAAACTCAATCTGTATGCTAACATTCCGATACTTTTAAAAGATTGGCATATACCAATATAAATATCATCGTATAACCGGAAGATTTGACTAAATCTCCATGAACGTTTAAATTAAGTTGAACGTTACGGTCTTCAAAAATATTATCACACACCTTTCGCATATATCAGAATGTCTCTTCCATGCAGCCATGTGCTAAAAGCAAATGACCTGGATGTGTAACATGGCTAACCGGAAGTAGTGCAAAAGCACAAAAACTTTTTTTTTTCCTTTTGCTTGTTTAATACTTTGTTGAACGTTATTCATTGCGACAATTTTATGAAGAATGGCAAAATATATTTTAAAAACTACCCAGACATTTGGCAGTAAAATAAACATTGGCGCCTGATGCAGTGACGTACCACAGTGACTGGAGTAAAGTTTTGACGAAAGAGAAAGTCCGTTCTTCACTAGATTGTCTGCGGATGCTGGTCATGAAACATTTCAACACACATAACGTTCGACCGAGGGATATTTCAGAGCCTCTAACTCCAAAAACAAAACTTAGTGATTTTATATGCACTGTGTAAAGCGATATCTCCTCTGTGCAAATCGGTGACTGAGGTAATGTTTTGATTTGTCATGTATGTGAATGAAAGCATCAAAAGCACTCACTGTGAGCGTGTCCGTTTTCAGGAGTCGAATTTCGTGGCGCTTTTCACTTTCAAAAAATAATATTTCTCCAGCTGCTCCAGATTTGGAGCTCATATTGTTTCCACTGTGATACTGACTAATTATGAACGCACAAAGTAACAACAAGACAGAGTGTTTGAAACAGATTTTATTGACAGTCAAAAATGGACCCCCCATTTGCGCACCTTTTGGCACTAAGTCATATATATGCTACGTTCAAAATCTAATTGCTACACTTAAAATCTGATTTTGCTGCACTAAAGTCAAGAGAAGGGTGGGCAGCTCTGGGTCAGTGTGTGCGTCTGACTTCTCTCCTGAATGAAGTCGGTGTCTGTGTGGTTGCTCTTCTCTATTAGCTCAGTGTCTGTGTGGTTGTTCTCTATTAGCTCAGTGTCTGTGTGGTTGTTCTCAGTGAGCTCAGTGTCTGTGTGGTTGTTCTCTATTAGCTCAGTGTCTGCGTGTGGTTGTTCTCAGTGAGCTCAGTGTCTGTGTGGTTGTTCTCTATGAGCTCTGTGTCTGTGTGGTTGCTCTTCTCTATGAGCTCAGTGTCTGTGTGGTTGTTCTCATGAGCTCAGTGTCTGTGTGGTTGTTCTCTATGAGCTCAGTGTCTGTGTGGTTGTTCTCAGTGAGCTCAGTGTCTGTGTGGTTGTTCTCTATTAGCTCAGTGTCTGTGTGGTTTTCATGAGCCAGTGTGTTGTTCTCAGTGAGCTCAGTGTCTGTGTGGTTGTTCTCTATGAGCTCAGTGTCTGTGTGTTGTTCTCTATGAGCTCAGTGTCTGTGTGGTTGTCTCTATACTCAGTGTCTTGTGGTTGTTCTTATGAGCTCAGTGTCTGTGTGGTTGTTCTCAATGAGCTCAGTGTCTGTGTGGTTGTTCTCAATGAGCTCAGTGTCTGTGTGGTTGTTCTCAGTGAGCTCAGTGTCTGCGTGTGGTTGTTCTCTATGAGCTCAGTGTCTGTGTGGTTGTTCTCAGTGAGCTCAGTGTCTGTGTGGTTGTCTCTATGAGCTCAGTGTCTGTGTGGTTGTTCTCTATGAGCTCAGTGTCTGTGTGGTTGTTCTCTATGAGCTCAGTGTCTGTGTGGTTGTTCTCTATGAGCTCAGTGTCTGTGTGTTGTTCTCTATTAGCTCAGTGTCTGTGTGGTTGTTCTCTATGAGCTCAGTGTCTGTGTGCGTTGTTCTCTATTAGCTCAGTGTCTGTGTGGTTGTTCTCTATTAGCTCAGTGTCTGTGTGGTTGTTCTCTATGAGCTCAGTGTCTGTGTGGTTGTTCTCTATGAGCTCAGTGTCTGTGTGGTTGTTCTCTATAGCTCAGTGTCTGTGTGGTTGTTCTCTATGAGCTCAGTGTCTGTGTGGTTGGTGTCTCATGAGCTCAGTGTCTGTGTGGTTGTTCTCAGTGAGCTCAGTGTCTGTGTGGTTGTTCTCAGTGAGCTCAGTGTCTGTGGTGGTTGTTCTCTATGAGCTCAGTGTCTGTGTGGTTGTTCTCTATGAGCTCAGTGTCTGTGTGTGGTTGTTCTCAGTGAGCTCAGTGTCTGTGTGGTTGTTCTCAGTGAGCTCAGTGTCTGTGTGTGGTTGTTCTCTATGAGCTCAGTGTCTGTGTGGTTGTTCTCTATGAGCTCAGTGTCTGTGTGGTTGTTCTCAGTGAGCTCAGTGTCTGTGTGGTTGCTCTCTATGAGCTCAGTGTCTGTGTGGTTGTTCTCTATGAGCTCAGTGTCTGTGTGGTTGTTCTCTATGAGCTCTGTCTGTGTGGTTGTTCTCTATGAGCTCAGTGTCTGTGTGGTTGTTCTCTATGAGCTCTGTCTGTGTGGTTGTTCTCAGTGAGCTCAGTGTCTGTGTGGTTGTTCTCAATGAGCTCAGTGTCTGTGTGGTTGTTCTCTATGAGCTCAGTGTCTGTGTGGTTGTTCTCAGTGAGCTCAGTGTCTGTGTGGTTCTCAGTGAGCTCAGTGTCTGTGTGGTTGTTCTCAGTGAGCTCAGTGTCTGTGTGGTTGTTCTCTATGAGCTCAGTGTCTGTGTGGTTGTTCTCAGTGAGCTCAGTGTCTGTGTGGTTGCTCTCCCGCTGTTTTGCTGTTCTGAATTAGCTTTGTGGGTTGGGCGTGGGAGGGAGAGTTGGGGCAGAGAGGATTAGCATGCATGCAGACTGCAGTGGTTTGGCTGTGTACTGCTAACTCATCATGGTGGGTGGCAGTGGGTACTGCAGTGGTTTGGCTGTGTACTGCTAACTCATCATGGTGGCTGGCAGTGGGTACTGCAGTGGTTTGGCTGTGTACTACTAACTCATCATGGTGGGTGGCAGTGGGTACTGCAGTGGTTTGGCTGTGTACTCTAACTCATCATGGTGGCTGGCAGTGGGTACTGCAGGGGTTTTCTGTGCTACTACTATCATGGTGGGTGGCAGTGGGTACTGCAGGGGTTTTCTTTTACTATAAATCATGGTGGGTGGCAGTGGGTACTGCAGTGGTTTGGCTGTGTACTACTAACTCATCATGGTGGCTGGCAGTGGGTACTGCAGTGGTTTGGCTGTGTACTACTATCATGGTGGGTGGCAGTGGGTACTGCAGTGGTTTGGCTGTGTACTAGCTAACTCATCATGGTGGGTGGCTGTGGGTACTGCAGTGGTCTGTACTATAAATCATGGTGGGTGGCTGTGGGTACTGCAGTGGTCTGTACTATAAATCATGGTGGGTGGCTGTGGGTACTGCAGTGGTCTGTACTATAAATCATCATGGTGGGTGGCTGTGGGTACTGCAGTGGTCTGTACTATAAATCATCATGGTGGGTGGCTGTGGGTACTGCAGTGGTCTGTACTATAAATCATGGTGGGTGGCTGTGGGTACTGCAGTGGTCTGTACTATAAATCATCATGGTGGGTGGCTGTGGGTACTGCAGTGGTTTGGCTGTGTACTATAAATCATCATGGTGGGTGGCTGTGGGTACCGCAGTGGTTTGGCTGTGTACTATAAATCATCATGGTGGGTGGCTGTGGGTACCGCAGTGGTTTGGCTGTGTACTATAAATCATCATGGTGGGTGGCTGTGGGTACACCAGTCACAAGTTTTTAATACCCCAGAATCTGAATAATAGGAGGGGGTTGGTAAGTAAGTAAGTAAGTAACTTGGTGTTTTATGCCCAGTCAACCAGTAGGTTCTATCAGGGGGATGGAGAGGTTGGGGAGTTGGGTGATGTTGGTGGGGGCTGGGGGCGTGACAGGTACTTAGATATAATTCCCTGAATCACAGTGGGCTCCAGTGATGCCATTGGTCTGAGCAAAACTGATAGTACTGGCTTCAGGAATCGCAGACCACGCCAGTGACATCACTGTCTTCAGTCAGACCACGCCAGTGACATCACTGTCTTCAGTCAGACCACTCCAGTGACATCACTGTCTTCAGTCAGACCACTCTGGTGACATCACTGTCTTCAGTCAGACCACTCTGGTGACATCATTGTCTTCAGTCAGACCACACCAGTGACATCACTGTCTTCAGTCAGACCACACCAGTGACATCACTGTCTTCAGTCAGACCACGCCAGTGACATCACTGTCTTCAGTCAGACCACTCCAGTGACATCACTGTCTTCAGTCAGACCACTCCAGTGACATCACTGTCTTCAGTCAGACCACTCTGGTGACATCACTGTCTTCAGTCAGACCACTCTGGTGACATCACTGTCTTCAGTCAGACCACTTTGGTGACATCACTGTCTTCAGTCAGACCACACCAGTGACATCACTGTCTTCAGTCAGACCACTCTGGTGACATCATTGTCTTCAGTCAGACCACTCTGGTGACATCACTGTCTTCAGTCATACCACTCTGGTGACATCACTGTCTTCAGTCAGACCACTCTGGTGACATCACTGTCTTCAGTCAGACCACTCTGGTGACATCACTGTCTTCAGTCAGACCACTTTGGTGACATCACTGTCTTCAGTCAGACCACACCAGTGACGTCACTGTCTTCAGTCAGACCACTCCAGTGACCTCACTGTCTTCAGTCAGACCACACCAGAGACATTACTCTTCAGTCAGACCACTCCAGTGACATCACTGTCTTCAGTCAGACCACTCCAGATACATCACTGTCTTCAGTCAGACCACTCCAGATACATCACTGTCTTCAGTCAGACCACTCCAGATACATCACTGTCTTCAGTCAGACCACTCCAGATACATCACTGTCTTCAGTCAGACCACTCCAGAGTACCATTCACTTGTCTTCAGTCAGACCACTCTGGTGACATCACTGTCTTCAGTCAGACCACTCTGGTGACATCACTGTCTTCAGTCAGACCACTCTGGTGACATCACTGTCTTCATTCAGACCACTCCAGTGACATCACTGTCTTCAGTCAGACCACACCAGTGACATCACTGTCTTCAGTCAGACCACTCTGGTGACATCGCTGTCTTCAGTCAGACCACTCTGGTGACATCAGTCTTCAGTCAGACCACACCAGTGACATCACTGTCTTCAGTCAGACCACTCCAGTGACATCACTGTCTTCAGTCAGACCACTCTGGTGACATCACTGTCTTCAGTCAGACCACTCCAGTGACATCACTGTCTTGGGTGAGAGACCACTCCATTGACATCACTGTTTTGGGTCAGAGAATGCTTCAGTGATGTCACTCGCTTGAGTCGGAGAATGCCGTAATGACATCAGTCTCTTAAGTGAAAAGAAACGCCAGTGTTGTCACTCAGTTGAATCGGAGAGGGTTCCAGTGGCATTACTCGAGTCATAAGAAAATTCCAACAAGATCACTCACTTGAACTGAAGAACACTGACATCATTCTTTTGAGTCAAGAGGAAACTCCAATAGCATCACTTTGTTGAATCAGATACAGTTCCAGTGACGTCAGTGTTGAATCGAGAGGAAACACTAATGGCTTCACACTCTTTGATCCTTAATCAAATGACATAAACTCTTTAATCAAGAGACATCACACTGTTGAATCAAGAGGAAACTCCAGTGATGTCACTTTGAATCAAGAGGAAACTCCAGTGACGTCATTCTTGAATCAAGAGGAAATTCCAGTGATGTCACTTTTGAATTAAGAGGAAATTACAGTGTCGTCACTCTTGAATCAAGAAGAAATTACAGTGACGTCACTCTTGAATTAAGAGGAAATTACAGTGTCGTCACTCTTGAATCAAGAAGAAATTACAGTGACGTCACTCTTGAATTAAGAGGAAATTACAGTGTCGTCACTCTTGAATCAAGAGGGAGCTCCAGTGACATCACTCTTGAATCAAGAGGAGAGGGAGCTCCAGTGATGTCACTCTTGAATCAAGAGGAAACTCCAATGGCAGGGCTGCCAACCCTTGCACTTTGGTCATAACTGATGACACTGGAATAGACTGTTACAGTGTTAGGCGTGTGCTGACATCGTCATGCCAGCCCTGCTGTATTAAGCTGTTACAGTGTTAGGCGTGTGCTGACATCGTCATGCCAGCCCTGCTGTATTAAGCTGTTACAGTGTTAGGCGTGTGCTGACATCGTCATGCCAGCCCTGCTGTATTAAGCTGTTACAGTGTTAGGCGTGTGCTGACATCGTCATGCCAGCCCTGCTGTATTAAGCTGTTACAGTGTTAGGCGTGTGCTGACATCGTCATGCCAGCCCTGCTGTATTAAGCTGTTACAGTGTTAGGCGTGTGCTGACATCGTCATGCCAGCCCTGCTGTATTAAGCTGTTACAGTGTTAGGCGTGTACTGACATGGTCATGACAGCCCTGCTGTATTAAGCTGTTACAGTGTTAGGCGTGTGCTGACATCATCTGATGGTAGTGTTCATATTATAGCAGGGGATTCTGTTAACTTGAATGTCATCCATTTTATAGCATGTGATTCCGTTAACATGAATGTCGTCCATTTTTATAGCACATGATTCCATTAACATGTCATCCATTTTTATGGCACATGATTCCTTTAACATGAATGTCATCTGTTTTTATAGCACATGATTCCATTAACATAATTGTCATCCATTTTTGTAGCACGTGATTCTGTTAACTTGAATGTCATCCACTTTATAGCACGTGATTCTGTCAGCGTGAATCTTCTTCATTTTTATAGCTCATGATTTTGTTTATTTGAATGTCATCCACTTTTATAGCATTCCGTTAATGTAAATGTTGCCCATTTTTATAGCACATGATTCCGTTCAATACTCAGCGTGCTCAAGGAGATTGAAATGAAAAACAGAGGAAACCATATTCATTAAAATAAAGAAGAAAAGACACATGCCCTTTAAATGAAGGTAGAAAGAGTATGTAAGTCATCCAGTGTAATGTGGTGTAGTGTAAAAGAGTATATGTAAGGTACTTATCCTAGTGTAATGTGGTGTAGTGTAAAAGAGTATATGTAAGGTACTTATCCTAGTGTAATGTGGTGTAGTGTAAAAGAGTATATGTAAGGTACTTATCCTAGTGTAATGTGGTGTAGTGTAAAAGAGTATATGTAAGGTACTTATCCTAATGTAAATGTGGTGTAGTGTAAAAGGGAGTTATATGTAAGGTACTTATCCTAATGTAATGTGGTGTAGTGTAAAAGAGTGTATGTAAGGTACTTATCCTGGTGTAGTGTAAAAGAGTATATGTAAGGTACTTATCCTGGTGTAGTGTAAAAGAGTATAGTAAGGTACTTATCCTAGTGTAATGTGGTGTAGTGTAAAAGAGTATATGTAAGGTACTTATCCTAGTGTAATGTGGTGTAGTGTAAAAGAGTATATGTAAGGTACTATCCTAATGTAATGTGGTGTAGTGTAAAAGAGTATATGTAAGTTACTTATCCTAATTTAATGTGGTGTAATGTAAAAGAGTATATGTAAGGTGTTTATCCTAATGTAATGTGGTGTAGTGTAAAAGAGTATATGTAAGGTACTTATCCTAATGTTATGTGGTGTAATGTAAAAGAGTATATGTAAGGTGTTTATCCTAATGTAATGTGGTGTAGTGTAAAAGAGTATATGTAAGGTGTTTATCCTAATGTAATGTGGTGTAATGTAAAAGAGTATATGTAAGGTGTTTATCCTAATGTGAGCCCAAAGCACAAGATACAAACACAATAAGGTCAGCAAAATGTCAACATGACCTAGAGCACAATGAACTCTACTAATTACACAAACACACAACAACACTTCATTTAACATCTAATTTCTTCCTCATCCCTTCCAGCACGCACTCTCAGAACCGGCATGTTTTCAGACATCTGCGTAATGCTGACCAGTCTGCTTCCCTCTTTGCTTTAAGGGTCTCCAGCGATGGCAGGGCATGAGCTGAATATCAGGGGGAGGAGGGTTGTGGGGGGGGGCAGAGGGGGGAGGCAGCAGGCATCAGTGTACTGCAGGTGTGCAGCGTTGTGCGCCAGGTGTGGAGTACAGTGGGCAGCAGTTCAGGTGTTGCTCGGTCGCCGCATTCACTGTGTCTGTTATACTCACTGTGGTTCACCCGGTGATTCACCGTCGGTTGTGTGCAGCGGTTCACCGCCCAGAACCTGCAGAACCAGATGGCTCAGCTAGCATCCTCCATCCAGCAGCCGTCGCTGTCCCAGATGGCGCCGGTGGTGCAGCAGGTGCCCCCTCAGAGCCGCCCCCACCCGGTGCACAACTGTGTCCGTGCAGAAAAGTCCCGAAGCCATTCACAGCATCTCTGTGCAGCCTGTCAGACACGAACAGCAGCTGACTCAGGTAGCGCAGGAACCGTTCAGTGAAGAAGTAAACACCTGACTCAGGTACGCAGGAACCGTTCAGTGAAGAAGTAAACACCTGACTCAGGTACGCAGGAACCGTTCAGTGAAGAAGTAAACACCTGACTCAGGTAGGCAGGAACCGTTCAGTGAAGAAGTAAACACCTGACTCAGGTAGGCAGGAACCGTTCAGTGAAGAAGTAAACACCTGACTCAGGTAGGCAGGAACCGTTCAGTGAAGAAGTAAACACCTGACTCAGGTAGGCAGGAACCGTTCAGTGAAGAAGTAAACACCTGACTCAGGTAGGCAGGAACCGTTCAGTGAAGAAGTAAACACCTGACTCAGGTAGGCAGGAACCGTTCAGTGAACAAGTAAACACCTGACTCAGGTAGGCAGGAACCATTCAGTGAACAGCTGACTTAGGTAGGCAGGAACATTCAGTGAACAGCTGACTTAGGTAAGGCAGGAACTGTTCAGTGAACAGCTGACTTAGGTAGGCAGGAATCATTCACTGAACAAGTAAACACCTGACACAGGCAGGCAGGAAATGTTCAGTGAAGAAGTAAACACCTGACTCAGGAGGCAGGAACCGTTCAGTGAACAAGTAAACACCTGACTCAGGTAGGCAGGAACCGTTCAGTGAACAAGTAAACACCTGACTCAGGCAGGCAGGAACCGTTCAGTGAACAAGTAAACACCTGACTCAGGTAGGCAGGAACCGTTCCATGAACAAGTAAACGCCTGACTCAGGTAGGCAGGAACTGTTCCATGAACAAGTAAACGCCTGACTCGGGTAGACAGGAACCGTTTAGTAAACAGATGACTCCGTGGTGTGCAGGTAAAAGGACAATAACAGGACGTATAAAGATGTGGTGCGTAGGTAAAAGGACAATAATAGGGCGTATAAAGATGTGGTGCGTAGGTAAAAGGACAATAACAGGACATATAAAGATGTGGTGCGTAGGTAAAAGGACAATGGCAGGACGTATAAAGATGTGTGTAGGTAAAAGGACAATAACAGGACGTATAAAGATGTGCGTAGGTAAAAGGACAATAACAGGACATATAAAGATGTGCGTAGGTAAAAGGACAATAACAGGATGTATAAAGATGTGGTGCGTAGGTAAAAGGACAATGGCAGGACATATAAAGATGTGGTGCGTAGGTAAAAGGACAATGGCAGGACATATAAAGATGTGGTGCATAGGTAAAAGGACAATGGCAGGACATATAAAGATGTGGTGCGTAGGTAAAAGGACAATGGCAGGACATATAAAGATGTGGTGCGTAGGTAAAAGGACAATGGCAGGACATATAAAGATGTGGTGCGTAGGTAAAAGGACAATGGCAGGACATATAAAGATGTGTGTAGGTAAAAGGACAATGGCAGGACGAAAAAGTGTGTGTAGTAAAGGAAAATATGTGTGTAGGTAAACGGACAATGGCAGGACGTATAAAGATGTGTGTAGGTAAAAGGACAATGGCAGGACGTATAAAGATGTGTGTAGGTAAAAGGACAATGGCAGGATGTATAAAGATGTGTATAGGTAAAAGGACTGGACGGTGGAGGTTTAGAAACTTGGAGAGTTATAGCTCATCAGTTGATGGGACCTAAACCCACGTTCATCCTGGACAGCCAGTGGGAGTTCTGGTCAGTGTCAGCGTCCTGTGAACCAACAGACACCCGAGTGCTCGTGCTGTGCTGAGCACTGCATTTGTGTGCGGAGTGGGCGGAGCTTCCTGGCTAAAGACTGGAAGTTGGTGCCCAAGCTACAGAGTAGAAGTCAATGAGTGAAGTAAGAGTGGTTACGATTGGACAGTGGGAAATCAGTATATTTGAGTGAAGTAAGAGTGGTTACGATTGGACAGCGGGAAATCAGTATATTTGAGTGAAGTAAGAGTGGTTACGATTGGACAGCAGGAAATCAGTATATTTGAGTGAAGTAAGAGTGGTTACGATTGGACAGCAGGAAATCAGTATATTTGAGTGAAGTAAGAGTGGTTATGATTGGACAGCAGGAAATCAGTATATTTGAGTGAAGTAAGAGTGGTTACGATTGGACAGCAGGAAATCAGTATATTTCAGTGAAGAGTGGTTATAATTGGACAGCAGATCAGTATTGTGTAGTGGTTGTTTATAGTTGTACAGCAGATCAGTATTGTGTATTGGTTGTTTACAGCAGATCAGTATTGTGTAGTGGTTGTTTACAGCAGATCAGTATTGTGTAGTGGTTGTTATAGTTGTACAGCAGATCAGTATTGTGTAGTGGTTGTTTATAGTTGTACAGCAGATCAGTATTGTGTAGTGTTGTTTATAGTTGTACAGCAGATCAGTATTGTGTAGTTGGCTGTTTACAGCAGATCAGTATTGTGTAGTGGTTGTTTATATTGACAGCAGATCAGTATTGTGTAGTGGTTGTTTATAGTTGTACAGCAGATCAGTATTGTGTAGTGGTTGTTTACAGCAGATCAGTATTGTGTATTGGTTGTGTATAGTTGTACAGCAGATCAGTATTGTGTAGTGGTTGTTTACAGCAGGTCAGTATTGTGTAGTGGTTGTTATAGTTGTACAGCAGATCAGTATTGTGTAGTGGTTGTTTAATTGACAGCAGATCAGTATTGTGTAGTGGTTGTTTATAGTTGACAGCAGATCAGTATTGTGTAGTGGTTGTTTATGACACAGATCAGTATTGTGTAGTGGTTGTTTACAGCAGATCAGTATTGTGTAGTGGTTGTTTACAGCAGATCAGTATTGTGTAGTGGTTGTTTACAGCATCAGAGTGAGTGGTTTGTAGTGACAGCAGGATCAGTATTGTTAGTGGTTGTTTATAGTTGTACAGCAGGATCAGTATATGTAGTAGTGGTATAATTTACAGCAGAATCAGTATTGTGTATGGTTGGTTGTTTACAGCAGATCAGTATTTTGTGGTAGTTTCCAGGTGTTTGTAGTGGTTGTTATAGTGTACAGCAGATCAGTATTGTGTAGTGGTGATGTTATGTACCAGTAGTATTGGTAGTGGTTGTTTACAGCAGATCAGTATGGTAGTGTGTAGTGGGTTGTTTGCAGTTTACAGCAGAAGATCAGTTAGTGTTGTTTACAGCATGCGGTTGTTTGTAGTTTACAGCAAAGATCAGTAGTGTGTAGTGGTTGTTTGTAGTTTACAGAAGATCAGTAGTGTGTAGTGGGTGTTTGTAGTTTACAGCAGAAGATCAGTAGTGTGTAGTGGTGTTTGTAGTTTACAGCAGAAGATCAGTAGTGTGTAGTGGTGTTTGTAGTTGTACAGCAGAAGATCAGTAGTGTGTAGTGGTGTTTGTAGTTGTACAGCAGAAGATCAGTAGTGGTAGTGGAGTGTTTGTAGTTGTACAGCAGAAGATCAGTAGTGTGTAGTGGTGTTTGTAGTTGTACAGCAGAAGATCAGTAGTGCGTAGTGGATGTTTGTAGTTGTACAGCAGAAGATCAGTAGTGCGTAGTGGATGTTTGTAGTTGTACAGCAGAAGATCAGTAGTGCGTAGTGGATGTTTGTAGTTGTACAGCAGAAGATCAGTAGTGTGTAGTGGAGTGTTTGTAGTTGTACAGCAGAAGATCAGTAGTGTGTAGTGGATGTTTGTAGTTGTACAGCAGAAGATGAGTAGTGCGTAGTGGATGTTTGTAGTTGTACAGCAGAAGATGAGTAGTGTGTAGTGGATGTTTGTAGTTGTACAGCAGAAGATCAGTAGTGTGTAGTGGATGTTTGTAGTTGTACAGCAGAAGATGAGTAGTGCGTAGTGGATGTTTGTAGTTGTACAGCAGAAGATGAGTAGTGCGTAGTGGATGTTTGTAGTTGTACAGCAGAAGATCAGTAGTGTGTAGTGGGTGTTTGTAGTTGTACAGCAGAAGATCAGTAGTGTGTAGTGGATGTTTGTAGTTGTACAGCAGAAGATGAGTAGTGTGTAGTGGATGTTTGTAGTTGTACAGCAAAGATGAGAGTGCTGTAGGTGATTTGTGTTGTACAGCAGAAGATGCAGATGTAGCGCAGTGGATGTTTGTAGTTGTACAGCAGAAGATCAGTAGTGTCGGTGTGGATGTTGTGTAGTGTACAGCAGAAGATGTAGTGTAATGCAGCTGTACAGCAGAAGATGTGCAGCATGAATGCGTTATGCAGCTGATGTAATGCAGTGTAATGCAGAGAAGATGTGCAGCATGTAATGCAGCCTGTAATGCAGCAGAAGATGTGCAGCATGTAATGCAGCCTGTAATGCAGCAGAAGATGTGCAGCATGTAATGCAGCATGTAATGCAGCAGAAGATGTGCAGCATGTAATGCAGCAGAAGATGTGCAGCATGTAATGCAGCAAAAGATGTGCAGCATGTAATGCAGCAGAAGATGTGCAGCGTGTAATGCAGCCTGTAATGCAGCAGAAGATGTGCAGCGTGTAATGCAGCCTGTAATGCAGCAGAAGCTGTACAGCGTGTAATGGTAGAGTTGGTTTCTGTGTGTGGTCGTGCAGCAGAAGAGCAGTCGACTGATGTCGCAGCCGTCACCAAAGCAGGCACAGCAGAGATCGTCGGGTGGCGCCAAGGCCGGCGAGTCCCTTTTCGAACCCATTTCGCCCAGTCAGTACCAAAGTGCTGTGAGTACTCTCCTTCTTTCCTCCTAGCTAGCTGTCCGCTGTCGTACCACCGTCTCTTTAACATTCTGATTAATCATCGATACCTCGTCAGTCACCCTGTTGCCTCCTTTGTTGACAGACACATTGGGACCTCTTGACACCGTCGTTAACAGGCTGATCGGTGCCTCTTCAGTTAACTCATTCGTATCTTTATTAACCTGTTGATACCTCTTGACACCGTTGTTAACAGGCTGATCGGTGCCTCTTCAGTTAACTCATTCATATCTTTATTAACCTGTTGATACCTCTTGACACCGTTGTTAACAGGCTGATCGGTGCCTCTTCAGTTAACTCATTCATATCTTTATTAACCTGTTGATACCTCTTGACACCTTTGTTAACAGGCTGATCGGTGCCTCTTCAGTTAACTCATTCATATCTTTATTAACCCGTTGATACCTCTTGACACCGTTGTTAACAGGCTGATCGGTGCCTCTTCAGTTAACTCATTCATATCTTTATTAACCCGTTGATACCTCTTGACACCTTTGTTAACAGGCTGATCGGTGCCTCTTCAGTTAACTCATTCATATCTTTATTAACCTGTTGATACCTCTTGACACCTTTGTTAACCCATTGACACCTCCCCTTTAATTAAACTCTGAAGCCTCTGCCTTGAGTAAACCAAACACAGGAGTGGGCCTGCTTCTGTATCCTGACACAACGCCATGAATAATAATAATGTACATTTATCATGCGCTCATCAACGCCCTGAGCGCTCACATGATACATTGGAACCTAAATACAATATTCTATACACATGCAGAGGACAGTCCTACCAAAACAATTTACATAAGGCATTATATGGAAACACACACACACACACACACACACACACACACACACACACACACACACACACACACCACACACACACACACACACACACACACACACACACACACACACACACACTGACTGTAGCAGAAGCTGGGTACTGATATTAGTTGCGGCGGAAATACTGTGAGAAGAGGAAGGTTTTCAGTTTGGCTTTAAAAGATGACAGGGCTGTGCAGTGTCTAAGGTCTTGTGGGAGTGAATTCCAAAAGTGGGGTCCAAAGCAAGAGAAAGTGTGAAAGCCATGAGTCTTGCGTTTGTATTGCTGGATTTTCAGCATGCAGGTGTCAGAAGAAGAGCGTAGTGCTCAAGATGGGGTGTAGACATGTAGCAGTTCAGAGAGGTAAGCAGGACCAGAACCATTTGTAGCACTGAAACACATACAAGCGACTTTATACTTAATACGTTCTGAAATGGGAAGCCAGTGCAGTTTTTCAAGGAGAGGTGTTGAGTGGTGGTGATGGGGTGCCGAGAGAACAAGTCTTGCAGCAAAGTTGTGAATTTTTTGTAGAGGTTGGATGACAGAATTAGGTGTACCCATGAGGAGACAGTTGGATGACAGAATTAGGTGTACCCACGAGGAGACAGTTGGATGACAGAATTAGGTGTACCCACGAGGAGACAGTTGGATGACAGAATTAGGTGTACCCACGAGGAGACAGTTGGATGACAGAATTAGGTGTACCCACGAGGAGACAGTTGGATGACAGAATTAGGTGTACCCACGAGGAGACAGTTGGATGACAGAATTAGGTGTACCCATGAGGAGAAGGTGGAGACGATTGGTGTACCATGAGGGACAGGGCAGTTGGTGTACCAGAGAACCGTTGGATGACAAATAGGTGACACGAGGAGCAGTTGATGACGATTTAGGTACCACGAGGGACAGTTGGATGCAGATTGGGTGTACCCAGGAGACAGGGGATGACGAATTATGACGAGGACAGTGATGACAGAATTAGGTTCCATGAGGGACAGTTGGTCAGATTAGGTGTACCAAGGAGACAGTTGATAAGATTGGTGTACACGAGAGACAGTTGATAAATTGTTACCCATGAGGAGACATTGCAGCAGTAAACCCGTGAGAGGATATACTTTTACACCTGGCTCTGTTCCATGGGGACATAACATTCATCACACAAAATCATGTATACACATACACATATACATACACACACACACACACACATGTACACACACACGCACACGCACACACACACACACGCACGCACGCACACACGCATGCACGTCTGATTCAGGGGCAGCCACTCTGGGCAAAAACTGGTGAGAAAAGCAGAAGACCACTTTCAAAGAAGGAATTATAATGCTAGTGTTTAGAGTTGCTAAAAAATAATCTTGGAGATGGTTTCTGTTGTGCAGTTGTTAATAAAGGAAAGTTTGTGTTGTGCAGTTGTTAGTACAGGACAGTTTTTGTTATGCAGTTGTAAATACAGGACAGTTTTGTTCTGTTGTTAGTAAGGAACAGTTTGTGTTTTTCTGTTGTTAGTACAGGACAGTTTTGTTCTGTTGTTAGTAAGGGACAGTTTGTGTTGTTCTGTTGTTAGTACAGGACAGTTTTGTTCTGTTGTTAGTAAGGGACAGTTTGTGTTGTTCTGTTGTTAGTACAGGACAGTTTGTGTTGTTCTGTTGTTAGTAAGGGACAGTTTGTGTTGTTCTGTTGTTAGTACAGGACAGTTTGTGTTGTTCTGTTGTTAGTAAGGGACAATTTGTGTTGTTCTGTTGTTAGTACAGGACAGTTTGTGTTGTTCTGTTGTTAGTACAGGACAGTTTTGTTCTGTTGTTAGTAAGGGACAGTTTGTGTTGTTCTGTTGTTAGTAAGGGACAGTTTGTGTTGTTCTGTTGTTAGTAAGGGACAGTTTGTGTTGTTCTGTTGTTAGTACAGGATAGTTTTGTTCTGTTGTTAGTAAGGGACAGTTTGTGTTGTTCTGTTGTTAGTACAGGACAGTTTGTGTTGTTCTGTTGTTAGTAAGGGACAATTTGTGTTGTTCTGTTGTTAGTACAGGACAGTTTGTGTTGTTCTGTTGTTAGTACAGGACAGTTTTGTTCTGTTGTTAGTAAGGGACAGTTTGTGTTGTTCTGTTGTTAGTAAGGGACAGTTTGTGTTGTGCAGTTATTAGTACAGGACAGTTTGTGTTTGGTTGCAAGTACAGGACAGTTTGTGTTGTTTTGGTGTCATGGACATTAGACTGTGTGTTTTGATGACCTTGACATCAGACTGTGTGTTTGATGACCTTGACATCAGACTGTGTGTTTTGATGACCTTGACATTTGACTGTGCATTTTGATGACTTTCACATTCGACTGTGTATTTTGATGAGCTTGACATCTGACTGTGTTTTGATGACCTTGACATCCGACTGTGTGTTTTGATGGCCTTGACATCTGACTGTGTGTGTGCCTTGCAGTTTTCATCCCCACCTGCTGGCCCCCCCTTGAAACCTCCACGCATGGTGGGCGACAAACGATTGTATGTCAAGGTCATCAAGGGAAATGCCTTGACATTGCCTGATAGAGGTTAGTACACATGCTGGTATTGTTGTAATATGCTGTGGATGGGTTAGAGGTTGATATTAATTACATTAAAATATTTAATAACAATGATAAAAGTATTTTTAAAGCACAAAATCTTGTCCCTAGAGACTATTCTAGGTGCACACACACACACACACACACACACACACACACACACACACACACACACACACACACACACACACCCGCCCACACAAGTATTCTGACTATACAAAACTAAAGATACGCAGCTTAAAACAGGCAGCAAATGCCCGGGAGACTTGGAATGGATGAAAGACATATCACAGAACAGAAAACATGGCAGGTCTGCAATTTTGGGAAAAGATATGTTTTTAGATTAGATTTAAATGAGTCCAGAGAGGGTTTCTGTCGGAGAGGAAGGGGAAGGTCATTCCATGTTGATGGACCAAAAACAGATAAGACGCGGGAACCAACAGTGGAGAGTCACATGCTAGTATTGTGGTAATATGCTGTTGATGGATTAGAGGTTGGTACACACACTAGTATTGTGGTAATATGCTGTTGATGGATTAGAGGTTGGTACACACACTAGTATTGTGGTAATATGCTGTTGATGGATTAGAGGTTGGTACACACACTAGTATTGTAGTAATATGCTGTTGATGGATTAGAGGTTGGTACACACACTCGTATTGTGGTATTATGCTGTTGATGGATTAGAGGTTGGTACACACACTAGTATTGTGGTATTATGCTGTTGATGGATTAGAGGTTGGTACACACACTAGTATCGTAGTAATATGCTGTTGATGGGTTAGAGGTTGGTACACACACTAGTATTGTGGTAATATGCTGTTGATGGATTAGAGGTTGGTACACACACTCGTATTGTGGTAATATACTGTTGATGGATTAGAGGTTGGTACACACACTCGTATTGTGGTAATATGCTGTTGATGGATTAGAGGTTGGTACACACACTAGTATTGTAGTAATATGCTGTTGATGGATTAGAGGTTGGTACACACACTAGTATTGTGGTAATATGCTGTTGATGGATTAGAGGTTGGTACACACACTAGTATTTTGGTAATATAGTGTTGATGGATTAGAGGTTGGTACACACACTAGTATTGTAGTAATATGCTGTTGATGGATTAGAGGTTGGTACACACACTAGTATTGTAGTAATATACTGTTGATGGATTAGAGGTTGGTACACACACTAGTATTGTAGTAATATACTGTTGATGGGTTAGAGGTTGGTACACACACTCGTATTGTGGTAATATACTGTTGATGGATTAGAGGTTAGTACACACACTAGTATTGTGGTAATATACTGTTGCTGAGCTGAGTGAAGTTGGACCAGTATTTGCAGAGATGCTGGTTTCAAACCTGTTTACACTCAAATACAGATAAGAGTACACTTGTTGTTGTTTTTTAACTGTAGTATTTTTAGAAAAGTCTCAGTGTTTTCAGTTTTTGGCCACAGATGACTCCACTGTGCTAGGGTGAAATTTATATCTTGACAGGTACACTTGTTCCCTCAATGCTTTGGAACTTTCTCCACCACTTCTTTTCTCTGTCATTTTGCAGTGTGTCATGTGTGAACAGCAAATGTGAATGTAGTATATTACATGTGAACAGGGAGTGTGAATACCGTGTGTTACATGTGAACAGGGAGTGTGAATGCAGTGTGTTACATGTGAACAGGGAGTGTGAATGCAGTGTGTTACATGTGAACAGGGAGTGTGAATGCAGTGTGTTACATGTGAACAGGGAGTGTGAATGCAGTGTGTTACATGTGAACTTGGAGTGTGAATGCAGTGTGTTAATGTGTGAACAGGAAATGGAAATGCAGTGTGTTACATGCGTGAGCAGGAAATGTGAATGCAGTGTGTTACATGATGTGAATGCAGTGTGTTATATGTGTGAACAGCAAATGTGAATGTAGTGTGTTACATGTGAACAGGGAGTGTGAATGCAGTGTGTTACATGTGAACAGGAAGCGTGAATGAAGTGTGTTACATGTGTGAACAGGAAATGTGAATGCAGTATGTTACATGTGTGAAGAGGGAGCATGAATGCTGTGTATTACATATGAACAGGGAGCGTGAATGCAGTGTGTTACATTTGTGAACAGGGGCGTGAATGCAGTGTTATATGTGTGAACAGCTAGTGAATGCCATGTGTTACATGTGAACAGGGAGCGTGAACGCAGTGTGTTACGTGTCCACTGATGAGCCCATCCAGAGCTACACATCCACAATGGTGAAGAACTCGTCCAATCCCTTTTGGGATGAACACTTCTTGTTGTAAGTATTTCTTGGCTTCCATCCCGTATCCACAGATAATTATTGAGAGTCTTTGTCATTTTATTCAAATCGAGGGAGTCCTTGTCGCTTTGTGTGTTGAAAGTCTTCGTCATTTTGTTCACGTGGAGGGAATCCTTGTCACTTTATATACACTGAGAATCTTTGTCATATATATGGAGAATCCTTGTCATTTTATGCACATTAAGGGAGTCCATGTTGCTTTGTATGTTGAAAGTCTTTGTCTTTTATTCACACTGAGTGAGCCTGAGAATCTTCATCTTTTTATTCACATTGAGTGAGCAAGTCCTTGTTGCTTAATATATTGAGAGTCCCTGCCTTTTTATTCACAGTGAGCAAGTCCTTGTTGCTTAATATATTGAGAGTCCCTGTCTTTTTATTCACCATGAGCAAGTCCTTCTCTCTTTAGAATTAGATCTTGTCTTGGTACCTGCCATCTTGTCTTGGTACCTGCCACCTTGTCTTGGTACCTGCCACCTTGTCTTGGTACCTGCCACCTTGTCTAGGTACTTGTCACCTTGTCTTGGTACCTGCCATCTTGTCTAGGTACTTGTCACCTTGTCTAGGTACCTGCCATCTTGTCTTGGTACTTGTCACCTTGTCTTGGTACCTGCCACCTTGTCTTGGTACCTGTCACCTTGTCTTGGTACCTGCCATCTTGTCTTGGTACCTGCCATCTTGTCTTGGTACCTGTCACCTTGTCTTGGTACCTGCCATCTTGTCTTGGTACCTGCCATCTTGTCTTGGTACCTGTCACCTTGTCTTGGTACCTGCCACCTTGTCTTGGTACCTGCCACCTTGTCTAGGTACTTGCCACCTTGTCTTGGTACCTGCCATCTTGTCTTGGTACCTGCCACCTTCTCTAGGTACTTGCCACCTTGTCTTGGTACCTGCCATCTTGTCTTGGTACCTGCCACCTTCTCTAGGTACTTGCCACCTTGTCTTGGTACCTGCCACCTTGTCTAGGTACTTGTCACCTTGTCTTGGTACCTGTGATCTTGTCAAGGTACTTGTCACCTTGCACTGTGTCCGGCTACTTGGCAGCTTGTCTGGGT
>JABMCL010002145.1:232500-317500 GCA_018857735.1 Alviniconcha marisindica | reverse complement strand
AGGTAGTCATGCTATTCTGAGTGTTGGTCTAATGCTCAGGTAGTCATGCTATTCTGAGTGTTGGTCTAATCCATCAGGTAGTCATGCTATTCTGAGTGTTGGTCTAATCCATCAGGTTGTCATGCTATTCTGAGTGTTGGTCTAATGCTCAGCTAGTCATGCTATTCTGAGTGTTGGTCTAATGCATCAGGTAGTCATGCTGTTCTGAGTGTTGGTCTAATCCATCAGGTAGTCATGCTATTCTGAGTGTTGGTCTAATCCATCAGGTAGTCATGTCATTCTGAGTGTTGGTCTAATGCTCAGCTAGTCATGCTATTCTGAGTGTTGGTCTAATGCAACAGAAGGACATGCTGGAGGAGGGGTGTATTCACAAAGTGCGGCCCAATGTGTTGATGCAGTGACAGCATACCTTGAGATTCTTATGTTCATGAAACGTATTGTGTTGATACAGTCATAGCATGCTTTGTGATTTCTCTGTTCGTGAAACGTATTGTGTTGATACGGTGATAGCATGGTCTGTGATTTCTCTGTTCATGAAACGTATTGTGTTGATACGGTGATAGCATGGTCTGTGATTTCTCTGTCCATGGAACCCATTGTGTTGATACGGTGATAGCATGGTCTGTGATTTATCTGTTTGTGAAACGTATTGTGTTGATACGGTGATAGCATGGTCTGTGATTTCTCTGTCCATGGAACCCATTGTGTTGATACGGTGATAGAATGGTCTGTGATTTCTCTGTTCGTGCAAAACGTATTGTGTTGATATGGTGATAGCATGGTCTGTGATTTCTATGTCCATGGAACCCATTGTGTTGATACGGTGATAGCATGGTCTGTGATTTCTCTGTTTGTGAAACGTATTGTGTTGATACGGTGATAGCATGGTCTGTGATTTCTCTGTCCATGGAACCCATTGTGTTGATACGGTGATAGCATGGTCTGTGATTTCTCTGTCCATGAAACGTATTGTGTTGATACGGTGATAGCATGGTCTGTGATTTCTCTCTTTATGGAACCCATTGTGTTGATACGGTGATAGCATGGTCTGTGATTTCTCTATCCATGAAACCCATTGTGTTACTACAATGACGGAGCGGTGTGTGGTTTTTCTGTGCAGTTTCTGTTCATGGAGCCGGCAGAAGCAGACACTCTGCTCAACTCCATGACGCCCAATGTCAGCCAGCTGTCACCACGACGACGTGTGGAAGTATCCCGCACGGTCACCCCCGGAGGGACGCGGGTGACAACCACCACCACGACTACCCAGAAACCCCAGCATGGCCGCACGGAGCCAGCATATCAGAGTGAGTGTGTTGTAGGGCTGTGTGACTGTTTGTTTCCACACTGCCACACACACCAGACTGTTTCCACACAGCCACACACACCAGACTGTTTCCACATTGCCTCACACACCAGACTGTTTCCACACTGCCACACACACCAGACTGTTTCCACACAGCCACACACACCAGACTGTTTCCACATTGCCACACACACCAGACTGTTTCCACACTGCCACACACACCAGACTGTTTCCACACTGCCACACACACCAGACTGTTTCCACACTGCCACACACCAGACTGTTTTACCCATTTTACACTGCCACACACACCAGACTGTTTCCACACTGCCACACACACCAGACTGTTTCCACACTGCACACACACCAGACTGTTTCCACACTGCCCACACACCAGACTGTTTCCCCCCCAAATTTAAGCCACACACACCAGACTGTTTCCACACAGCCACACACACCAGACTGTTTCCACACTGCCACACACACCAGACTGTTTCCACACTGCCACACACCAGACTGTTTCCACACTGCCACACACACCACTGCACGGCTGCCGGGACTTGCCGGGGGGCAAGAGAGTCATTTTTGTGGGTCTCCTGCTTGGATGCTGCCGCCCAGAAACTGCAGCGTTATCGGAACTGTGTGCTAATGAGTGTAATGGAATAATTGTGAAAAATAGAATGGAGAAAAGATGACGTTGGATGTAAGAGTCGACTTTTCAGTGGCTGTAACAGTAGATGTTTTTTTTGGTGAATTTATCTCGCTGATGTTGCCATGGATTGATCCAGTGGATGTAGCTTATCCAGTGGATGTAACAGTGGATTTATGTGGCAGATGTGGTAATTTGTGGGCCATAATGATGGATGTGCAGATGTAGCTTAGCAGTGGATTTATGTGGCTGCTGTATGGATTTGGGGGCCAGATTGTTCATTGTCTAATTGTTTGGTCAGCTTGCACATTTTGGGATTCCCATTTCGTCTGACCCATAACTGTGGACACTAAGGATGGTGATCGGGATGATGATAGTGATGATGTGGACAATCACAATGATGACAGGAATGATGGGGACAATCACAATGATGACAGGAATGATGGGACAATCACAATGATGACAGGAATGATGGGGACAATCGCAGTGATGACAGGAATGATGGGACAATCACAATGATGATGACAGGAATGATGGGACAATCACACTGATGACAGGAATGATGGGACAATCACAATGATGATGACAGGAATGATGGGGGAAATCACAGTGACAGGAACAATCGCAATGATGACAGGAATGATGGGGACAATCACAATGATGACAGGAATGATGGGACAATCACACTGATGATGGGACAATCACAGTAATGACAGGAATGATGGGACAATCACAATGATAGGAATGATGGGGACAATCGCAGTGGTGATGGAGATGACAGGGACAGTCACAATGACAATCACAATGATGATGGGGATGACAGGGACAATCACGATGATGATGGGGATGACAGGGACAATCACAATGATGATGGGGATGACAGGGACAATCACGATGATGATGGGGATGACAGGGACAATCACAATGATGATGGGGATGACAGGGACAATCACAGTGACAATCACATGATGATGGGGATGACAGGGACAATCACGATGATGACAGGAATGATGGGGACAATCACAATGATGACAGGAATGATGGGGACAATCACAATGATAGGAATATGGGGACAATCGCAATGGTGATGGAGATGACAGGGACAGTCACAGTGTCAATCACAATGATGATGGGGATGACAGTGACAATCACAATGATGATGGGGATGACAGGGACAATCACAATGATGATGGGGACGACAGGGACAATCACGATGATGGGGATGACAGGGACAATCACGATGATGGGGACGACAGGGACAATCACAATGATGATGGGGACGACAGGGACAATCACAGTGATGATGGGAATGACAGGGACAGTGATGATGGAGATGACAGGGGCAATCACAATGATGATGGGGATGACAGGGACAATCACAGTGATGATGGGAATGACAGGAACAATCACAATGATGATGGGAATGACAGGGACAGTGATGATGGAGATGACAGGGGCAATCACAATGATGATGGGGATGACAAGGACAACCACAATGACGATGGGACAATCACAGTGATGATGGTGATGATGATATCTATGGTAGGAAGGATGATAATAATGATGGTGATGGTGAGCATGAAGACAATGATGATGATGCGGATAAGATCTTACTAATCATGGGGATGTTGGTGATGATGATAATGAGGATGAAGGTGATGTTAATGAGGATGTCAATGAGATGATGATGGTCAAGTTGGTTTGCACTGTGTTCCTGTTTCAGCAACCCCCAATTACATCGAGAAGCATCTGCCTGCAGATCTGGATGCATCGTATTCAGAGAGAATGTCGGCCAACCCTGCAGATTCCTCCTCTGGTGAGTTTATGTGTCTGCAGTTTTGGGTGTCCTTTTGTTCTTACTTCATTCTTGCTGGGCACTGTTCTCATCCCCCAGGACTGTACAGTTACACTGTCATCATCCACACAACTGTACAGTTACACCATCATCATCCACACGACTGTACAGTTACACTGTCATCATCCACACGACTGTACAGTTACACCGTCGTCATCCACACGACTGTACAGTTACACTGTCGTCATCCACACGACTGTACAGTTACACTGTCATCATCCATCTGACTGTACAGTTACACTGTCATCATCCACACGACTGTACAGTTACACTGTCATCATCCACATGACTGTACAGTTACACTGTTGTCATCCACACGACTGTACAGTTACACTGTCATCATCCATCTGACTGTACAGTTACACTGTCATCATCCACACGACTGTACAGTTACACTGTCACCATCCACAAGACTGTACAGTTACACCGTCATCATCCACACAACTGTACACAGTTACACTGTCATCATCTGCATGACTGTACAGTTACACTGTCATCATCCACAGGACTGTACACAGTTACACTGTCATCATCCACAGGACTGTACAGTTACACTGTCATCATCCACATGACTGTACAGTTACACCATCGTCATCCACACGACTGTACAGTTACCCTGTCATCATCCACACGACTGTATAGTTACACTGTCATCATCCACACGACTGTACAGTTACACCGTCGTCATCCAAATGACTGTACAGTTACACTGTCATCATCCACACGACTGTACAGTTACACTGTCATCATCCACACAACTGTACAGTTACTCTGTCATCATCCACAGGACTATACAGTTACACAGTCAGCATTGTACAGGACTGTACACAGTTACACTGCCATCATCCACAGGGCTATACACAGTCATGTCATCATCCACAGGACTATGCACAGTTACACTGTCATCATCCACAGGACTATACACAGTTGCACTGTCATCATCCACAGGACTGTACGCAGTTGCACTGTCATCATTCACAGGACTGTACACAGTTACACTATCATCATCCACAGAACTGTACGAGTTACACTGTCATCATCCACAGGACTGTACACAGTTACATTGTCATCATCCACAGGACTGTACAGTTATACTATCATCATCCACAGGACTGTACACAGTTACACTGTCATCATCCACACGGACTGTACAGTTACACTGTCATCATCCACAGGACTGTACAGTTACACTGTCATCATCCACAGGACTGTACACAGTTACACTGTCATCATCCACAGGACTGTACAGTTACACTGTCATCATCCACAGGACTGTACAGTTACACTGTCATCATCCACAGGACTGTACAGTTACACAGTTATACTGTCATCAATGTACATGACTCAGGCATGAGAATTATCTGCAAAAATGCGAACTTATTCAGCAGTGAAACTGATTTTCCATGGGGAAGACAATATTCCACATGAAAAAATATCCAGGCACCAAAGAGAGAGAGAGAGAGAAAAAGAAGGAAGAACTGGTTTTAGCTCCACACCAGATTGGACTGCATTCGCATGTAGCTGTTGTCCATCTTAGTGGCTTTAATTGTGAACATGGCGGTTGGCATTAGCACTGAATGCAGTTACTGTTACACGCTTCTGTGCCATGTTTTGACAAAGAAAAAAGTGAATGTTTTGAAAGAGTCGCCATGTCTTGCTCGAGTTGTCAGCTGCGTTGAAAAGTGTGATGACAGCGGCTGTGCGAATAAGAAGTGGGACTGGGTTATCTTTTGACCTGGAGGTGATGGTTTGTCAGGAGGTGAAGGAAGAATGCATGGGTTCAGGGTTTCATGATGTCAGTGATTTTTACTGCTGTAAACTTTACTTTAGGATAGCCTCAGATTACAAAGATTTTGGTGGTGGGGGGGGGGGGGGGGTATGCCCCTAGACCTCTCCTGTTTTTAGAGTTCTCCTTTTGAAGCAGTTCCCATGCCTGATGACTGTGCATGGTGGCACTGTGGTGACGTTGCATCTGCTCTCACATTACCTACACTTCAGTAATAGGTAATAACGTGGGACACACTTACAGACGCATTGCTGTCCAACTCTGACATGCGACCCGACCTCTTGACAAGCCAACTGCATTTGTTGTCTTTTTCAATTCCTTGAACTTTGACCTTAGCAGCCTTGAGTCCTTGATGTAAACCTTGTGACCTTCACAGGCCAGTACCTAGGACAGCAGATACCAGTGAGTATGACCTGCATGTGGCATGAGGCCGGCTGCTTGAGTGGCACGTCTGGTCTATTGACCACTGGACGGTGCACCACATGCACTGGCTGATGGCCTTGTGCTGGCCACTGGTTGACCCCTGTGGTTGATGTGTGGTTGACTGTTTTCAACTGAATGTTTGCAGTGTTGTTAAGTGACATAGACATAGGTCTTGTTTCTGTATGTTCATGATGCCTGGTGTGTGTGTGTACATAACATTATGGTCTGCATAGTAGTAGAATTGCTCTCACATCTCCGTGTTTCAGACATCAAGGGTCTTTTAAAGACATATGAAGAAGGAAACTGCAGAATTCTGCCTCATCCAGTCCCTGTGTGTAAAGACAATGAACTGCAGAATTCTACCCCACCCAGTCTGTGTGTAAAGACAGATACACTGCAGAATTCTACCCCACTCAGTCTATGTGTAAAGACAGAGAAACTACAGAATTATACCCCACCCAGTCCACGTGTAAAGACAGAGAAACTACAGTATTCTACCCCACTCAGTCCATGTGTAATGACAGAGAAACTACAGAATTCTATCCCAGTCAGTCCATGTGTAAAGACAGATAAACTACAGAATTATACCCCACCCAGTCCACGTGTAAAGACAGATACACTGCAGAATTATACCCCACTCAGTCCATGTGTAAAGACAGAGAAACTACAGAATTATACCCAACCCAGTGTAAAGAGAGATAAACTGCAGAATTCTACAGGGTGGGGTAGAATTCTGCAGTTTATTTGTCTTTACACAAATAAAGACAAATAAATAAAGACAAATAAGCTGCAGAATTCTACCCCACCCAGTCCATGTGTAAAGACAGATAAACTGCAGAATTCTACCCCACCCAGTCCATGTGTAAAGAAATAACTTGCAGAATTATACCCCACCCAGTCCATGTGGAAAGACAGATAAACTGCAGAATTATACCCAACCCAGTGTAAAGACATAAACAAACTGAAGAATTCTACCCCCACCTCCCAACCCCACCCCACCCCCACCCCCACCTGCCGTGTAAGTACAGTTAAGCAAACAGCAGAATTTTACCTGACCCAGTCCCAGACCCAGTTGACAGATAAACTGCAGAATTCTGCCTGACCCAGTGTAAAGACATATATATAAACAAACTGTAGAATTCTGCCTGACCCAGTGTAAAGACAGATAAACAAACTGTAGAATTCTGCCTGACCCAGTGTAAAGACAGATAAACAGACTACAGAATTCTGCCTGACCCAGTGTAAAGACAGATAAACAAACTGTAGAACTGTACCCCACCCTGATAAAGACAGATGAACAAACTGCAGAATTGTACCCCACACAGTTCCAGTGTAAATAAGGATAAACATAGAATTCTACCTGACCCACTCCCGGCGTAAATAAGGATAAACGTAGAATTCTGCCTGACCCAGCCCTGTGTAAATAAGGATAAACAAACTGCAGAATTCTGCCCCACCCAGTGTAAAGACAGATAAACTGCCCAATTCTGCCCCACCCAGTGTAAAGACAGATAAACAGACTGCCCAATTCTGCCCCACCCAGTGTAAAGACAGATAAACTGCCCAATTCTGCCCCACCCAGTGTAAAGACAGATAAACAGACTGCCCAATTCTGCCCCACCCAGTGTAAAGACAGATAAACAGACTGCCCAATTCTGCCCCACCCAGTGTAAAGACAGATAAACAGACTGCCCAATTCTGCCCCACCCAGTGTAAAGACAGATAAACAGACTGCCCAATTCTGCCCCATTGAGTTCCACCCCACCTCTTCTGCCTGTTGAATACAGTCTCTTTGAGTGGCAGCTGGGTGAGTTTGTCAGTTGAGGGCTTTATTTTCTCTGCTGATGATTGGCAGTCAGTGGGGTGTCAGTGGTTTACTGGTTGTTGTCAGAAGTTGGTGTGACGTGTCGGTATGTACTGGAGTGTATTAATGTGTGCATTATATACTCTGTGTTGCTGGTGGTCGGAGCCTGGCCCAGCCCCTGACCTTCGCCCTTTCTTTCACAAAGGCAAGGGAGGAATCAAAGGCAGGCTTGATCGCCCCTTTCCCTGGAAAAGCCGGCAGCGGCAAGAGCGGCCCCACCTGGTCTCTGGCTTTTGTCCACTCTTTCACAGAGATAGTGCAGGAATCCAGGCTGGGATTGACAGACCCTTTATGTTACGTGTGTGACGTGCATTTCCCTGCATGATGAGGCATGTGTGATGTGATGCGGCATGTGTGAGTCGTGTGATGCGGCATGTGTGATGTGGCCTCGCCTTACGCCCTTCTTGGTCCTGTCTCTGCTCTCTTGCAGAGCTTGTTGTCATAAACGGGGTCGAATCCGTGGCGGACACTGCCATACGAGAGCTGATGGACCGGTCACGGCGCCCTCGCACACCCACCAAAACTAGCACGCTGATTATCACAGGGGTCAAACGGGTAAGGTCACCGCAGGGTCAAGGTCGCTATCTGCAACCCCCTCAACACACTTTCGTCTGATGTTGCCTCTGTGAAAATGACCTCTGACCTGCCCCTCAGTCCGGCTGTCTGTGATGTCATTTGCTGGTTAATAACGGCAACTGGTTTTTCAGCACGCTTGAGCAAGACGGGACAAGATGAGACGAGACAGAGGAAAAGGCATTTTGTGACCCTTTGCCTGCCCCAGGATGCATACCCTGCTGTTGTTGGCACCGTGCCACCATTGGCCGTGGAATGTTGCATGGTGTTGTTGTTGGCACGGTGATGGCGCCTCCATTTGGGCGTGGGATGTCGCATCCTGGCTTTAGTTGAGACTTTTTATGCATGCTTGTGGGAGCAAAGTGATTTGAAAATGACTCTCTCTGGCCAACTTCACCTGGCTGACAGGCATGAATAGGTATTGGCAATAAGAGAATGAGAAAAAGAATAGGCACCCCATGCCAAACACGACACACAGCACTACACACACACACACAACAACACCACCACACACCATCCAACACACACACACACTAAAACAGCATCACTGGATGGTTTAGCAACGACAAAAAACAGAAAACAACAAACAACAGAAGAGACAAGATGTTCTCAGTTCTGACTTAAAAAAAGAAAGAAAAAAACCGAACACAACAAACACTCCGTTGCTGGACGCAGGATGAAATGAACATGGGTTTTCACGGCTCTCGGGACTTAGACGTGGGACTGACTGGGGCTGCCCGTTACTGTATCTTGGGACGACGGGGGCTGTTGACTTAGTATCTGTGGGACTGACTGGGGCTGCCTCTGGTTGACTTAGTATCTGTGGGACTGACGGGGCTGCCCACTAGTTCTGTGGGTGCGGGGCAGATGGGGATGACTGGGGTCCACAGTTGTGGGCTGACTGGGGCTGCCTCTGGTTGACTTAGTATCTGTGGGACTGACTGGGGCTGCCTCTGGTTGACTTAGTATTGTGGGACTGCCTCATGTGGGGGTGCAGTCTGGTTGGGTGGGTCAGGAGTCGGGGGGGTCACAGTTGGGACAGGGGGGTCACAGTTGGTGTGTATGCTTACAGTTAGTGTTGTGAGGTGCTACAAGGATGGCGGGTCACAGTTGGGGGGGGTAAAGTGGAGGGCGATGCACAGTGGGTCATCACAGTGTCGGAGGCTGTTCCTACAAGGACTGTGCTGGGTTAGCAGTGGGGGGTCAGGGAGGGGTCACAGTGTCTGTGAGGCTGTTCCTACAAACTGTCCTGTTAGCATGGTGAGGTCATGTGGAGTGTCAAAGACAGCAGTGGGGGGTCAGGGAGGGGTCACAGTGTCTGTGAGGCTGTTCCTACAAGGACTGTCTGGGTTAGCAGTGGGGGGTCAGGGAGGGGTCACAGTGTCTGTGAGGCTGTTCCTACAAGGACTGTGCTGGGTTAGCAGTGGGGGGTCAGGGAGGGGTCACAGTGTCTGTGAGGCTGTTCCTACAAGGACTGTGCTGGGTTAGCAGTGGGGGGTCAGGGAGGGGTCACAGTGTCTGTGAGGCTGTTCCTACAAGGACTGTGCTGGGTTAGCAGTGGGGGTCAGGGAGGGGTCACAGTGTCTGTGAGGCTGTTCCTACAAGGACTGTGCTGGGTTAGCAGTGGGGGGTCAGGGAGGGGTCACAGTGTCTGTGAGGCTGTTCCTACAAGGACTGTGCTGGGTCAGCAGTGGGGGTCAGGGAGGGGTCACAGTGTCTGTGAGGCTGTTCCTACAAGGACTGTGCTGGGTTAGCAGTGGGGGGTCAGGGAGGGGTCACAGTGTCTGTGAGGCTGTTCCTACAAGGACTGTGCTGGGTTAGCAGTGGGGGGTCAGGGAGGGGTCACAGTGTCTGTGAGGCTGTTCCTACAAGGACTGTGCTGGGTTAGCAGTGGGGGGTCAGGGAGGGGTCACAGTGTCTGTGAGGCTGTTCCTACAAGGACTGTGCTGGGTTAGCAGTGGGGGTCAGGGAGGGGTCACAGTGTCTGTGAGGCTGTTCCTACAAGGACTGTCCTGGGTTAGCAGTGGGGGGTCAGGGAGGGGTCACCGTGTCTGTGAGGCTGTTCCTACAAGGACTGTGCTGGGTTAGCAGTGGGGGGTCAGGGAGGGGTCACAGTTAGTGGGAATGTTCCGCTTGACTGACAGAAATCAAATGAGTATCTCTGGGATGAATGGCACTCAGTCTGGCTGACATCCAACAGATGAGTCCTTTCAGTTCTTTTTTGTTTGTTTTTTGGGTTTAATTACTAACTGTTTGTTTGTTGTTTGAAAAAGGTGACTCCTTGAGAATTAACATTTTGTTTTGTCTTGCTTTAATTAAAAGTGTTCTAATCAGCCTTTTTGTAGTACTTCATTTTGTCTTGTTTTCATTGAACGTGTTGTAGTCAACCTTTTTGTAGTACTTCATTTTGTCTTGTTTTCATTGAACGTGTTGTAATCAACCTTTTTGTAGCATTTAGTTTTGTGGTGTTTTAATTGAATGTGTTCTATTCAACTGTTTTGTGCTTTGATCTTCATCTTGAACACTACCCGGCACCTTTGTCCGGGAGTTTCTTTTTTCATTCTGTGTTGTGTAATGTTGGCTAGTGACTGAATGTTCTTCCTCATTTGTTCTTCTGATGCTGTGCATTCCAGTCGTCCGTAGAACAGCTCAGTGGACTGGGCGTAAAACACCCACTTACTTACATACTTACAACAGCACCTGTTGACTGGGTGTAAAACACCCACTTACTTACATACTTACAACAGCACCTGCAACCGGTTTCAGGGATAAATGACGTTACCAGCTGTGGTGATATTTGTAGTGACTTTCAAGGATAAATGACGTTACCACCTGTGGTGATATTTGTAGTGACTTTCAGGGATAAATGACTTTACCACCTGTGGTGACGCTCATAGTTATCATTGGCGAGAGCTGCCGCAAGTATCATTTTTGTCGTGACAAACACGTGTTTGTTGTGACAAAACACGTCTTTTGTTGCAACAAAAGTATGCTTGTTGCGGAAAAAAACTTGTGGCAAAAAAACTTATTTTTGTCATGACAAAACTTTTGTTGCAACAAATATTTGTCACGACAAACATAATTTTGTTGCGACAAAAGTTTTGTTGTGACAAGTTTACTTTTGCTGCAACAAAACACATCTTTTGTCATGACAAAAGTATGCTTGTTGCATCAGTAGTTTTGTCAGGACAAAAATATGTTGTCACGACCAATTTTTTGTTGTTTTTGTTGCAACAAACATTTTGTCACGGCAATCATACTTTTGTCATGACAAAAGTTGTTTTGTTGTGACAAACATGTGTTTGTCACGACAAAACTTTTGTTGCGACAAAAATTATACTTGTGGCAGCTCCTGCCAGTGATGCATAGTAACTTTCATGGAACAGTGATTTTACCACCTGTGGTGATATTCATAGAGCTGGTTCAAGCCCCCCCACCACCACCATTCTTGTGGTGTCAGTGTGGAGTTGGTTCAGGTCCCCCCTGCCCCCTCCCACCACCACCACCCATCATTCTGGTGGTGACAGTGTAGTGTTGATTCAGGTTCATCCCCCCCCCCCCCCCCCCCCCATCTGAGACTTCTGGGTTTTGGTTAAATAAGCACAACAACAGTATATAGCACACATGTAAAGGATGACAGTGTTTAAAGAATCATTGTGTGTGTAACAGTGTAAAGCATGGTTGGAGGTAAAGGATAGCTGTAAAGAACTACTGTGTGTATATAATCATCTTGTGCTGTAAACAAATCACTTTAAGTGTAATGGTATGTAGATGCCTGTATATGTAAAAACAGGAATCAGTGTGTAAAGCATCTCTTCATATTTAACAGTGTAAATCGTTGGATGTAACTGTGTATAAATGATTATTTGATGCAAAGGATCATGTGTGTAAAGAATCACAGCACAAAGGGATAGCAGTGTTTAACGTCTCAGTAAAGAATTGCTGTGTAGAGAATCGTAGTAGACAGAATAGAAACTACCAGGTTAATCAAGTCCCTGTTCAGGGGCATGAATGCATGTAGAGTGCAATAGATGAAAATGATCACCCTGTGAAAATCAGTCTGTGCAAGGGTCACTCTATTTAACAGTGTACTAAACCAGTAAATGTAAATGTTGACTGTGCAAAGGATGATTCTGCAGCAAAACCAGTAACTGTAAAGATTCTCTGTGTAAAGGATGATTTTACATCAAACCAGTAAATGTAAAGGTTGACTGTGCAAAAAATGATTTTACAGCAAAACCAGTATCTGTAAAGATTGTATAGAGGATGATACTACAGAAAAACCAGTCAAATATAAAGGTTGACTGTGTAAAGGATGATTCTGCAGCAAAACCAGTAACTGTAAAGGTTGACTGTGCAAAGGATGATTTTACAGAAAAACCAGTATCTGTAAAGATTGTGTAAAGGATGATACTACAGAAGAAAAAAAAAGTCAAATGTAAAAGTTGACTGTGCAAAGGATGATTTTACAGCAAAGCCGGTATCTGTAAAGATTGTGTAAAGGATGATACTACAGAAAAACCAGTCAAGTGTAAAGGTTGAGTGTGTAAAGGATGATTTTACAGCAAAACCAGTAACTGTAAAGGCTGACTGTAAAGGATGATTCTACAGCAAGGAGTATCATGTGCAAAGAGACAACACATGGTGTCAGTTCTGTGCCCTGTGTGGTTGAGGGGAGGTTCAAATCCACTTACCAGTTAACCATGTAAACAGCTACTGACTTTTGCTGTATAAACACAGAAATCCACTTACCCATTAACTAACCATGTAAATAGTAAAGTTACTGTACTCTGCTGTATAAACCAGTTAGTGTAAAGCTGTAAAGAAGTGCCACGTGTATGAGGCTACTACTGTATGTGAAGAATCTCTGTTTATCTCACTGTGTTTAACAATATAAGGTAGTAGATGTAAAGGTCACCTTGTGGAAAGCGTTGCTTCCAGAGTTATCAGCTGAGGTTGGCTTGTGTTCAATATTTTGTATGCACCCACTGCCGCAAACTTGACATTTCGATTTCTGCCTTTGAGGTTATTCACCATCAGACACACTGCCACGGGGCAAACCGTCAGGTCATGTGTCCACTGTAGCTCAGTGGACACCAGTCAAGGTCACCCTGATAGGTCAGTGGATACCTGTGAATGGTACCCCTGACAGCTCAGTGGATACCCGTCAGGTGTCAGCTCAGTGGATACCCGTCAGGTATCAGCTCAGTGGATACCTGTGTCAGGTGTCAGCTCAGTGGATACCCGTCAGGTGTCAGCTCAGTGGATACCCGTCGTATCAGCTCAGTGGATACCCGTCAGGTGTCAGCTCAGTGGATACCTGTCAGGTGTCACCGTGACATTTAAGTGACTGTCAGTTTTGCATAGTGGACTTTGTTTATTTGTGCAGTGATTTATTTATTTTTTAAATAATTTGCCTTGTGGATTTTGTTACTACTGATGTGAAGTGTTTGTTAAAGTGGGTAATGACTTTTGTCGGCCTTGTTTTGTCTTGCATCCTTTCTTGTTCCACACCCTCTGACCTTGTGATGTGAGCTGAAAGGTCAGGGTAAGTTGTGATTGGCTCACTGACTTTGAGGCTGTTTTGTGATGCTGTTCTTTAGGCCACTTTTGTGATAGTTGATCTCCTCTGGCAAACTCACACGGTTAGTTGTGAACTTCTGTAGATCAAAATGTTTCTGTTATTGTATTTGATGTATAAGGTGTTTTGTTGTTGGGGCTTAGTGTCAGAATGACATGGTGCCTGCGGTACTCCTTTTGGGACAGCCAGCAAAACTACAGGCTGTACCTGTGTGAATCGCTCTTTTCTGTTTCTCCTTTTTTCTCTGTCTGTCTCTCCATCTCTGTCTCTGTCTCTCTTCCCCCCCTCCTCCCATACCTCTTTCTTCTCTCCCCCTCCCCCTCTCACACACACACACACACCTGTTTTTATTTGTTAACGATAACATATAATTGTTAATATCTGAAAGGAAAATCCCTGTAATAATTGCTGGTGCTTCATGTTGGTGTTTGACGGGCTGTGATTGATTTTACCCCTTGCAATTTCCTACGGCCATAATGTGATGTCCTAGCTCACCGCCATAGAGCCAAACAAAGAGACAGCTGTGCAATGTTTTCTCATTCCTTCTTTCTTCCCGTCTTCAGTTGCTGTTGGTTTTACTCCAGTACCGGTGCCTAATATTTGCCATAAGTTTTCTCTCTGATATTATTGCATGTCATCAATTTGGCACATTTGCAAAGCTAGCACAGTAATAATCTTTAATACCTCGTTTCGTAATCAAAATAAACTCACAGATAACAGAACCTTTTGTCTGTGTATGTTTGTGAATGGCATCAAACTAGCACCATAGTCAGACCTAATCACACTAACTGCTGTAACTGTTACATAAGATTACATCATGGCTCATTGGCACTCAAACACTCAGGCATACTTAAACACATCTAAATACAAACACTCAGGCATACTTAAGCACATCTAAATACAAACATTCAGGCGTACTTAAACAAACACACCTAAATACACTCGGGCATACTTAAACACATCTAAATACAAATACACTCAGGCATACTTAAACAAACACACCTAAATACACTCGGGCATACTTAAACACATCTAAATACAAATACACTCAGGCATGCTTAAACACGTCTAAATGCAAATACACTCAGGCATACTTAAACACATCTAAATACAAACACTCAGGCATATTTAAACAAACACACCTAAATACACTCAGGCATACTTAAACATCTAAAAACAAACACTCAGGCATACTTGAACAAACACACCTAAATACAAACACTCAGGCATCTTAAACACACCTAAATACAGACACTCAGGCATATTTAAATAAGCACACCTAAACACAAACATGCATATTTAAACAAACACATCTAAATACAAACATATTTAAACACAGCTAATACAAACACTCAGGCATATTTAAATAAGCACACCCAAATACAAACATGCATACTTAAACCAGCACACCTAAATACAAACATGCGTACTTAAACAGACACACCTAAATACAAACATACATACTTAAACACACCTAAATAATAATAATAAATACAAAGATGCACACTTAAACAAACACACATACATACAAACATGCATACTTAAACACACCTAAATACAAACATGCCTACTTAAACAAACACACCTAAACACAAACACTCAGACATGTGCACAGAGCAAAAGAAGCACAAAAATAAACAGCATGAAACAAATATACTCAAACATCAAATTAAAAGTAACACACTCGAGCAAGTGTTTGAATAACCATCTTAAACCGGTAAATTCAAAAACAAAAACAGCACCCCAAAACAACAACAACAAAAACGGACATATAAAACAAGTACACTCAAACACACTCTTAAGTTTACACACTCAAACACTTTCAATCTCACATCCTCACACAAAAATAGCACCAACTAACATGACAACATCAACATGTGTTTGATGCATGATGATATCAAATGTGTTAAATAGTATGGCAATGTCAACATGTTTGCTGCATGATGATGTCAGACATGTTAAATAGCATGACAACATCATGTGTTTGATGCATGATGATATCAAACATGTTTAGCAGCATGACAATGCCAACATATTTGATGCATGATGATATCAAACATGTTTAACAGCATGACATTGTCAATGTGTTTGACAACATGACAATGTCAGCATGTGTTTTATGAATGACTGTCAAAACATGTTTGATAGCATGAGTGTTGAAATGTATTTGTGAGCATGACAATGTCTGTGCATGTTTGTTTTTCTAGAATGACAATGTTTAAAATGTGATAATGGGACAGAGTGAAGCTATGTTGCTAGCAAGACAAGCTTTACAAATGATTTGATTATGCCTAATGATATCAAAACATGTGGTAGCATAACAGTGTCAAAACACATGACAGCATGACATTATGTTTCAAGAAGGCTGTTATTATAACCTGCAGTTGGTTAAGCTGTTGGTAGCATGACAGTGTCAGTAATATATTTTACAGAAATGTATCTGTTGGCAGCATGACAATTATCCCATATGTTATACTTCAAACAAATTCTTGATGTTCAACAGCATGACAATTATCCCATGTGTTATATTTCACACACATTCTTGCTGTTCAATAGCATGACAGTTATCCCATGTTATATTTCACACACAAATTCTTGCTGTTCAGTAGCATGACAATTATCCCATGTGTTATATTTCACACACAAATTCTTGCTGTTCAATAGCGTGACAATTATCCCATGTGTTATATTTCACACACATTCTTGCTGTTCAGTAGCATGACAATTATCCCATGTGTTATATTTCACACACATTCTTGCTGTTCAGTAGCATGACAATTATCCCATGTGTTATATTTCACACACAAATTCTTGCTGTTCAACAGCATGACAATTACCCCATGTGTTATATTTCACACACAAATTCCTGCTGTTCAGTAGCGTGACAATTATCCCATGTGTTATATTTCACACACAAATTCTTGCTGTTCAACAGCATGACAATTATCCCATGTGTTATATTTCACACACAAATTCCTGCTGTTCAGTAGCGTGACAATTATCCCATGTGTTATAGTTCACACACATTCTTGCTGTTCAGTAGCATGACAATTATCCCATGTGTGATATTTCACACACAAATTCTTGCTGTTCAACAGCATGACAATTATCCCATGTGTTATATTTCACACACAAATTCCTGCTGTTCAGTAGCGTGACAATTATCCCATGTGTTATAGTTCACACACATTCTTGCTGTTCAATAGCATGACAATTATCCCATGTGTTATACTTCACACTCATTCTTGCTGTTCACTGTCCCATGGGTGTGTTCCACACAGATTCATACTGTTTGATTTTGGGACAACATTACACTATCCCATGCATGGTATTTCACACAAATCCTTGCTGTTTGCTGTCATGACAATGACATTCTGTTAGATTATTTCATGTGGTTCACGCTGTGTGTTTCTGTTTGGCTGCAAGGAACCAGTCATTCCGGTCATAAAGGTATTGATTCCTAGTCACATTGTGCACCAACTCTGCCCACATTCAGTCAGAACACACAAAAGGCTATGATGAAAAACAACAGCAACAAAACAAAAACCTGGAAAATAAATGATTTTAACAGGACAACACAAAACATGCACACAGCATTTTTTCTCTCTCCGGGTAACCCTTTTGTTCAAGCAGCAGACCAGACAGCTGAATGAGGATACAGGAGAGGGGCGGCCTGTCTGTTTACAGGTGGTGCTAGTCAGCTGTGCCATTGCTTGGGAAGGGAGATTACCCTGAAAATATGTGCATGTTTTGTGTTGTTACTAAAACCAGCCTCCTGAACCTTTTGTGTGCTTTGATCTTATTTGAAAATGTTTGCAGTCAACTTCATTTGAGATTTTTTTTTCCTACTTGTATTCACTTCACTCATAGTTTTAGGTTGCACCACCAACCCATTCTACTTTTTTTTTTCTACCAACATTGTACAACAACCCATTCTACTTTTTTTCTACCAACATTGTACACCAACCCATTCTACTTTTTTTCTACCAACATTGTACACCAACCCATTCTACTTTTTTCTACCAACATTGTACACCAACCCATTCTACTTTTTTTCTACCAACCATTGTACACCAACCCATTCTACTTTTTTCTACCAACATTGTACACCAACCCATTCTACTTTTTTTTTACCACATTGTACACCAACCCATTCTACTTTTTTTTCTACCAACCCATTGTACACCAACCCATTCTACTTTTTCTACCAGCATTGTACACCAACCCATTCTACTTTTTTCTACCAGCATTGTACACCAACCCATTCTACTTTTTTCTACCAGCATTGTACACCAACCCATTCTGCTTTGTTTTTCTACCAGCATTGTACAGCCACCAACCCAAGAATGACAGCCTGTGTGCTGACTTACTATAAGAGTTGCCTGCTCTGTCTCTCTTTCCCTCTCCCTTGTCTTTCACTTTCCCCCTTTCTCTGCCCTCCCCCCCCCCCCTTCTTCCCCCCCCCCCCACCCCTCTCCACCTCCACACCCCTCCAGCCCTTCCCCTCTCCCTTGTTTATTTTATCCCTTGCCTTTCTCTGTCCCTCCAGATTTCTCTATCCCTACCCCCCCCCCCCCCACCCCTTCCCTCCCCTCCCCACTCACTCTCTCCACCCTTCTCCCACTCCACCACCCCCCCCCCCCCCCATGTCCCCCTCTCTCTCCCCTCCCCCAGTCCCAGTTAGACACACATGATGAAATTGTGTCAGGTCTTTTTATGTTTTGTGACCGGCCTCCTTCATGTCCTGTGACAAGGGACTTCACTCCCATGCCAAACCCCCTGAGTTGTCTCCTCATTGTCATTTTCAGTGTACCTTGGCCCTTTGTCTGTCACTAAATGAAAGGCGTCCACGCCAACAAGGAGCACTCTTTATGTATTAGCTTTATCATCAGTTTCTTTTCAGTTTAAGTGTGATTTTGATATATTTGATTAAGTTTTACGTTACTGTACAGTCATTGACTGTGTCTCTTTTTCTGTGAGTTTCTTCCAAGAGTCTGTTGTGACATTGCAATATCCAGCTGCATTAAGCTGCCAACCCAGTGATGATGGTGACAGCCGCAGTCTGTCAGTACAGCCACATTATATCTGTCAGTACAGCCACAGTACATATGTCAGTACAGCCACAGTCTGTCTGTCAGTACAGCCACAGTCTGTCTGTACAGCCACATTATATCTGTCAGTACAGCCACAGTCTATCTGTCAGTACAGCCACAGTCTATCTGTCTGTACAGCCACATTATATCTGTCAGTACAGCCACAGTCTATCTGTCAGTACAGCCACAGTCTATCTGTCAGTACAGCCACATTATATCTGTCAGTACAGCCACAGTCTATCTGTCAGTAGAGCCACATTTATCTGTCAGTACAGCCACAGTCTATCTGTCAGTACAGCCACAGTCTATCTGTCAGTAGAGCCACATTATATCTGTCAGTACAGCCACAGTCTGTCTGTCAGTACAGCCACAGTCTATCTGTCAGTAAAGCCACATTATATCTGTCAGTACAGCCACAATCTGTCAGTACAGCCACAGTCTATCTGTCAGTACAGCCACAGTCTATCTGTCAGTACAGCCACAGTCTATCTGTCAGTACAGCCACAGTCTATCTGTCAGTACAGCCACAGTCTGTCTGTACAGCCACAGTCTGTCTGTCAGTACAGCCACATTATATCTGTCAGTACAGCCACATTATCTGTCAGTACAGCCACAGTCTATCTGTCAGTACAGCCACAGTCTATCTGTCAGTACAGCCACATTATATCTGTCAGTACAGCCACAGTCTGTCTGTACAGCCACAGTCTATCTGTCAGTACAGCCACAATCTGTCAGTACTGCCACAGTACATGTCAGAACAGGCGCAGTCTGTCAGTACACCACAGTATATCTGTCAGTACAGCTGCAGTTTGTCAGTACAGTCGTAGTACATGTGCAGTCAGTACAGCCACAGTATATCTGTCATTACAGGTGCAGTCTGTCAGTACAGCTGCGGTATGACTGTTAGTACAGCTTCTATATGTCTGTCAGTACAGCCACAGTATATCTGTCATTACAGGTGCAGTCTGTCAGTACAGTTGCAGTATGACTGTTAGTACAGCTGCAATATGTCTGCCAGTACAGCCACAGTATATCTGTCACTACAGCCACAGTCTGTCAGTACAACCATAGTCTGTCAGTACAATCACAGTCTATCAATACAGCCAAAGTCAGTACAACCACAGTCTGTCAGTACATCCACAGTCTGTCAGTACATCCACAGTCTGTCTACAGCAACAGTAATCTGTCAGTACATCCACTGTCAGTACAGCCAGTGTCAGTACATCCAATCTGTCAGTACAGCAACAGACTATCAGTACATCCACAAATCTATCAGCACAACCACAGTCTGTCAGTACAGCCACAGTCCATCTGTCAGTACAACCACAGTCTGTCAGTACATCCACAGTCTGTCAGTACATCCACAGTTCATCTGTCAGTACAGCTGCAGTCTGTCAATGTCAGCAACATACTGCTACAGTAAAACATAACGGTCACAGTCTGTCAGCTGTTCTGCCACAACATTAAAGCACAACTATCATAGACTGTCAGCTGTTCTGCTACAGTAAAACACAGTCTGTCAGCTGTTCTGCTACAGTAAAACACAGTCTGTCAGCTGTTCTGCTACAGTAAAACACACAGTCTGTCAGCTGTTCTGCTACAGTAAAACACACAGTCTGTCGACTGTTCTGCTACAGTAAAACACACAGTCTGTCGGCTGTTCTGCTACAGTAAAACACAGTCTGTCACACTGCATTTTTCTCAGTTGGTGTCAAATGAGGTCTTTCAGCAGGAACTGTTTGAATCAGTTGTTGTTGTTGTTTGGGGGGTATTTTTGTTGTGTGTGCTGTTGTTGTTTTGTTGGGGGAGGGGGGGGGGAATGTTCTGATCAATTCCAGACATTATAAGAGTTGCATGCATTAAGGAAAGGTCACATATAAAAAGATTCTGTGCATCTTTTGTCTTTACAGACATTGATTTTATGTCCCCGTCACTTGACTTTGTAGGCAGTGGTTTTAAATGTTGCTGGCTTTTCTCTACAGACAGTGACTTTTGAGTGTACGTCGCTGAACTGTGCCGACAGCTGCTTTAAGTGTGGATTGCTTTACTGTGCAGACAATTGAGAGTTCTCCAACAGAAGAATCACCGGACAGCGCACTGTCCTCCCAAACCTCCCCAGAGAGACAGAGTGGACGTGGACTGACCCCTGAAACCGGTCAGTTGTTGCTTCCTTGTCTTCTTTCTGACAGTCTCCATGAGCTGTGTAATGAGGATAACTGTTAGTGTATACACCCCTACATCAGTGAACTGAATGGGATAACTGTTAGTGTATACACCCCTACATCAGTGAACTGAATGGGGATAACTGTTAGTGTATACACCCCTACATCAGTGAACTGAATGAGGATAACTGTTAGTGTATACACCCGTACATCAGTGAACTGAATGAGGATAACTGTTAGTGTATACACCCGTACATCAGTGAACTGAATGAGGATAACTGTTAGTGTATACACCCGTACATCAGTGAACTGAATGAGGATAACTGTTAGTGTATACACCCGTACATCAGTGAACTGAATGAGGATAACTGTTAGTGTATACACCCGTACATCAGTGAACTGAATGAGGATAACTGTTAGTGTATACACCCGTACATCAGTGAACTGAATGAGGATAACTGTTAGTGTATACACCCGTACATCAGTGAACTGAATGAGGATAACTGTTAGTGTATACACCCGTACATCAGTGAACTGAATGAGGATAACTGTTAGTGTATACACCCGTACATCAGTGAACTGAATGAGGATAACTGTTAGTGTATACACCCGTACATCAGTGAACTGAATGAGGATAACTGTTAGTGTATACACCCGTACATCAGTGAACTGAATGAGGATAACTGTTATGTACACCCGTACATCAGTAACTGAATGAGGATAACATGTACACCGTACATCAGTGAACTGAATGAGGATAACTGTTAACATGTACACCTGTACATCAGTGAACTGAATGAGGATAACTGTTAACATGTACACCCGTACATCAGTGAACTGAATGAGGATAACTGTTAACTTGTATACACCATACATCAGTGAACTGAATGAGGATAACTGTTAACATGTACACCCGTACATCAGTGAACTGAATGAGGATAACTGTTAACATGTACACCCATACAACTGTGAACTGAATGAGGATAACTGTTAACATGTACACCCTACATCAGTGAGCTGAATGAGGATAACTGTTAACATGTACACCCATACAACTGTGAACTGAATAAAGATAACTGTTAACATGTACACCCATACATCAGTGAGCTGAATGAGGATAACTGTTAACTTGTACACCCATAGGTCTGTGAACTGAATGAGGATAACTGTTAACATTTACACCCATACAACTGTGAGCTGCATGGGGAAATGGTCTTTTCAGTTCATGGTCTGTGAACTGAATGAGGATAACTGTTACGATTGTACACCCAGTTGCTGATGAATAACTGTTTGTTACAGTGCGATCAGTTGGGTTGAATGTATGGATAACGTTAGTGTATACTGTTGTTACATAGTGATGTCAATGAGATAACTGTTGTGCTATATTCATGTGAGGTGGCTTTTTGGGTGGGTGGGGGGTTTGGGGGGGGGGGGAGGTATTGACCGGTTTTGCCATACCATTCTCTCTGTTTGTGTTTTTCTAGAACAGCTTGATGTTGTAGGGAAGTCAGTTTACAGGCCTGGGTTAACGGTGTCAGAACTCAGTGGTGTGCATGGCTGTGATGCTTGTCTCATCAGCGCCTTGTGCCGTATCCACAGCATCGCGGCATGTCAGAGAATAAAGGCCTTACACTTTTTACAGAGAAAAAGAAAACCTCTTTCTGGAAGCGATTTGGTCGCAAAAAACGTTCGTACAGTGCGGACCGCTCATCGTCTAGTATGCGTGAGGGGGCATACCTTCGACCTCCAGAGCCTCAGTATGGGCCGCAGTCCAAAGGTGGAGCACGTTGGTGTGGTGTGTGTGACCTAGTCTAGCGCTGTCTCTCGCTCTTGTCTCTCGGTGTCATCACCTCCACCCGTCATCCCAGCCAACAGTGCCCCTCGCAGTGTCAGCTTCATGTACCCAGGGTACATCTGTCAGTGTCAGTGTTGTCACAGCTCTCCCCAGGGTACATCTGTCAGTGTCAGTGTTGTCACAGCTCTCCCCAGGGTACATCTGTCAGTGTCAGTGTTGTCACAGCTCCACCCTAAGGTACATCTGTCAGTGTCAGTGTTGTGACACTCCACCCCATGGTACACCTGTCAGTGTTGTCACAGCTCCATGGTTGAGCCAGCAATAGTGCTGAGAAGCTAGGGGTGTTGTGTTTATCCCTGGATGTCATTCAATTAGACAGTTGACCTCTTCCCTGGATTACGTTCTATCAGACAGTTGACCTCTTCCCTGGATGTTGTTCAATTAGACAGTTGACCTCTTCCCTGGATTACGTTCTATCAGACAGTTGACCTCTTCCCTGGATGTTGTTCAATTAGACAGTTGACCTCTTCCCTGGATGTTGTTCAATTAGACAGTTGACCTCTTCCCTGGATTACGTTCTATCAGACAGTTGACCTCTTCCCTGGAAGTCATTCTATCAGACAGCTGACCTCTTCCCTGGATGTTGTTCGATCAGACAGCTGACCTCTCCCCTGGATGTTGTTCAGTCAGACAGCTGACCTCTCCCCTGGATGTTGTTCAGACAGCTGACCTCTCCCCTGGATGTTTGATCAGACAGCTGACCTCTCCCCTGGATGTTGTTCAGACAGCTGACCTCTCCACTGGATGTCGTTCGATCAGACAGCTGACCTCTCCCCTCGATGTCATTCGATCAGACAGCTGACCTCTCCCCTGGATGTCATTCAATCAGACAGCTGACCTCTCCCCTCAATGTCGTTCGATCAGACATCTGACCTCTCCCCTGGATGTCATTCAATCAGACAGCTGACCTCTCCCCTGAATGTCGTTCAGATCAGACAGCTGACCTCTCCCCTCAATGTCGTTCGATCAGACAGCTGACCTCTCACTTTTGCCCCGAACTCTCAGCCCACTAAAGGCAGGTTTAGTGAACAACACAACTGAGTTGACAGCTTGTCCTTTGATGCCATGTCAGTCAGTGACATGTAACTCCCCAGGCTTTCAGATCCACCTGTCCAGTCCTTCCGTCTCCTCACCACATTAAAATAAAAAGATTTTTAAAACAGGGGTGGGGTGTGGGGGTAGGTTTTATGTCACATTATTTGGTGTCAGCAACTTCTTCCATACAGTGTCCAACTTCAGCATTGTGAAGATGCCTCTGCCATGGAGTCTCTGCGCTATATAGGGTGCACCTGTCAGCCTCCTCCGCTCTCCGTGACCCTGTAGAGTTATTCAATTCCAAAAACTTTCATAATCCCACAAGGGGCAGGTTTGTTGTGGTCATGGCCGGCTTGTCAAAAAAACTAACAAACAAAAAAACCCACCTCCACTCCACAGCAGATCCCCTCGTGGCCCCAACAGCCCTGGATCTGTTTGCCTGTTTTCCTAACCTATCTTACGGCACAGACCCAAAGGGCTTGAAAAACAAAACAACATGGCCCATATGTTGGTCCTTGACTGGCTGAAAAATCATCTGTCATTTGGAGGGTGATGAGAGGGCAGTTGTTGTCAGTTAGAGGTCAGTTGCTGTCAGTCAGAGGTCAGTTTCTGTCAGTCAGAGGTCAGTTTCGGTCAGTCAGAGGTCAGTTTCGGTCAGTCAGAGGTCAGGTGAGAGGTCAGTTTCTGTCAGTCAGAGGTCAGGCGAGAGGTCAGTTTCTGTTAGTCAGAGGTCAGGCGAAAGGTCAGTTTCTGTCAGTCAGAGGTCAGGCAAAAGGTCATTTGCTGTCAGTCAGAGGTCAGACAAGAGGTCAGTTGCTGTGCCAGTCTGGGATGAGGGATGGTGTTGTGTTGATGGAGAGAAATTAACCCTGCTTTGAGTTTTCATAGTTAACAGTGAAATGCGCTGATTTCCTGTAGACTAGTCAGCCTGGTGTGTCAGGACCAATGTGTTGTTGGATATGACTGCATGTCCCCTTGTGACCGAAATACAGTGTAGTAGTGGTGATGGAACCTCAAATTGCTGGACATGTGTGGTAGGTGTGCGCCAGAAATACATGTAGCCATGGCAACAGGTGGTGGTTGCCAGACCTTGTGGCACCGTGTTATGTTTCAGACATGCATAGTACCGGTGGTGAATGTCATAATGATTGCTGGATGCAAGTCTGGTGCTGGAGATAGAAGATGAACATCCAAAGTATACAGCAGTGGTGACTGTGGTGCCAGTCACGGTGATTGCGGGGCGTTACCCAGGAGACAGGACGGACGTGAAAAGTCTATATAGCAATACCAGTGGTGCCAGTCAGGGCACACTTGTCAGGACAGAAGTCAGACAGGTGCTGCCGGCACAGTGACAGGTGTCCGACCTGAAAAGGGGTGATGTGTTGAATACAGCTGAGTGAGGCGACCGCTTAGTGACTTCTCTGCCAGCCCCTGGAGCAATCCTAGCCTTAGTTCTCCCCAATCCCCAACCCCAACTCCCCCCCCCCCCCTACGCCACCCCCCAACCCAAAACCCAACCCAACCCCCACCCCCCCACCCCCCCCTCACCCCCCCCCACCCAACCCTACCCCAACCCCTACCCCCCACCAACCCCCACCCCACCCCCCCCCACCCACCCCCCCTACCCCCCCCCCACCCACCCACCCCCCAACCCCAACCCCTACCCCAACTCCCAACCCCACCCCACCACCCCCACCTCCCCACCCCAACCCCACCACCCAACTACCCACCCCAAGCCTACACCCCACCCAGAGCTCCACCCAACTCACAGCACCAGAGGGCTGACGCAGCGCCAGAGGGCTGACACAGCACCAGAGGGCTGACGCAGCGCCAGAGGGCTGACACAGCACCAGAGGGCTGACGCAGCGCCAGAGGGCTGACACAGCACCAGAGGGCTGACGCAGCGCCAGAGGGCTGACACAGCAGCGGAGGGCTGACACAGCAGCGGAGGGCTGACACAGCAGCAGAGGGCTGACACAGCAGCAGAGGGCTGACGCAGCGCCAGAGGGCTGACACAGCAGCGGGCCGTTTTGTGGGAGCTGCTGACAAAGCTGAATGTGGCAGTTGCTAGTTAGCACCCAGTCACTTCAAACCCTGACGGAGCTAGAGAGCGAAGCGAGCGGTGCTTATGTGCCTACTTGTAGCGTGCGCTGGAGTTTCGCCTCACACGGTCATGCCTTCCCTCCCTCCGGCTGTTGCCTGGCAGCATGCTCTGTCGCTCTCACACTGTCACTCTCTTTGCACTGGGACCGTTTCTTTGGCCGCGTGTGTTTGGCCAGGTGTGTTTGGCCAGGTGTGTTTTGGCCAGGCGTGTTTGGCTGAGTGTAGCGGAGCGGGGATGTGTAGTTCAGCGTGTCTTGCTGAGTATTTCTGGTTGAGTATGACTGACTGATGACGTCTAATGCTATTTTGGTTGACAATGCCTGGCTGACTGTTTTGGCTGACAATGCCTGACTGTTTTGGCTGACAATGCCTGGCTGACTGTTTTGGCTGACAATGCCTGGCTGACTGTGTGGCACCTGCCAGCTGCTGTTGCTTGGTCCATGTTCATCACTGCACCTGTTTCTTTATCATTCACTTCCATTGGTTGAGTCAGCATAGTGTGATGCATTGCTGAAACCATGACATCTGCAAGAACAGACTGTTGCATAAAACTGTGACTTTATTAGCCAATTTTATGCTTGCTGGTGTTTTATCTTCCTACTGTCTGTTTTATGTTCTCATTTTGTTTATTTAGTTCTTAGTCCTGTTGTGATGTGGCACAGTGGTCAGCACTTCCTTCTAGTTGATGTAACGGTTTGCTTGCTTCTGCTGTTGTCATACTGATGCTCTTTTCTTGACCCCTTCCTTATAGCCTGTCTGTCTGTGTGGTCATGGTGTGGGTGATCTGTCTCTGTCTGTGTGGTCTTGGTGTGGGTGATCTGTCTCTGTGTGGTCATGGTGTGGATGATCTGTCTCTGTGTGGTCATGGTGTGGGTGATCTGTCTCTGTCTGTGTGGTCATGGTGTGGGTGATCTGTTCTTCTGTGTGGTCATGGTGTGGGTGATCTGTCTCTGTCTGTGTAGTCATGGTGTCAATGATCTGTCTCTGTGTGGTCATGGTGTGGGTGATCTGTCTCTGTCTGTGTCATCATGGTGTCAGTGATCTGTCTGTCTGTGTCATCATGGTGTCAATGGTCTGTCTCTGTCTGTGTGGTCATGGTGTGGGTGATCTGTCTCTGTGTGGTCATGGTGTGGGTGATCTGTCTCTGTGTGGTCATGGTGTGGGTGATCTGTCTGTATGGTCATGGTGTGGGTGATCTGTCTCTCTGTCTGTCTACCTGTGTGGTCATGGTGTGGGTGATCTGTCTCTATCTGTGTGGTCATGGTGTTGGTGATCTGTCTCTCTATCTGTGTGGTCATGGTGTGGGTGATCTGTCTCTCTATCTGTGTGGTCATGGTGTGGGTGATCTGTCTCTGTCTGTCTACCTGTGTGGTCATGGTGTGGGTGATCTGTCTCTATCTGTGTGGTCATGGTGTTGGTGATCTGTCTCTCTATCTGTGTGGTCATGGTGTGGGTGATCTGTCTCTCTATCTGTGTGGTCATGGTGTGGGTGATCTGTCTCTCTGTCTATATCTGTGTGGTCATGGTGTGGGTGATCTGTCTCTCTGTCTATCTGTGTGGTCATGGTGTGGGTGATCTGTCTCTCTGTCTATCTGTGTGGTCATGGTGTGGGTGATCTGTCTCTCTATCTGTGTGGTCATGGTGTGGGTGATCTGTCTCTCTGTCTATATCTGTGTGGTCGTGGTGTGGGTGATCTGTCTCTCTGTCTATCTGTGTGGTCATGGTGTGGGTGATCTGTCTCTCTGTCTGTCTACCTGTGTGGTCATGGTGTGGGTGATCTGTCTGTCTATCTGTGTGGTCATGGTGTGGGTGATCTGTCTCTCTGTCTGTCTACCTGTGTGGTCATGTGTGGGTGATCTGTCTCTCTGTCTATCTGTGTGGTCATGGTGTGGGTGATCTGTCTCTCTGTCTATATCTGTGTGGTCATGGTGTGGGTGATCTGTCTCTCTGTCTATATCTGTGTGGTCATGGTGTGGGTGATCTGTCTCTCTGTCTGTCCCCCTACCCCACCCCAGGGAGACAGGTGATGTCTATCTCCCTCCTGTCTGGAATCTCAGGGCTGTCATTTGATTCCCCTTTCCTATCTCCTCTCTTGTTTTTTCTGCCTAGTCCTCTTGCTCTTTCTGTCTTGTCATTTTTCTGCTAATGGTCCATTCTCCTGACTTTTTTCCAGGAAACGCTCAAGCATTTTTTAAGAGTTAGGCTTTTTTGTATGGCTTTTGTTTAGCAGCTAGGAGTTGGTCGGTGGTATGTGCAGCTTGCTGCCATATTGCACTGGTATTTGCCATTATGCATTATATAAAAAATGTACTGTTTCTGTCCATTCCTTATACTTCTGAAATCTGGTATTGATAAATTGGATGGAATGGTCAGTGATACCAGCATGTCCTAGCCTTATGTGCTCTTTTATCAGCGATAATATTAATGGGACTGACTCTGAAAATGACTTTGGTCTCATTGACAGATGTTCTGGACACAATGTCCAAGCTTTCTTGAAACTATATTTTAGAGTGGAGAGCTTAATTCTTCAGATATGTCAGCAGACCATAGCAGGTATTTTGTTTTGTTTGTTTTTGGAGGAATGGTCTTCATCAGACAGAGACAGGATACTCACTGCAGCGTACGCAGTGTATTGCTGGAACTTTGCTTTGAAAAAGAGGTATATGATACTGTATATCTATATCTATATATTTATATATATTTGCGTGTTTTTTGGTTGACAGATGATCTTGAGCTGGTGCGACCTCAGGAGCCAGGGTCGCCTAACCTGAAGAAGTCAAGGTCACTTGGAGGCAGCCTCAAGAAGCTGTTCAAGAGAGGTCGCAAGTCACGTTCGCGGGCGCGAGATGGCGACACGTCAAGAGAAAGCTCTCTGTCCCGAGGCTCTGGGCGGAACGCCGCCTCACGGGAAGGTTCCCTCAACCGTCAGTCCGCTCAAAACCGAGCGTCGTCCGTTTCCTGATGAAGCGGGCGGTGCAGTAGTGGCGTAGCGTATTTATCGGTGCGCTGGTGGGCGCGTAGACGTTGCCCATTGTGCTCACCCTTTTATTCGTCTTTATTTTCTGACGGTTGCTAAGTAACACATGTTGGTGTGTTTGAGATGCAGGCAGACTGCTCTTTTTCTGCGTGCTTCAGGACCAAACGGTAGCAGTTACTGGTGTCGGGGCACCGGCCGACTGTCCGGCTGTTTCTTCCAGGGCAAGAGTTTGCCTTCGGTGGGATTATCAGCAGTGGAGAGGAAGAAACGTTGCCAGCCGGACAGATGAGGAACGGCAGAGGAGATGGAGGTGAGGGTGGCGGAGAGCAGAGCGATGCAATGACTGCACCGGACCCTTGACAGGATTGAAATGAAACGCCCCTCAAACGAGAGATGCCAATGAACGTAGACTGGAGCTGGACTGTTGCTGAGGATTATGGGCTGATGGCGCCACTTCCTGTCATGTTGCTGCATCAGGGGCAGGGGGGTGAAATTGGTGACTGGCTGGAGCAGGCGCTGACGGGGGAAAGTGCTGGTGCATCGGCCTTCGGCACAGGACTTCGGCTGGACCCCACTCTTGCTGCGAGGCGCCGGCTGCCCTGTCCCAGAGTTTGCGGCGACTGAAGTGAACAGTAACTGCACCATTTGGTCCTGGTCACCAGTGTGGCAATACTAACCACAACGGAATCATTTGTTCTCTTTGTGCAGTGACTTTGGTAGATGAAGCTGTAGTGCATATCATGTGCAATTGTACCAGTGTGCTATCACTTGTTTATCTTGGATATAGTTCGGTCTGTTCTTGTTGCTGTATGTAAGTCATTGTAGGGGAAGTCCTTTTGCTGTAGAAGGCTTCTGACCTGTGTGTTGCTTGGATACCACCTGTTTCCAGAGTCCTGCCATGTATGTGCTGCAAAGGCAGTTAAGGAAATTGACAGGGGCAGAGACAGGGGCAGAGAGGGGACAGAGACAGGGGCAGAGACGGGGCAGAGACAGAGAAGGGACAGAGACAGGGGCAGAGACAGGGGCAGAGAGGGGACAGAGACAGGGGCAGAGAGGAGACAGAGAAGGGACAGAGACAGGGGCAGAGAGGGGACAGAGACAGAGAAGGGGCAGAGAAGGGACAGGGGCAGAGAGGGGACAGAGACAGAGAAGGGACAGAGACAGGGAAGGGGCAGAGAAGGGAAGGGGCAGGAAGGACAGGCGGAACAGAAGGACAGAGACAGGGAAGGGGCAGAGAAGGGACAAGGGCAGGAAGGTCACTGGTGGGCCAGTGACCAGGCCACAAGCTGGTTCAGTGATCACTGTGGGCCATTTGCACTCCACACTGGTTGAGGTGGTCCTGTGGGCCATTTGTACCACTGGCCACTTTAACTGGTTCAGGTGGTCCTGTGGGCCATTTGTACCACTGGCCACTTTAACTGGTTCAGGTGGTCCTGTGGGCCATTTGTACCACTGGCCACTTTAACTGGTTCAGGTGGTCCTGTGGGCCATTTGTACCACTGGCCACTTTAACTGGTTCAGGTGGTCCTGTGGGCCATTTGTACCACGGGTCCACTTTAACTGGTTGAGATGGTCCTGTGGGCCATTTGTACCACTGGCCACTTTAACTGGTTGAGGTGGTCCTGTGGGCCATTTGTACCACTGTCCACTTTAACTGGTTGAGATGGTCCTGTGGGCCATTGGCCACTTTAACTGGTTGAGGTGGTCCTGCGGGCCATTTGTACCACTGGCCACTTTAACTGGTTGAGGTGGTCCTGTGGGCCATTTGTACCACTGCCACTTTAACTGGTTGAGATGGTCCTGTGGGCCATTTGTACCACTGGCCACTTTAACTGGTTGAGGTGGTCCTGCGGGCCATTTGTACCACTGGCCACTTTAACTGGTTGAGGAGTGTGAAGTGTGTGGTTATTGTCACACTAGGGAAGACCTGTCCACTGAGGTGAGAGACCAGGTAAGGCCAGTCTAGGCAGCCATGGCACTGAAATCCAGCGCTTGTCCCACAGGTGACATCAGGGTGTAGAACAATTGTCTCTGGTGATGCAGTTTCCACCCAGTGGCACAGCCAGTTTCCACCCTGTGGCACAGCCAGTTTCCACCCAGTGGCACAGCCAGTTTCCACCAACAGGCACAGCCAGTTTCCACCCAGTGGCACAGCCAGTTTCCACCCAGTGGCACAGCCAGTTTCCACCCACAGGCACAGCCAGTTTCCACCCAGTGGCACAGCCAGTTTCCACCCAGTGGCACAGCCAGTTTCACCCACAGGCACAGCCAGTTTCCACCCAGTGGCACAGCCAGTTTCCACCCAGTGGCACAGCCAGTTTCCACCCACAGGCACAGCCAGTTTCCACCCAGTGGCACAGCCAGTTTCCACCCAGTGGCACAGCCAGTTTCCACCCACAGAACCCCTTTGCTATCACTGGTTAAATCAGCTTGGTGAGGCCCACATCCCCTGATAGCGATGTGGGATAACGTGCTGCATGTTGCATCAGTCTTACAGTCTTAGTGCCATGTGTCATGATGTGTGTGTGTGTGGGGGGGGGGGGGGGGGGGGGGGGGAGTGAGACAGTATTTTAGAGAAATGGGCAGTTGTTTGAGTAAGGTCTGGACTGGACCCAGCGTGTGCTTAGCTCTCAGTATCAGATGGCGGCACAGGCTGCCGATTCCTCACTGCCTCTTACTGACAGTAGCACTGGATTCTTTACAAACATACAGGGAAAGGGAACTTGGTGCAGACAGACAGGGAAAAGGAACCAAAAAGAACTTGGTGCAGACAGGGAAAAGGGAACTTGGTGCAGACAGGGAAAGGGAACTTGGTGCGGACAGACAGGGAAAGGGAACGTGGTGCAGACAGACAGGAAAAAGGAACCAAAAAGAACTTGGTGCAGACAGACAGGGAAAAGGAACCAAAAAGAACTTGGTGCAGACACAGTGATTTGGGAAAAAAGTCTGAGTTTTCTGTTGTACAATGGGAGAGAACTTCTCACTGTAAGTCGGTGTTCTGCACACAGTGGGAGAGGACTTACCTCCCCTTGTAAACCAGTGCTCTGTGCACAATGGGAGAGAACTGCCCCCTGTAAACCAGTGTTCTGTACACAATGGGAGAGAACTGCCCCCTGTAAACCAGTGTTCTGTACACAATGGGAGAGAACTGCCCCCTGTAAACCAGTGTTCTGTACACAATGGGAGAGAACTGCCCCCTGTAAACCAGTGTTCTGTACACAATGGGAGAGAAACACCCCCTGTAAACCAGTATTTTGTGCATGTGAGAGAGAACTGCCCCCTGTAAACCAGTATTTTGTGCATGTGAGAGAGAACTGCCCCCTGTAAACCATATGTTGTGCAGGTGAGAGAGAACTGCCCCCTGTAAACCAGTATTTTGTGCAGGTGAGAGAGAAACGCCCCCTGTAAACCAGTGTTCTGTTGCACAATGGGAGAGAACTTGCCTCCCTCTGTAATAATCACTGTTCTCTTGCACAGTGCAATGGCGGACACACATTTTGGCTTTTCTTGCTTTATGACTTGCACAGTGCAATGGCGGACACACATTTTGGCTTTTCTTGCTTTATGACTTGCACAGCTGGTGTTGTAGTGCACAACCACTTGATGTTGTTTCTTGTTGTTTATTTCTTGTTGTCTGGGTAGTTTCCTTTTTGTAGTGGTTTGTGTCACTTAAACAGTATATTAATTAATTTATTTATTTGTTTGGGGTTTGCTTCTCTTTGAGTTTCGAGGAGTGTTAGATTTCGGACAGTCTGTTCGCCAGAGACAGCAAGACGCGCAGTAGAACTGGTTTCCTAGCAGTGACTTTTGCCAGTCCAGTTTTATAGACAGCAGCACAGCGCAAAGATTTGTGTAGTGCTTCACACGATGTAAACAGAAGTGTGTTGAGTAGTACTTCACACTATGTAAACAGGAGTTTGTTGTGTAGTACTTCACACTATGTAAACAGAAATGTGGTGTGTAGAACTACTTCACACTATGTAAAACACTGCACACTTTGTAGAACAATGATTGTGTCCACTATGCACACCTTCTAGAATGCACCAAAGCAGTAGCCACTTTTCTCTAAGTTGATTGGCGGTTTTTATTTGTTGGCTGTTATTTCTTTATTATTGGCTGTGTCATGAAAGGGAAGCAACTCTATGTAAGGGGAACAAAGTGCTGTTGGGTGAAATGAAGACGGAGATGTGATAAAGATGGAGATGTGGTGTAGGTATTGTTACGACGAGGACCAGGTTTGAAAAGATTTTACTTCTCTCCACAACGCTGGAAGCTCTTGCCATTTTTACTACCCAGCTGGAATGTGTTGCGTACTTCACTGTCCAATCAAAAAGTTGCTTTCTGCTGATCTCTCGTCTTGTCAGAAAGAGTCACCGTTCTTTCCAGCGGCTTGCAAAGTCTTAGGTAATCTCACCACCAGGTGGAAGGTGTTGTATAATCTTACCACTCTGATGGAAGGTGTTGTATAATCTTACCACCCTGATGGAAGGTGTTGAATAATCTTACCACCCTGATGGAAGGTGTTGAATAATCTTACCACCCTGATGGAAGGTGTTGAATAATCTTACCACCCTGATGGAAGCTGTTGTATAATCTTACCACCCTGATGGAAGGTGTTGAATAATCTTACCACCCTGATGGAAGGTGCTGAATAATCTTACCACCCTGATGGAAGGTGTTGAATAAGCTTACCACCCTAATGGAAGGTGTTGAATAATCTTACCACCCTGATGGAAGCTGTTGAATAATCTTACCACCCTGATGGAAGGTGTTGAATAATCTTACCACCCTGATGGAAGCTGTTGTATAATCTTACCACTCTGATGGAAGGTGTTGAATAATCTTACCACCTTGATGGAAGCTGTTGTATAATCTTACCACCCAACTGGAAGCTGTTTTGTAATCTTACCACCCAGGTGGAAAGTCTTGCATGATTGTACCACTGGATTGAAAAGTTTTACATGATCTTGCCACCCAGTTGGAAGGTTTTGCATAATCTTGTCACCCAGTTGGAATGTTCTGCATAATTGTAGCACCCAAGTGAAAGGTTTTGTATCATCTGACCTTCCCAGTCGGAAAGTGCTGTGTAATTACACCTTGCAATGGAGAGGGTTGCATAATTTTGCAAACCAATAGGAACGTGCATGATTTACCACCAGATGGTAAAGTGTAGCCTGATTGGTCAATGGTAAAGTGTAGCCTGATTGGTCAATGGTAAAGTGTAGCCTGATTGATCAATGGTAAAGTGTAGCCTGATTGGTCAATGGTAAAGTGTAGCCTGATTGATCAATGGTAAAGTGTAGCCTGATTGGTCAAGAGAAAAGTGTTGCCTGATTGGTCAATAGAAAAGTGTTGCCTGATTGGTCAAGAGAAAAGTGTTGCCTGATTGGTCAATAGAAAAGTGTTGCCTGATTGGTCAAGAGAAAAGTGTTGCCTATTTCAGCCATTGCCAGTCATTTTGTCCCTTTACATAGAAACAAGTATGCAAAGCTTTTGTTTCTTGGTTCTTTTCTTCTTCTCCTTTGTCATTGTTTTTCATGCTTTTCTCACAGGAAACATTGTGATCCTCATAACCTGTAGAAATGTCCTTACCCTTGTAAGCACAAGGCTTGTTATCGTGCGTGTATCCTTGGGAAATATTGTCGTTGTTTTTGTTAATACAAAAAATGTTTTCTGCATACTGTAAATTCCCTCTTCTTTTTGACGGATTTGTTAATAATTTTGGTCTTCTTTTGGTTTCATTAGTGTACTTCACAAATTTTCAGTTAATATGTCACAGGGAGAATGGAAACAGTGATTAGTTTAGATGTCACAGGGAGAATGGAAACAGTGATTAGTTTAGATGTCACAGGGAGAATGGAAACAGTGATTAGTTTAGATGTCACAGGGAGAATGGAAACAGTGATTAGTTTAGATGTCACAGGGAGAATGCAATGACTGTCAAAGAAATAATAGAAACACTGTCAGTTTGGATGCCACCGAGAGAATGCAATGACTGTCCCAGAGAGAATGCAATGACTGTCCCAGAGAGAATGCCGTGACTGTCCCAGAGAGAATGCAATGACTGTCCCAGAGAGAATGCAATGACTGTCCCAGAGAGAATGCAATGACTGTCCCAGAGAGAATGCAATGACTGTCCCAGAGAGAATGCAGTGACTGTCCCAGAGAGAATGCAGTGACTGTCCCAGAGAGAATGCAATGACTGTCCCAGAGAGAATGCAATGACTGTCCCAGAGAGAATGCAGTGACTGTCCCAGAGAGAATGCAATGACTGTCCCAGAGAGAATGCAATGACTGTCCCAGAGAGAATGCAATGACTGTCCCAGAGAGAATGCAGTGACTGTCGCAGAGAGAATGCAATGACTGTCCCAGAGAGAATGCAGTGACTGTCCCAGAGAGAATGCAGTGACTGTCCCAGAGAGAATGCAATGACTGTCCCAGAGAGAATGCAGTGACTGTCCCAGAGAGAATGCAGTGACTGTCCCAGAGAGAATGCAATGACTGTCCCAGAGAGAATGCAGTGACTGTCCCAGCTCATCTCAGTCAACTCATTATGGTTCCTATCAGCTCTTTGCTGTCCACTTGTGCTGGTCAAGCCGCTGTTTGATCCTGAAGTGACCCTGTTCACTTGATGGGATGTTCACTTCACAGGATGTTAAACTCCAAGAACCAAGCAACTAGCCTGATGTTGCTGTCATCTCACGCTGATTCATGTGCATACTATAATTATGCATTTGAAAAACAATTCTTCCTCCTCATAAGGCTAGTCTCTTTTTTGTTGTTGTCTTTTTTCTTCCTCTTTTTTTGAAACATTGGTCTTTTTCTTTTCATTTTCACCATCACATGACATTCATGGTTGATCTTTCTGTGGGCAAGCATGGAGACAGTGTAGTTTATTTTGGAAGGCTGTCAGCATTGGGTTTTTTCTCTTTACAACATAGCACAAAGTGAAATGTGTGTGTGTTTTGTGTGAGAGCAGAAAAAAAAAGAAATGATGGTTTGATTGGTCACCACAAATATTTGTTCCTTGTTCTGTGTTGTGTTTCTGTGTTGTGTTTCTGTGTTGTGTTTCTGTGTTGTCATTTTCACTCCTAAACTCCTAGTTGTGCCATAGATTTGGTGTCATAAGCCACACTCTCAGACATGTTTTTGGTGTTTTTTTACATTTTGTGATTCAACAGAAAGGCAAAACTTGGGAATTAGAAAGGCATGCCAGTGGCTGAGTTTGTGCGCATTATGTGCAAAATATCTGTAGATGATTTTGATATTAATCTATTGTAGATCTTTAGTGATGCCATGTTTTGTGCGACTGTAACCATGTTTTGTGTGACTGTAACCATGTTTTGTGTGACTGTAACCGTGGTTTGCATTATTGTGCCCCCTCAATGACCCCCTCTGACCCCCACAGAAGAAAGTTGAGGGAGGAGGGTCTTGCAACTTGCAATTGTCTTTCTGAGGTAGTGTTTATTGTTCACCTTCGTAAGTATATTTTACAGGTTGCTTCAAACTAGTCACTAATATTTTCTGCTCAATATAATAACAGATGTGTTCGGACTTCTTGTATTCTAGTTCAGATTTTTATATGTGATTGTGTGTGTGGTTTAAATTTATATTTGTTGTTGTTGTTTATATGCATGTTTGTGTTAATTTAGTAGGGAGATGTGTAATGGCTGTGTTCAGGTGGCAGTGTGTGTATGAAACACGTACACGGCTGTGCCAGTTCTGTGTACTTATCCATTGTGCACTGACACAACAGTTTCTTCGAACACGGTTGAGAGGGTCAGCTTTGTCTTGTTGGTGGTTTTGATGGGGTTTTGTCAGTGTATTGCATGCCTGAATTTCTACGAGCTGCTTCAGGATATAAGGTACACCCCCAAAAATGTAGCTCAAAAAGTAAAAAATCGAATGCTAAGACACTCCAAATTTAAGGTGCCACTTTGGCACTGTCATAGCCAACAAACAAAACATGATGGGCGTATGTGTCGGACACAAAGCAAAAGGATGTGCTATAGGAAAGTTGAAAATTGTAGCAATTTTGCTGCTCACAATATTTTGAGTTGATTAGAACATTGTCCACAGCATCATTTTCCAAAGATGAACAGCACAGAAGGTATACAATCATCAGCTGACCCAGTTCTCATCTCCTGCAGGACTTGGTAATGAGACTTCTCTCATTTTTACTCTGCGGCAACATGCGTTGTGTTTTCCGTTTGGTAATCTTCCACCTTTGAGTCAATGCTGGCAGGCCGCCAGTGTGACTAGGCCTATGGGGTCACTGCAGAGTTCAGTTCTAGAGTTGTGATCTCTGTCAGTCAGTTGGCCAACGTATGCAATTTCTGTCGTTCCGTTAGCCAACATATGCAATGTCCATTTCAGTGTGGAATTCTGGAGACGGAAATGAGTCAGTGTCATTCTTCACAAAAGCATGCGTGCAGATTTTCATTCAGGGGTCAGGTGCTACTGACGCGTGAGTCAAATTTGAGGAAAATAGTATCGCCACGTACAGATGGTGGTCAGAAAATCAGAAAATTATCGTGATCACCTTATAGTCAGAAAATTATCGTGATCACATTATAGTCAGAAAACTATCGTGATCACTGTATGGTGTAACAATAATTACAGTAATCACATTACAGTCAGAAAATTACAGTAATTCAACAGGTTTTTCACCATGAAGTAGCCCTCTCTGGTGGACGGGAAATCTAAGTACTAATCAACCCAACACTTTTCACCTGCTTCTCTTGCACCTAGTAATATATCACCATGACCGAGTAGTCCCTTAGTCCCAGTCCCAACCCTCATTTCTCTGTCTCCCTTTTTGGTGGGAGGGGGGTGTATTTGTGTAATTTTATTGTCTTTAAATTGCTCCTTATAACCGACTGTCCGTGACTTCATTTTGAAAGCTGGCTGTGTGGTGATTCCCTTTGGGACAAGCCCCGCCCTGTCTCCACTCCTCACCAGCAAGTTGTCCGGCAAAAGACTCCAGCGTCAATGTTTTGTGGTGTTGCACCTTTCAGTTTTGGCACAGAATTTCAGTCTGAAGCTCAATCAGTGTTGTTTACTGTGTCCATAATCAGGTGATGACTACAGTAATCACGTGATTATTACGGTAGTGTATGCCATGATCATGGTAATCAGGTAATGGTCATGATAATGATGTCACATACTCACATAAATCACACCATTATAGTAACCACTGTAGTTGTGTCATGATGATGGTATGATGTCATGATTACAGTAGTGATGTCATGGTCATGGTAATCAATTGATGGTCATGGTAATGATGTCATATTTAAATGATTCCTGTCATTATTATGATGATCAATGTAGTTGAGCTATGATGATGTCAGTGATCTCATGACTGGCTGCCATAGTAATCAAGTGAAGGTTGTGGGAATGATGAAGTCATATTCACTTGACTGGTATTATGATGGTAATGACATCATGATCATTGTCATGATGTCATGATTATGGTAGTGGTGTCATATTGACAGTGATTACATCCTGACCCAAGTGCTGCTTCATACTGCATGGATGTGTGGTACTGTCTGCCTTGCATTCACTTGCCCACTCCTCTCTCATGCATACCTACATCTGTGGTATCAGTGTGGTACCTCTGTGGCATCAGTGTGGTACGTCTGTGGTATTGGTGTGGTACCTCTGTGGCATCAGTGTGGCACATCTGTGGTATCTGACTAGTACCTCTGTGGTATCAGTGTGGTACCTCTGTGATATCAGTATGGGGCCTCTGTGGTATCAGTGTGGTACCCCTGTAGTATTTGTCTGGTACCTCTGTGGTATCAGTCTGGTACCTCTGTGGTATTGGTCTGCTAACACTGTGGTATCAGAGATACCTGGTACTTCTGTGGTGTCTGGTACCTTTGTGGTATCAGTGTGGTACATTTGTAGTATCAGTGTAGTACATTGGTGGTATCAGGGTGGTACCTTTGTGGTACCTCAGTGGTGTCAGTGTGGTACCTCTGTGGTATCTGGTACCTATGTGCTGTCTGTCTGGTACACATCAGGTACTGCTGTGGTAGCTGATACCTCTCTGGTGTCTGATACCTTTGTAATATCTGACTGGTGCCTCTCTGGTGTCTGATACATTTGTAATATCTGACTGGTACCTCTCTGGTGTCTGATACCTTTGTAATATCTGACTGGTACCTCTCTGGTGTCTGATACCTTTGTAATATCTGACTGGTGCCTCTCTGCTGGTACCTCTACTTCCCAAATACCACTCGTGGTACCTCTACCTCCCAAATACCACTCATGGTACCTGTACCTCCCAAATACCATTCATGGTACCTCTGGTACCTCTACCTCCCAAATGCCACTCATGGTACCTCTGGTACCTCTACCTCCCAAATGCCACTCATGGTACCTCTGATACCTCTACCTCCCAAATGCCACTCATGGTACCTCTGGTACCTCCCAAATGCCACTCATGGTACCTCTGGTACCTCTACCTCCCAAATGCCACTCATGGTACCTCTGGTACCTCTACCTCCCAAATACCACTCATGGTACCTGTGGTACCTGTACCTCCCAAATACCACTCCTGGTCTGGCCGCCCTGACTCTATGGTGATGGCCAGCTCAAAGGAAGGGAACCAGATTGATGGCAGGGAGAAAACATTACCTGGATTTTGTCTTGTGTTGGAATCTGTGTCAGCTGCTGTTGTAGTGGTTGTTGCTTATTGCTGTGTTTGCTGTCATCTGTGCTTTACGGCTGAGAACAGGTCTTGGTCTGTATTGAATTTTCATGGTTTTTAAGCTGAACATTGTATTTGTTGAGGGTTTTTTGTTTGTTTGTTTTTTAACAAATATTTATATTAAGAGTGAGCATTGGTGTCTTGCTCCGCCTGTACATTTGTGAGGACATGAGTCCCGACAGACTGTCCTTTTTTATTTTTTATTTTTTACTTGCACATTTGTCAAGAAGTGATTCCCCGAACCACCCCTTTTTACGCATGACCCCCCCCCCCCCCCCCCTTCCACCCCAGCCCATTTAAAAACAGAGTTTATTTTGTGTCTTTGAAAAAGTGTTTCATTGTATGTGTGACTTAGCTCCAAGGGAGACTTCAAGTGGTGCTGTACTGTAGCAGGTAAACTGTGCTTTGGTGTTATCTTTCCTGGAGGCTTAGCTTTTGTAACAGTGTTTATGTTATGGTGCCTTCTTTGGATTAGTATATACAGTGAAACACTTGTGTTGACAGGATTCGTTTTTGTGTGCACTGCTCAGTGATGATCTTCTGCACGGCCGCTTTTACCTCAGACCCCCCGGTCCATCCCTTGTCCTTCAACACTGGGGCCTGGACCCCCCCCCCCCCCCCCCCCCCATGAAATCCCTTGTCCTTCAACATTGGGGCCTGGACCCCCAGTCCATCCCTTGTCCTTTAACACTGGGGCCTGGACATCCATCCCTAGTCCTTCAACACTGGGGCCTGGACATCCATCCCTAGTCCTTTAACACTGGGGCCTGGACATCCATCCCTAGTCCTTCAACACTGGGGCCTGGACATCCATCCCTAGTCCTTCAACACTGGGGCCTGGACATCCATCCCTAGTCCTTCAACACTGGGGCCTGGACATCCATCCCTAGTCCTTTAACACTGGGGCCTGGACATCCATCCCTAGTCCTTCAACACTGGGGCCTGGACATCCATCCCTAGTCCTTTAACACTGGGGCCTGGACATCCATCCCTAGTCCTTTAACACTGGGGCCTGGACATCCATCCCTAGTCCTTTAACACTGGGGCCTGGACCCCCCGACCCCCCAGTGATGTCATGCTGATCCCCGCTCCTCTCTAAAGAGCTTTGTGAATGGACTTTCAGCTCACAACCTTGGTGTAGTAACTTAGAATCTGTGATGTTTCTGTACTTCAGAGTCTGTCTGTGATATTGTGCCCCTCCTGTGATGACCAGTTGTTTCACTTTCTCTGCCCCCCTTTCTCCTCTACCCCCCCTCCCCCCCTTTTGCATATATTTGTCTGAGAATTGTTACCCTGAGAATGAGCAAAGAGTTGTTTCTTGTGTTAGCATGTAGTGCATGTGGTGTAAGATCTGTGAAAATCTGAACTGTCGTGTCTGCAAAATGAAGCTTATTAATTATTCCAACAAAACAAATATTCTGGATTATTAAGAAGAGAGTAAAGAAGAAAAAGAATGCACAAACGTGTGTACCTTGAAGTAAGACTGTGATAGGGTATTGTTCAGTATCACAGCCTGATAGCCCAGAGACTTGGACGGGAATCTTGCTGACAAAATGCAGAGGAAGACAATGCTTGTTGATCCAGTGGGCAAGCTGGCTGCAGCGTGCAAGGTAGTCAGGAACAATTGTCAGCAGCAGGCTGAGCATCTTACATAAACCCCCGGTCTTGTAAATCCTTTGTTTCATGCTGAACAGATCTCTCTTTGTTACGTCTTCCTCGGGCTAGACCCTGTCTGCTGTATGTCCATTGTTAAGTTATTGCAAACCTTGAAGCTACATTGTAACCAGACTGCACTTCTCTGTCCATATTTGGATTGATTGCAAAGGACTGTGTGTCACTTGTGCCAGTGTCCCCTTTGAACTTTGAACTGAGACTGTAGCAGCAGTGCACATGAAAATAAACTGTCAAAGCAGCTGGACTTGAATGGTTTATTGACCGAAGTCGGGGAGGCTGTGGAGGGGAGGGGGTAGCTATCAAACAGCTTGGCACTGTTGCTTGTGGAGTGACCGCCAAAGCAGCATTGGTGTTGTCCTTGAGGTGGGTCTCAAAACGGACACTGATGTGATGCAGAAATAAAAGGAGAGAGAGAGAGAGGAAGATGCTGGTGTTGAGACTGAGAGAACATTGTTGACAGGTGTTGTGGTGGGTTTGCAGGGTATCAGAGCTGGTACTGAGAGAGCAGTGTTGACAGGTGTTGTGGGTGTTGTGGTGGGTTTGCAGGGTATCAGACCATTCCTAAACAAGCCCATGTTGAACCTGGTGAAGTGAGTGTTGGGGTCATGTACACACACACACTCGCATGCACATGTACACACACACACACAATTGAATGCACACACGGTTACACTCACATGCACGAACACGCACATGAACACACAACTACACTTCCACAAGCGGAGCACTTGGTGGTGCGTGTTTGGCCTGCTTTATTTGGGTCTCACACAGCCGCTAGAGATCTCTGAATTCTCATTTTTATAAACAAATATATAGGAATCCAACAAGTTGTGTAGTGCAGCATTGTTATGAATGTGACAACTGTATCAACTATACACAAAAATACAAACAATTTTACCAAACTAAATCAAAAATAATTACACATATATACACTTCAAATTATTGTGCAGAAAAGGCCAAGTTAAAGAGGCAGTCACCAGCCTCTCATTCCCAGCACTGGTCTTGTGCTAGAGATGCTGACAGCAATCTTATTCAGCCTGCTGGTGACGCTGATAGCAATTTGTGTTGAACACAGTTTTCAGAACCAAACACAACAAGCTGTCAAATCTACAGTCGATGAAAGAACCGCAAGCAGTCAAATCTACAGTCAATGAAAGAACCGCAAGCAGTCAAATCTACAGTCGATGAAAGAACCGCAAGCTGTCAAATCTGTTGTAAGCTAAGCCGGACTGAAACAGTCGTGTACTTCGGAGAAAAATAATGTCTGCTTCAGCTTTAACACGCCTGCATGGCAAGGACTGCCACTGCTGCCGTGACTGGCCTGAATGGCACACAGACCACAGTGACCATAGACAAGTGACCATAGACCACAGTGACCACAGACCACAGTGACTGCAGACCACAGTGACCGCAGACCACAGTGACCATAGTGACCACAGACCACAGTGACCGCAGACCACAGTGACCATAGACCACAGTGACCACAGTGACCGTAGACCACAGTGACCATGGACCACAGACACCATAGACCACGGACCACAGTGACCATAGACCACAGAGACCATAGACCACAGTGACCGCAGACCACAGTGACCGCAGACCACAGTGACCATAGACCACAGCGATCACAGACCACAGTGACCATAGACCACAGTGATCACAGACCACAGTGACTGCTGCTGTAACAGGCCTGAATGGCACAGACCACAGTGACCACAGTGACCGCTGCTGTAACAGGCCTGAATGGCACAGACACCAGTGACCACAGTGACCGCTGCTCTAACGGGCCTGAATGGCACAGACCACAGTGACCAGTGACCACAGTGACCGCTGCTGTAACAGGCCTGAATGGCACAGACCACAGTGACCGCTGCTGTAACAGGCCTGAATGGCACAGACCACAGTGACCACTCCTTTAACAGAGCGCCATAGCAAACAAAACTGACCAGTCCTTTATTTTGGAATCCTGCACAACATGGCTGCACCTTCAACAGGTCTGAATAACAAAACTGAAACCGCCCGTTCTTGAAACGGGTCTGTGACAACTCCAAATGGCCACTCCTTGCACAGCTCTCAATAACAAACCAAACTGCCCATTCCTGAAACAGGCACAGAAAAAAAAATGGCCACTGTTTGTACACACCTCGTGACAAGTCAAAGTGACCACTGTTTGTACACACCTCGTGACAAGTCAAAGTGACCACTGTTTGTACACACCTTGTGACAAGTCAAAGTGACCACTGTTTGTACACACCTTGTGACAAGTCAAAGTGACCACTGTACACACCTTGTGACAAGTCAAAGTGACCACTGTACACACCTTGTGACAAGTTGAAGTGACCACTGTTTGTACACACCTTGTGACAAGCCAAAGTGACCACTGTACACACCTCATGACAAGTCAAAGTGACCACTGTTTGTACACACCTTGTGACAAGTCAACGTGACCACTGTACACACCTTGTGACAAGTCAAAGTGACCAATGTTTGTACACACCTTGTGACAAGTCAAAGTGACCACTGTTTGTACACACCTTGTGTCAAGTCAAAGTGACCACTGTTTGTACACACCTTGTGACAAGTCAAAGTGACCACTGTTTGTACACACCTCGTGACAAGTCAAAGTTACCAATGTTTGTACACACCTTGTGACAAGTCAAAGTGACCACTGTACACACCTGTATGACAAGTCAAAGTGACCACTGTACACACCTGTATGACAAGTCAAAGTGACCACTGTTTGTACAGATGTGTACAACAAAAGAAAGGAACCACTCTTCCGAGGTGCTATGTGCCTGTATGCCAAGTAAAAGTGAAAAATACAAAAACTGAAGGAGATGAACACGTGTCAATCTCCAAAGAACATACAAAGTAGCTATTGGGTAGTTTCTCTGACAGATCAGTCTCAAAAAGAACACACAAAGTAGCTATTGAGTAGTCTCTGACAGATCAATTTCCAAAGAACATACAAAGCAGCTATTGGGTAGTCGCTGACAGATCAACCTCAAAAAGAACATACAAAGTAGCTATTGGGTAAGTGGCTGACAGATCTTGGTAGAACACTAAAACACAAGCTGTATCTACCATCTTGAACACGGAGGGGTAAAAATTCTGTACATCAATTTGATTTGTTGCCCAAAAGAAAAACTGAGACCTGGCAACTCCTTCTCATTTGCCACCGTTTGGTCAGCTGTACCCTCCGTACCCAGGTTGGTTTGCTACCGCATGGCGAAGGTGGCCAGGACGGGCGGTGCCCTATCGGTTTGATTTGCTACCGTTACCAGTGGCTAACGGCCACAGTACTGAGTGAGAGAAAAACACACCTTCTGCTCAGATCAAGGGCATCAAAGATGCGAACACTTTCTGCAGCATACAGTTCAGTAACCCCCCCCCCCCCCCCCCAAACACACACTATTCATTTTTTGAGAGAAACTGAATCATAATTGTTTTTAGAGGTTTGTCATGATGCACAGCAAGATTAACAAATGTAACATTTTCACACACAGATACACACACACACACACACACACACACACACACACAGCTAAAACTGCCTACTGCCAGGCAGGGACTGAGAATGTGTCCAACAAAACGAAGGGGAGAGAACAAACAGTAGCACACAAAAGCGATGCCAAGTGCCAACTGCCACCAATAAACGCAGATTGCTTAAAACACCAGTGAATGGTTCGAACACAAAGGTGGTCTCTGACTAGCTAGACCATGATGCACCAGCAAAAGAGGTGAGCGGCAAAGTAACTCAAAAAAACAGCGTAGTGGCAGTGATGCAACGCAACAAATTTCATACATTCTCAACTGCCCGTCATAACAAGATGACAAAGGCCACAGTCAACATGTCACTTGACATACAGCATTACTAAGGTGATAGTCAACACGTCCTTTAACAGTCAGAGCAAGCAAGCACACCACAGTGTGCCTCACTCCCAACTACCACATCAAAGTCATCAAAGTCGACAAAACATCAAAGCAAACAAACGGTAGTGCGCATGTACTTTGTGCAGGTTAGGGTTACGATTTAAAAAAAATTAAACAGACAAAAAGCATTCAATGTTCAAAATGTCTTCCTTTTTTCCTTTCTTCTTCCTTCAGAAGTTGCAAAGGAAGGTAAGAATAAACTGATTTGTCAGTCATACAATGTACACACTACGTGCAGTGAAATTTGGAGATCAAAATTTCATTATGGTCATTGCTCTCAAAGCTGTGTGTGCATGAACCAGTTGCAGAACACGACATCAACACTGTGTATCCTGATCATCAGAATAGCTAGAGCTGAAAGCAGTTCTTCTTCTTTTCTTTCCCCTGCTTTTTTATGCTGTTCTTTGTTCCCCTGTTTGCTATTTAAATCTTTTCTTTAAAAAAAAAAAAAAAATTTTGCATGATTTGTGTGTGTGTGTGTGTGTGTGTGTGTGTGTGTGTTGTGTTTTCTTCTCTCTCTCTTTTTTGGGGTGGAGGTGGGTAGTGTGGGGGGGTTACTGTTGTTAAAAGTGAACAGGTTCAAAGTGTTAATGAATCAGCGTGTCTCAACAAAGACACTTTCACACATATACACCCACAGACAATACGCACAGTGGGTATACACACCTTCCTCTCTCTCATTCATGTAAATGCTGCACATGGTAAAATCCAGACATAAAAATGTTCAGTCAATACAAATAGAATACAGCATATCTCAGCTGTAAGTTCTAAAAACATTTCTATCAGAATAACTGACTTTCAATAACCACCGATACATACATGCATTTACAGACCTGTACAACTGTAGTTCTGCAGTGCTGCGCAAGTTTACACTTTGAACAATGCTGAATACAACAAGCCTCAATTCAATCGCTTTTTCAACAAAATCCAATCAACCCTGAATTACACTTTTTCGGACAGATTAAAAACAGTTTTTCCTTTAAAAATCTTTCTTTTTTTTTGAACGCATGGGGAAAAGGCGCTGACCATTTTCTGTGGACCGATCAGAGAGAACGGTGAGCCCAACGTTCCAGACATCGCCTGCTCCAAGCGTCGCCCCCAAAAGCTGAGGAAAGTGGTCGTTACACATAAGTTGAACGCACACATAACTGAAATTTGCACTTTCATAAATAAGGCAACGTTTCACCAACATCAACAAAAAGACGCAATGAGAAAAGAGAACCATAGGAAACGGTGGTGGGTCAAGGTTTCACCGACATCAAGAAAGACACAGTTACAAAAGAGAATCAGAGAAAACTGGTGGGTCCAGTACAGCTGCTGAAGGGGTCAAAGTTCAATGTACACTGTACACTCAGGTATTACATACACAGTACAGTACACTTGCCTTTTTACAGCACGCAATATAAACTTTAGCACAGTACAAATTTTAGTATACCAAACATTTAACGTACACATATATATTTATTTGTGTATATGTTGAGATTTACATACAATGACTAAAAAGAGAGCTGTACACAATGAGGCTTTCACTGAGGGGACTGTGGCTTTGCTGTTGGTCACAGTGAAACCGGGAGGAGTGCTAGCTGTCCGCATTGTTACTGCCTGCTGCAGCTGTCAACTGTCTGCATTGTTACTGCCTGCTGCAGCTGTCCAACTGTCTGCATTGCCACTGCCTGCTGTAGCTGCAACTGTCTGCATTGTTACTGCCTGCTGCAGCTGTCAACTGTCTGCATTGTTACTGCCTGCTGCAGCTGTCAACTGTCTGCATTGTTACTGCCTGCTGCAGCTGTCAACTGTCTGCATTGTTACTGCCTGCTGCAGCTGTCAACTGTCTGCATTGTTACTGCCTGCTGCAGCTGTCAACTGTCTGCATTGTTACTGCCTGCTGCAGCTGTCAACTGTCTGCATTGCCACTGCCTGCTGTAGCTGCCAACTGTCTGCATTGCCACTGCCTGCTGCAGCTGTCAACTGTCTGCATTGTTACTGCCTGCTGCAATGAAAAGAACTGTCCCCTCCTTCATTTGCAATCACTGGCACTGAGAACAAACGCTCTCTCTCTCTCTCTCTCTCTGAGGTCACTGTCAGTCACTGGCAGTCAGAGAGATCCACCGGCACAGTCCACATGACGACTGACCTACGCTGTGCCGCCACAGGGTGGCTGTGCTGACTGTGCAGCGTGTGGCTGCCCCCAGCGCGGAGTCCAACAACCCACAGGGGTTCGCAACCAGTCTGGGGGGGAAAAGCCATAGCATCACTGGGGCTGGAATAAAATGGAGAAGAAAAAAAGGGGCAAAAAACAACAATGATATGTTGCTGAATCATGTTGTTTGGGTTACAACTAATCCATTCAATTTTGTTTAAACTGGTTTTCTTTGTTTTCCTGTATGAAGTTTTTCAGTTTTTCTCTCTCGGCCAGTGTAATCCTGGATTTCAATGGCAGACAGCAACAGGTGTAAGCCTGGTGTAACTGTTTCCTGATGATTTTCAACGGCAGTTACTCAGGCAGACAGGTGTAAGCCTGGTTTTCAATGCGACAGCAGCATAACCTGGTTTCAAGCAGACAGCAGAGGTGTAAGCCTGGTTTTCAACGCAGCAGGTGTAACCTGGTTTTCAATGGCAGACAGCAACAGGTGTAAGCCTGGTTTTCAACGGCAGACAGCAGCAGGTGTAAGCCTGGTTTTCAACGGCAGACAGCAGCAGGTGTAAGCCTGGTTTTCAATGGCAGACAGCAGCAGGTGTAAGCCTGGTTTTCAACGGCAGACAGCAGCCACAACACCTCCTCACTGAGCCACAGCACAGTAAAGCAGGGAAGCCAAGAGAAAAGGGAGACAAGCACCAACAGGTCAAGCCGGCTTGCCAGCAAGGCACAGCAATTAGTAAGGCATCACTTCCTGCATGCCGCACTCCCACACACATCACTTCCTGCATGCCGCACTCCCACACACATCACCTCCCTCACACCCACAGCACATCACCTCCCTCACACCCACATCACCTCCCTCACGCTCACACACACCACCTCCCTCACACCCACACCACCATGGCTCACACCACCACCTCTCACACAGTACCCCCCACCCCCACCCCCCTGCTCTTCCCGCAGCCAGAGTCGGTGCAGTTCATCACCAAACATTTTCTGTCCCCAACACAACAGGAGCATCAGAAGGGAGAATACATCTTTTTCCTAAATTTACTGAAACCATCCTGGATTCCCATGTCCACTTCTGTAACCATCCTGGATTCCCATGTCCACTTCTGTAACCATCCTGGATTCCCATGTCCACTTCTGTGTACCCATACATGATCATTGTCACCAATCCTTCACACTGAAAGTCACTGTTACAAGTCCTTCACACTGAAAGTCAGTCTTCAGCCAACCAGAAGCAGTAGGCTGCTGCATATCGTGTGCGGGAGAGGCAGAAGGCAAGGTGCAGATTGTATCATTTCTGATCCATGCTTACCTACTGCTAAGTCAATTCACGCCTGTCAACTCACCTACATCTACATCACTCAGCACATCTATGTCAGGTCATCTGCTGCTAAGTCATTTCATGTCTGTCAGGTCACCTACTGCTAAGTCACTTAAAGTGTCTGTCAGGTCACCTAATGCTAAGTCATTTCATGTCTGTCAGGTCACCTACTGCTAAGTCACTTAAAGTGTCTGTCAGGTCACCAAACTGCTAAGTCACTTAATGTCTGTCAGGTCACCTACTGCTAAGTCACTTAAAGTGTCTGTCAGGTCACCTACTGCTAAGTCACTTAAAGTGTCTGTCAGGTCACCTACTGCTAAGTCACTTAAAGTGTCTGTCCAGTCACCTACTGCTAAGTCACTTAAAGTGTCTGTCAGGTCACCTACTGCTAAGTCACTTAAAGTGTCTGTCAGGTCACCTACTGCTAAGTCACTTAAAGTGTCTGTCAGGTCACCTACTGCTAAGTCACTTAAAGTGTCTGTCAGGTCACCTACTGCTAAGTCACTAAAAGTGTCTGTCAGGTCACCTACTGCTAAGTCACTTAAAGTGTCTGTCCAGTCACCTACTGCTAAGTCACTTCAGGTACCAGTCAGCTCACGTGCACTAGGCCATTTACTACCACCTGTTAGCGTTCTCATGCTAATAAGTCACTTAACTAGCATGTCCAAATAAGCCACAAATATCACTTCACACATATTTCACATCACAGGAATGAATTCCAAAGCAAGAGAAAAGGAAGCAAAGTGTAGAAGTAAGGCGTCTTTGTTTTGTGAAAACCACTCTCATCAGTCTGTACAGGAAGGTCACGGACAGGTGTGCACAGGCCGGCAAACACACCGTTTGGCCAAGGAAGGCCCCACACCTGTCACATTATGCAAACAGCAACAATTCTGACCACAGCCGCCATCGCGGGCTTAAGTAGGCAGACATAATGAGGCACCATCACCTCCACACTACTGACTACAAGGCAATTCTCTTCACACTGGTTCCCTACACCTTACTGATGGCCCTCAGCAAGAGAGGACACGAAGCCGGACTGTCTGAAACAACCCAACAGGCGGACTGTCTGAAACAACCCAACAGGCGGACTGTCTGAAACAACCCAACAGGCCAACTGTCAGCGAAAATGAAAACAAAAGATGCCGATATCAAACATGAACGAGAGGAAATGGCAGCAGCCTCGATCAGAACTTGTCTCATTGCCGAGTCTGGCAGCAGACAAGAACGGGTTAGCTGACAGCCCAGTGGCAGCGCTGTTTCAGTGTGTCTTCAGAAAATGATGCCACATATCATGTTCCGATCAACGCAAACTTCTTTTAATGGTAAATTGACTGAACGTGTCCACTTTTCCCTTTTACGGCACTTTCCTTGTGTCCGATTCATGTGCCCATCAGGTTTTGCTTATCCCAAAGACGCTGCCAGAGCGGCTCCATAGACTCCGGAGCTCCTTATGGGCGGACATCTTCTCTCTGGAGCTAAATTTCCGGAGCGGAGCCTAACATCCAGAGATCTAGTAGCGGGGAAATGATGGCACGTTCTTCTGACGGATTTCAGCTACAAAATGACGCAGCAACAGGTCCACCCACTGACAGTTTCTGAAGAAGGCAGCCATCTGGAACTTACTGTGGGCAGCCTCTGGACCAGTGGATTTATTACGGAAGAGAAAACCACCCTTGTATGCTACATCCGGTTTCAGCCGTCTCCTTTAAAGCTGTCTTCCTTCTGCACCTTGTTTATACACACACCTCAAACAAGTTATGTCCCTTCTGTGTGCCATACTCCTTTCTTACACCCCCCCCCCCCCCCCCACCCCACACACACACACACACCCCCCATTCCCGAAATAGTATGAAAGCCACAAAGCCATTCTGTAACACTACCCACACACACACAAAAACAAATTTACACGGTTTTCAGAAAAGGAAAGAAGAAGAAGAAAACATTCTTTACTGTTCAGTCTCTTCAGAAATCACATCAATTCTGTCCTGTAATATTTCTTGTAAAAAAATATAGATCAAGAGGAAAACCATACTGCGACGATGCTGTTCCTTCCGCTCTCCAAACTCTCAGCCCTGCACTCTGAGGTGCCCGAGGCAAAGTTCTCGTCAGTGTTTGCATCGGCCATGCAATCAAACGGCCCGACACAATTCCGTTAGCCAATAAAAAGGCTTAAAATAATCATCAGTAAAAAAGACAATACAGTTAGTAAATGTAAGGACAAAAAAGACCTGACAGAAAGTTCAGCACATCACGTGTTAAGGCCGACAATGAAAGGCATCAAAGTGACTGCTATCTTTGCACACAAGACAGCTGTCCCTGCAGCACAGACTACAGGCCACACAAGACAGCTGTCCCTGCAGCACGGACTACAGGCCACACAAGACAGCTGTCCCTGCAGCACTGACTACAGGCCAAACAAGACAGCTGTCCCTGCAGCACTGACTACAGGCCACACAAGACAGCTGTCCCTGCAGCATTCACTACAGGCCACACAAGACAGCTGTCCCTGCAGCATTCACTACAGGCCACACAAGACAGCTGTCCCTGCAGCATTCACTACAGGCCAAACAAGACAGCTGTCCCTGCAGCATTCACTACAGGCCACACAAGACAGCTATCCCTGCATCACGGACTACAGGCCACACAAGACAGCAGCATGTCCCAGCAAACAGGACTTGGCCTTCCTGCTCTCCGTTGATAAAAGCCTGTGCGCCAGTACGCCAAAGACTGCAACATCTCCATCTCTCTCCTCCCTCTCCTCCTCAGTCCAGAACAGGCATTCGCAGGACTGTGGCATCTCCGACTCTGTCCTCTCCAACACCCAACAAGTCCAACACTCCAGCGTCTTGCTGACCAATCACAAATGTCAATGTACACCAGGTACAGCTTCAAGCAAGCAGTCCTGCCATGGTACCAAACGAAGTCACGCACCATCCTGACGATTGTCTAAAATCAGCAAACCTTCCATCTCGTCGCTTCCAATCTGCGGTACAAAGGCCTCCAAAAGGAGACAAAACCCGGCGGCCGGGGTACGCCCTGAATGAACCAGACGACCAGCGGCAGACGTTTCACTCATCCTCCTTGTCTTTCTGCGGCTTGATGTCGCAGGCCTTGAACAACTCCTCCGGCGTGAAGCCAAGCAGGCTGTTGAGGTCGCAGACGAAGCGATAGACGTAGCGCTTCCCTGCCGTCTTGTGAATGATGTTCTTGTCGTAGTAGTAGCGCAAACCTCGCGACAACTTCTCATAGTTCATCTTGGGCTTGTTTTTGCGGATGCCCCATCGTCGAGCCACCTCATCCGGGTCGGAGAGCTTGAACTCCCAGCCGTCACCTGTCCAAGAGATGAAGTGCTGACACGACTTGTCTGTCAGCTGCTCCAACAAGAACTGCCACAGCTGGATTGGTCCACTCCCTGTGCAGACAGACAACAGTCAACATCAATACAGCTGTCTGTGCGCACAGAATACAATCACCCTCAATACAGGTCCATGCAAAGCATCATGAAACGCAGGCACACAAAAAGAATGAGGGAACAGTGTCTCACACACAGAATGAGGGAATACAGGCTCACACACAGAATGAGGGAATACAGGCTCACACACAGAATGAGGGAATACAGGCTCACACACAGAATGAGGACAAAAATGCTCACACAGAGACTGAGCATATAAAGGGCTCACACAAAGAACGAGGGATTAAAGGGCTCACACAAAGAATGAGGGATTAAAGGGCTCACACAAAGAACGAGGGATTAAAGGGCTCACACAAAGAACGAGGGATTAAAGGGCTCACACAAAGAATGAGGAAATACAGGCTCACACAGAGAATGAGGGAATAATGGGCTCACACAAAGAATAAGAGAATAAAAGGCTCACACAGAGGGAACGGGGGCTCACACAAAGAATGAGGCAACAAGGGCTCACACAAAGAATGAGGCACCAAGGGCTCACACAAAGAATGAGAGAATATGGGCTCACACAAAGAATGAGGCAACAAGGGCTCACACAAAGAATGAAGCAACAAGGGCTCACACAAAGATTGAGAGAATATGGGCTCACACAAAGAATGAGGCAATAAGGGCTCACACAAAGACTGAGGCAATAAGGGCTCACACAAAGATTGAGACAATAAGGGCTCACACAAAGACTGAGACAATAAGGGCTCACACACTGAATGAGACAATAAGGGCTCACACAAAGATGAGGCAATAAGGGCTCACACAAAGAATGAGGCAATAAGGGCTCACACAAAGAATGAGGCAATAAGGGCTCACACAAAGAATGAGGCAATAAGGGCTCACACAAAGATGAGGCAATAAGGGCTCACACACTGAATGAGGCAATAAGGGCTCACACACTGAATGAGGCAATAAGGGCTCACACAAAGGTTGAGGGATCCCATAAGGGCTCACACAAAGGTTGAGGCAATAAGGGCTCACACACTGAATGAGGGAATGGGGAGGGGGAGGGGGAGGGGGGGGGGGGGGGGGGCAGACAAGCTGACAGCTGTGCGTTAGTCTCCAGGTCTAGGTGCTGGAGGTTATGAATGGATGTAGAACACGCTGTCAACACTTCCTCCTACAGCGCCTCAGCCAATGGGAGCTGAGGTCTCCACTTCTTGTTAGGAGGTCACTCATTTGTCACTGAAGAAACATGGCCGTGTGTTTCGCTGCACTGGCGCTGCAAGCCTGGTGCACTGCAGGCCCATTAGTAAAGATCACTTCATACCGCTTAATTATCCGCCAGAAACACAAACACACACATCAGCGCCAACAGTAACCTTGACACCTGTAAATGGAACACCGAGACCTTTTTTCTGTTCATGTTTGCAGTCACCAACATCATGGTGCATGTTTAATTGTCTTCAGCAAGACAGTGATTCTTAATAACCTGCTCTGTCATAATACCTGTGTTAATATACTGCTATATGTTGTCATAATACCTGTGTTAATATACTGCTATATGTTGTCATAATACCTGTGTTAATATACTGCTATATGTTGTCATAATACCTGTGTTAATATACTGCTATATGTTGTCATAATACCTGTGTTAATATACTGCTATATGTTGTCATAATACCTGTGTTAATCAATATATTGCCATATGTTGTCATAATACCTGTATTAATATAATGCCATATGTTGTGTCATAATACCTGTGTTAATATATTACCATATGTTGTGTCGTAATACCTGTATTTATCAATATATTACCATATGTTGTGTCATAATACCTGTATTTATCAATATATTGCCATATGTTGTGTCATAATACCTGCATTAATCAATATACTGCCATATGTTGTGTCATAATACCTGTATTAATCAATATATTGCCATATCACCAGTGACTGAAAATATAAAGTATGCTAAAGGGAAAAAAAGTGTTTTGGTAAATTCACTTTTGATCTATTCAGGAGTTAGAATACAACTCCCTGCACTTGTGTTTGTACCTGGACTTGTTCAGGAAATCTCTTTCAGTAAATGTGGATTTAATCTTTCATTTCAGGGCAGACATGCTGTCAACGTCTATCAGAATAATTTGTTAACGCATCACACAAATCTAAATGTGTACTTCCTCCCTCTAGGCCTTCGCCCCAGTTTACGTACTGCCCAAATTGTGTGCCCCCCTTTTTTATTTTGCTGTCAGTCGTCTGGTTGTACCCCCCCCCCCCCACTCCGATTAATGTCACAGACAACCAACTGCCCCCCCAGCTTCCCCCCTCCCAAGTTAAGCCAAGAGTGGGTGGGCTGTAACTGTCTGTGGGTGGGCTGTAACTGTCTGTGGGTGGGCTGTAACTGTCTGTGGGTGGTTGTAACTGTCTGTGGGTGGGCTGTAACTGTCTGTGGGTGGTGTAACTGTCTGTGGGTGGGCTGTAACTGTTTGTGGGTGGGCTGTAACTTGTGGGTGGGCTGTAACTGTTTGTGGGTGGGCTGTAACTGTGGGTGGGCTGTAACTGTGGGTGGGCTGTAACTGTTTTGTGGGTGGGCTGTAACTGTTGTGGGTGGGCTGTAACTGTTTGTGGGTGGGCTGTAACTGTCTGTGGGTGGGCTGTAACTGTCTGTGGGTGGGCTGTAACTGTTTGTGGGTGGGCTGTAACTGTGGGTGGGCTGTAACTGTCTGTGGGTGGTTGTAACTGTTGGGGGTGGGCTGTAACTGTCTGTGGGGGGGCTGTAACTGTCTGTGGGGGGGCTGTAACTGTCTGTGGGTGGGCTGTAACTGTCTGTGGCGGCTGTAACTGTGGGTGGGCTGTAACTGTCTGTGGGTGGCTGTAACTGTCGTGGGTGGGCTGTAACTGTCTGGGGTGGGCTGTAACTGTCTGTGGGTGGCTGTAACTGTCTGTGGGTGGGCTGTAACTGTCTGTGGGGGGGCTGTAACTGTGGGTGGGCTGTAACTGTCTGTGGGTGGGCTGTAACTGTGGGTGGGCTGTAACTGTCTGTGGGTGGGCTGTAACTGTGGGTGGTTGTAACTGTCTGTGGGTGGGCTGTAACTGTGGGTGGGCTGTAACTGTCTGTGGATGGGCTGCAACTGTCTGTGGCTGGGCTGTAACTGTCTGTGGCTGGGCTGTGGCTGGGCTGTAACTGTCTGTGGGTGGCTGTAACTGTGGGTGGGCTGTAACTGTCTGTGGGTGGGCTGTAACTGTCTGTGGGTGGGCTGTAACTGTCTGTGGCTGGACTGTGGGTGGGCTGTAACTGTCTGTGGCTGGGCTGTAACTGTCTGTGGCTGGGCTGTAACTGTATGTGGGTGGGCATGGGTGGGCTATAACTGTGGGTGGGCTGTAACTGTCTGTGGGTGGGCTGTAACTGTCTGTGGCTGGGCTGTAACTGTCTGTGGGTGGGCTGTAACTGTCTGTGGCTGGGCTGTAACTGGGCTGTAACTGTCTGTGGCTGGGCTGTAACTGTCTTTCTTGATGAATGGGGTTCCCTGCCCATGGAGGGGCGGGGGGTAACTCTCTGCCCCTTGTCTACTGACACACGTGTCATACACTGATGTCTGCTGACACACGTGTCACATACTGATGTCTGCTGACACACGTGTCACACACTGATGTCTGCTGACACACGTGTCACACACTGATGTGCAAGAAGCAGTCATACAGACAGTTAGGTCCTGACTGGCTCTACCATCCTACTGGGGTTGGTGGCTGTGTGTGTGTGTGTGTGTGTGTGTGTGTGTGTGTGTGTGTGTGTGTGTGTGAGTGAGTGAGTGAGTGAGTGAGTGAGTGAGTGAGTGTGTGTGTGTGAGTGAGTGAGTGTGAGTGTGTGTGTGTGTGAGTGAGTGAGTGAGTGTATGAGTGAGTGAGTGAGTGTGTGTGTGTGTGTGTGTGTGTGTGTGTGTGTGTGTGTGTGTGTGTGTGTGTGTGTGTGTGTGTGTGTGTGTGCGTGCCTGCATGCGCATGTGTAGATCCATTATTAAAAGTGAAACAGAAATTCCAGTTATTAACAATAGCTGACAACAGCTGGCTATTTCGCTCAAAGTCGCATTCGCCACAACAGCCTCATTCCCCCCCCCCCCCCCCCCCCCCCCAAAAGAAACAAGGCCTACTGCACATTTAAAGTGGCACTCACCAAGAGACCCTTTATTTTCCCCACTGAAAGAAAGTCTGTTGGCACAGCACATTTAAAGGGACACTCACCAACAGACCTCTTATTCTCCCCACTGCAAGAAAGTCTGTTGGCACAGCACGTTTAAAGGGGCACTCACCAGAATATCCTGCCAGTGTGGCTGCCTGGATCATGGGCTTGGTGCTGTGCTCTCCGCAGTTGCTGTCCGGCGAGGCTGACTGAATGGAGCGAAACCCCCCAGGAAGCACCAGGTTGCCACGGATGTCCGGTGCTGACCATGCCTCTCCCATCTCCCCACCATACTCTTGTGGTGACCATGGCAATTCAGACTTAATGTTTGGGACAGTCTGATAGGAGTGGGGCGTATCGTAGAAATTGTCTTGGTTGCTCGACTCGTTCACATACTGACCTGTTTCAAGAATACAGAAACAAGGACGTCACTCAATAACAATGTTTTCCGTGTGTTTTTTTCAACCTAAATTCATATCTAAGAGATAAAGAGATGAGAGTTTCCTTATCGCCAAGTAAAAAGTGCAATGCTTCGTGGTGTTGGTACAAACATGCTGCGCTCTCCACCCAGATTAATGTGGATCATAAAATGCAGAAGGCTTGAAAAGCCCGACTGTGCTGACAAGGTCAACAGCACATAATCTGCGACAGATCTGCCCCATGAACAGCCTACCGGGAGGAAAGATCCTTTCAACACCTCCGACCTGTCACCGGGAACTGTTTTCCTCTCTCTGTCAGGCATTCCTTTTCACTGTTCTTTGTTAAGTCAAACCCCTTTTCACTGTTCTTTGTTAAGTCAAACCCCTTTTCACTGTTCTTTGTTAAGTCAAACCCCTTTTCACTCTCTTCTTTAAGTCAAAACTGAAATCCTTCTCTTCTGCATACCAGTTTGTCAATTCTCTCTACTGTTTTTCCACCAACCCATCACAGGGGGTGATGAATGCATGCATCTGTAGAGAGTGTTGTGTGTGTGTGTGTGTGTGTGTGTGTGTGTGTGTTGGGGGTGGGGTGGGGGTGATGAATGCATGCATCTGTATGTGTGTGTGTGTGGGGGGGGGTGATGAATGCATGCATCTGTAGTGTGGGGTGGGGGTGGGGGGTGGGGGGGTGATGAATGCAGCATCTGTATGTGTTGTGTGTGTGGCGGGGGTGATGAATGCATGCATCTGTGGTGTGTGGGTGGGGGGATGAATGCACTGATGTGGTGGTGGGGGTGATGAATGCATGCATCTGTAGTGTGTGTGTGGGGGGGGGGGGTGATGAATGCATGCATCGTAGTGTGTGTGTGTGTGGGGGGGATGAATGCATGCATCTGTATTGTGTGTGTGTGGTGGGGGTGACTGATGCAGCCTGTGTGTGTGGGTGGGGGTGTGTGGTGGGGGGGGGATGAATGCATGCATCTGTAGTGTGTGTGTGTGTGTGGGGGGGGGTGATGAATGCATGCATCTGTAGTGTGTGGGGGGGGGAGGGGGGGATGAATGTGTGCATGTGTGTGTGTGTGTGGGTGTGGGGGGGTGGGGTGTAATGACACTGTAGTGTGTGTGTGTGTGTGGTGGGTGGGGGGATGAAGCATGCATCTGTAGTGTGTGTGTTGTGTGGGGGGGGTGATGATGCATGCATCGTAGGTGTGTGTGGGTGGTGTGTATGGGGGATGAATGCATGCATCTGTTGGTGTGTGTGTGTGTGGGGGGGGGGGGTGATGAATGCATGCATAGTGTGTGTGTGTGTGTGTGTGGGGGGTGGGGTGGGTGATGAATGCATGCATTCCTGTAGTGTGTGTGTGTGTGTGGGGTGGGGGTGATGAATGCATGCATCTGTAGTGTGTGTGTGTGGGTGGTGGTGATAATCTATGCATCTGTAGTGTTGTGTGTGTGGGGGGGGGGGATGAATGATCATCTGTAGATGTGGGGGTGGGGGGGTGATGAATGCATGCATCTGTAGTGTGTGTGTGTGTGTGGTGGGTGGGGTGATGAATGCATGCATCTGTAGTGTGTGTGTGTGTGGGGGGGGGGGTGATGAATGCTGCATCTGTGTGTGTGTGTGGGGGGGGGTGATGATGCTCATCCTTAGTGGTGTGTGTGTGTGTGGTGTGTGTGTGGGGGGGGAGGTAATGCATGCATCTGTAGTGTGTGTGTGTGTGTGTGTGGGGGGTGATGAATGCATGCATCTGTAGTGTGTGTGTGTGTGTGATGGTGTGTGTGGGGTGTGTGGATGAATGCATGCATCTGTAGTGTGTGTGTGTGTGTGTTGGGGGGTGATGTATGATGCATGTAGTGTGTGTGTGTGTGTGTGGGGGTGGGTATGATCACCATTGTTGTGTGTTGGGGGGGGTGAGTAATGCATGATCTGTAGTGTGTGTGTGTGTGTGTGGGGGGTGTAACGTGGGGGTGAGTTCTGCTCATGTGTGTGTGTGGGGGAGGGGGTGATGAATGCATGCATCGTAGGTGTGTGTGTGTGTGTGTGTGGGGGGGGGTGATGAATGCATGCATCTGTAGGCCTTTGTCGGCACCCCGGGCTCTTCAGGTTGAGGTGCCGTAAACAACCTGTGATTATTTTATTTGTGCTTGGGCCCTGACAAGCTGTCAGGACATTCAGGTTTTGAAATGGGGGGTGGGTGGATGGGGGTGGGGGGGGGGGGGGGGGGGAGGTCTGTGACGCAAACAACAGCGCCACTGCAGGTCAAATCAAGCACGGGTGTGTGAAGTGTGCACCATCAGGTGTGTTAAGTGTGCACCATCAGGTGTGTGAAGTGTGCACCATCAGGTGTGTGAAGTGTGCACCATCAGGTGTGTGAAGTGTGCACCATCAGGTGTGTGAAGTGTGCACCATCAGGTGTGTGAAGTGTGCACCATCAGGTGTGTTAAGTGTGCACCATCAGGTGTGTGAAGTGTGCACCATCAGGTGTGTGAAGTGTGCACCATCAGGTGTGTGAAGTGTGCACCATCAGGGAGTGTGGGGGGAAGTGTGCACCATCAGGTGTGTGTAAGTGTGCACCATCAGGTGTGTGAAGTGTGCACCATCAGGTGTGTGAATTGTGCACCATCAGGTGTGTGTTAAAGGTGTGCACCATCAGGTGTGTGAATTAAGGGGGGCACCATCAGGTGTGTGGGGAAAGGTGTGCACCATCAGGTGTGTGAAGTGTGCACCATCAGGTGTGTGTTAAGTGTGCACCATCAGGTGTGTGTAAGTGTGCACCATCAGGTGTGTGAATTTGCACCATCAGGTGTGTGTTAAGTGTGCACCATCAGGTGTGTGAAGTGTGCACCATCAGGTGTGTGAAGTGTGCACCATCAGGTGTGTGTAAAATGTGCACCATCAGGGGGTGTGTTAAATGTGCACCATCAGGTGTGTTTAAGTGTGCACCATCAGGTGTGTGAATTGTGCACCATCAGGTGTGTGTTAAGTGTGCACCATCAGGTGTGTGTTAAGTGTGCACCATCAGGTGTGTGAATTGTGCACCATCAGGTGTGTGTTAAGTGTGCACCATCAGGTGTGTGAATTGTGCACCATCAGGTGTGTTTTAAGTGTGCACCATCAGGTGTGTGTGAAATGTGCACCATCAGGACTGGTGTGTGTGAAATGTGCACCATCAGGTGTGTGTTAAGTGTGCACCATCAGGCGTGTGTAAAATGTGCACCACCGGCAGCCCTGTTGGTTGACTCTAAGAGACAGACTGTAACGCCACCCTCTAAACTGTACACCATGAAGGAAAGAGTCATTCACAAAGGCCCAACTTCGTTGCCTGGCAACGGCAACCTTTCTGCACTCCATGACAGGAGAGGGGTGCAAGGGCAGATACTGAGTGAAGAGAGGAGGGCTGGCGGCAGGCAGGGTATAAAAACAAGCAACACCCGATGACAGAGGATGCCGTGTTCTCTCCCCCCTCCAACCTCTCGCACACTGAGTGTCATCGGGTTTGCTCTGCACTTTCCTTGCTTTCGCAAACCTGGCCAACTTCAACATCCCCGCACATTCATCCCCAGTGACATTCTCACGTTATGCTTAGTCTTCTCCAAACAGACAGGGCTTTGTTGTATACATCACTGTGACCAGGAAGACAAACAAATAAACATCACTATGAACAGGAAGACAAACAAACATCATTGCGACCAGGAAGACATACATGATACAAACATCACTGTGACCAGGAAGACAAACAAATAAACATCACTATGAACAGAAAGATAAACATACATCATTGTGACCAGGAAGACATACAAACATCACTGTGACCAGGAAAACAAATAAACATCACTATGAATAGGAAGACAAATAAACATCATTGTGGCCAGGAAGACAAACAAATAAACATCACTGTGACCAGGAAGACAAACATGTTACAGTGCTAACCAAGGCAGAGGTTTCTGTTATAATCATCAGAGTGACGGAGTACAGAAACACATTACTGCACTAACCAAGGCAGAGGTTTTTGTTGTAACCATGAGAGTAACCAAGAACAGAAGCACATTACTGCACTAACCACGGCAGAGGTTTTTGTTGTAACCATGAGAGTAACCAAGAACAGAAGCACATTACTGCACTAACCAAGGCAGAGGTTTTTGTTGTAACCATGAGAGTAACCAAGAACAGAAACACATTACTGCACTAACCAAGGCAGAAGTTTTTGTTGTAACCATGAGAGTAACCAAGAACAGAAGCACATTACTGCACTAACCAAGGCAGAGGTTTTTGTTGTAACCATGAGAGTAACCAAGAACAGAAGCATGTTACTGCACTAACCAAGGCAGAGGTTTTTCGGTGTCTGCTGCAAGGGCCGGTGGTACTTGGGTTCCTGGAGCGGGTAGAAGTCCGGGTGTCCGGCGTCATAGTAACACGTGTGCTCCAGGCTCTGGTACTCTCTTCCTTCCTCGCTGTAGGCTCCACCCCCACTGCCACCGCCCCCACCGCCTCCACCGCTGCTGCTGCTGACCATGGTGGGCTCCACACCGCCTTCCGCCAGGGACTGCAGGGGCTCTGGAATGTGGTAGGGACCTGGCAACAGGCAACACAATGACACTGCCGTCACACTGGTAGGGACCTGGCAACAGGCAACACAATGACACTGCCGTCACACTGGTAGGGACCTGGCAACAGGCAACACAATGACACTGCCGTCACACTGGTAGGGACCTGGCAACAGGCAACACAATGACACTGCCGTCACACTGGTAGGGACCTGGCAACATGTGGTGTGTGTGTCACCTGTACTAGTGCTGTGGGGAGTGGTGTGTCACCTGTACTAGTGCTGTGGGGAGTGGTGTGTGTGTCACCTGTACTAGTGCTGTGGGGAGTGGTGTGTGTGTCACCTGTACTAGTGCTGTGGGGAGAGGTGTGTGTGTCACCTGTACTAGTGCTGTGGGGAGAGGTGTGTGTGTCACCTGTACTAGTGCTGTGGGGAGATGGTGTGTCACCTGTACTAGTGCTGTGGGGAGGGTGTGTGTGTCACCTGTACTAGTGCTGTGGGGAGAGGTGTTGTGTCACCTGTACTAGTGCTGTGAGGAGTGGTGTGTCACCTGTACTAGTGCTGTGGGGAGGGTGTGTGTGTCACCTGTACTAGTGCTGTGGGGAGTGGTGTGTGCACCTGTACTAGTGCTGTGGGGAGAGTGTTGTGTCACCTGTACTAGTGCTGTGAGGAGTGGTGTGTCACCTGTACTAGTGCTGTGGGGAGAGGTGTGTGTGTCACCTGTACTAGTGCTGTGGGGAGAGGTGTGTGTGTCACCTGTACTAGTGCTGTGGGGAGAGGTGTGTGTGTCACCTGTACTAGTGCTGTGGGGAGAGGTGTGTGTGTCACCTGTACTAGTGCTGTGGGGAGAGGTGTGTGTGTCACCTGTACTAGTGCTGTGGGGAGAGGTGTGTGTCGTCACCTGTACTAGTGCTGTGGGGAGAGGTGTGTATGTCTCACCTGTACTAGTGCTTGGGGAGAGGTGTGTGTCACCTGTACTAGTGCTGTGGGGAGAGGTGTGTGTGTCACCTGTACTAGTGCTGTGGGGGAGGTGTGTGTGTCACCTGTACTAGTGCTGTGGGGAGAGGTGTGTGTGTCACCTGTACTAGTGCTGTGGGGAGAGGTGTGTGTGTCACCTGTACTAGTGCTGTGGGGAGAGGTGTGTGTTCACCTGTACTAGTGCTGTGGGGAGAGGTGTGTGTCTCACCTGTACTAGTGCTGTGGGGAGAGGTGTGTGTGTCACCTGTACTAGTGCTGTGGGGAGAGGTGTGTGTGTCACCTGTACTAGTGCTGTGGGGAGAGGTGTGTGTGTCACCTGTACTAGTGCTGTGGGAGGGGAGTTGTGTGGTGAGGGGGTTGTCACCTGTACTAGTGCTGTGGGGAGAGGTGTGTGGTCACCTGTACTAGTGCTGTGAGGGTGGTGTGTGTCACCTGTACTAGTGCTGTGGGGAGAGGTGTGTGTGTCACCTGTACTAGTGCTGTGGGGAGAGGTGTTGGTCACCTGTACTAGTGCTGTGGGGAGAGGTGTGTCTCACTGTACTAGTGCTGTGGGGAGTGGTGTGTCACCTGTACTAGTGCTGTGGGGAGAGGTGTGTCACCTGTACTAGTGCTGTGGGGAGAGGTGTGTGTGTCACCTGTACTAGTGCTGTGGGGAGAGGTGTGTGCTCACCTGTACTAGTGCTGTGGGGAGAGGTGTGTGCGTCACCTGTACTAGTGCTGTGGGGAGAGGTGTGTCACCTGTACTAGTGCTGTGAGGAGTGGTGTGTCACCTGTACTAGTGCTGTGGGGAGAGGTGTGTGTCTCACCTGTACTAGTGCTGTGGGGAGAGGTGTGATGTCTCACCTGTACTAGTGCTGTGGGGAGAGGTGTGTGTGTCACCTGTACTAGTGCTGTGGGGAGAGGTGTGTCACCTGTACTAGGCTGTGGGGAGAGGTGTGTGTGTCACCTGTACTAGTGCTGTGGGGAGAGGTGTGTGTGTCACCTGTACTAGTGCTGTGGGGAGTGGTGTGTGTGTCACCTGTACTAGTGCTGTGGGGAGGGTGTGTGTGTCACCTGTACTAGTGCTGTGGGAGTGGTGTGTCACCTGTACTAGTGCTGTGAGGAGTGGTGTGTTCTCACCGTACTAGTGCTGTGAGGAGAGGTGTGTGTCCACCTGTACTAGTGCTGTGGGGAGAGGGTGTGTGTCCACCTGTACTAGTGCTGTGGGGAGAGGTGTGTGTCTCACCTGTACTAGTGCTGGGGGAGGGTGGTGTGTCACCTGTACTAGTGCTGTGGGGAGTGGTGTGGTCTCACCGTACTAGTGCTGTGGGGAGTGGTGTGTCACCTGTACTAGTGCTGTGGGGAGTGGTGTGTGTCACCTGTACTAGTGCTGTGGGGAGGGTGTGTGTGTCACCTGTACTAGTGCTGTGGGAGAGAGGTGTGTGTGTCACCTGTACTAGTGCTGTGGGAGAGGTGTGTGTGTCACCTGTACTAGTGCTGGAGGAGTGTGTGGGGTCACCTGTACTAGTGCTGTGGGGAGTGGTGTGTGTGTCACCTGTACTAGTGCTGTGGGAGAGGTGTGTGTGCACCTGTACTAGTGCTGTGGGGAGTGGTGTGTGTGTCACCTGTACTAGTGCTGTGGGGAGAGGTGTGTGTGTCACCTGTACTAGTGCTGTGAGGAGTGGTGTGTGTGTCACCTGTACTAGTGCTGTGGGGAGAGGTGTGTGTGTCACCTGTACTAGTGCTGTGAGGAGTGGTGTGTCACCTGTACTAGTGCTGTGGGGAGGGTGTGTGTGTCACCTGTACTAGTGCTGTGGGGAGTGTGTGTGTGTCACCTGTCTAGTGCTGTGGGAGTGGTGTGTGTGTCACCTGTACTAGTGCTGTGGGGAGAGGTGTGTGTGTCACCTGTACTAGTGCTGTGAGGAGTGGTGTGTCACCTGTACTAGTGCTGTGGGGAGAGGTGTGTTGCGTCACCTGTACTAGTGCTGTGGGGAGAGGTGTGTGTGTCACCTGTACTAGTGCTGTGAGGAGTGGTGTGTGTGTCACCTGTACTAGTGCTGTGAGGAGTGGTGTGTCACCTGTACTAGTGCTGTGGGGAGAGGTGTGTGTGTCACCTGTACTAGTGCTGTGGGGAGAGGTGTGTGTGTGTCACCTGTACTAGTGCTGTGGGGAGAGGTGTGTGTGTCACCTGTACTAGCACACAAAGTGGAGGGAGGTAACCAACAGTGTAACAGCTGGCAAAACCATAAATCGGTGCACTTTCATTTGCCACACAAGCTACCAACAACCTTTGTAGTTCTATTGGAAAATGAAACTGCATCAATCAAACTTTTTTGTACACCACCAATGCAAGCAGAACTGCTAGAAGACTTGATTGCTGACATCTGCCCCCCACGCACCCACCCACGCACCCACCCCACCCCACACACACACCCCACCTCTCTCTGTGTGAGCCCCCCTCGTTTTCATCAAAAAAAGACAGCAGTTGCAATGCATAAATACCCAAGAGTGTAAAGTAAGAGTGGTGTGTGTGTGTGTGTGTTTAGGTGGGAGGGGAGGGGGGAGAAGGGGGGGGGTGGGGGGGAGGGGACAGGGGAGACAATGGAAAAAAAAGTCCAGCAAGGTGGCTTAGTGTGAATGGGGCAAAAGGCCCGGCAGATAAACAAGTGGCGTTCCTCAGCAGGCTGCCCCTTAATCTGTCTTGGTGTCAGTCAAAGCCAGCTGTAGTTTCCTCCTCAAATATGGCGCTGCGTTTGTCATGACTAGACCCCCATTCCCCCCCCCCCCACCCCCACAGTGCAACAATGCCCCAGTATCTCAGCATCTGCTGTCTCACTAGGCACTTGCACCAACCTGTAGCCAAGTAGCTGATAGTCAACACATGACCTACATAGTCAACACATGACCTACATAGTCAACATATGACCTACATAGTCAACACATGGCCAAAACATGTAGCCAAGTGGCTGGTAGACAACACATAGCCAACATAGTCAACACATAGCCAACATGCAGCCAAGTAGCTGATAGTCAACACATGACCTACATAGTCAACACATGACCTACATAGTCAACATATGACCTACATAGTCAACACATGGCCAAAACATGTAGCCAAGTGGCTGATAGACAACACATAGCCAACATAGTCAACACATAGCCAACATGTAGCCAAGTAGCTGATAGTCAACACATGGCCTATGTAGTCAACACATAGCCAACATGTAGCTATGCAGCTGATAGTCAACACATGACCTACATGTAACAATGTAGCTGACAGTCAACACATAGCCAACATGCAGCCACGTAGCTGACAGTCAACACATGACCTACAGAAATGTAGTCCTGCATCCTATGACTAATGCATGACCTACATGTAATATACACCTGAGGATTTATGCCTGCCCTGCATAGGTGCATGCAGCCATGACCCCAGTTAACACCTGACAGGTGACCTACATCTCCCAGGCACTCAGCTCTCCAGGCAAAATGAATAAATCGCCACTTCATAAACCAATGAAGATGTGACCAAAAATAAATAAAGCATGCAAACAATCAACACATGACCTACAACTGTCATGATGCCCTGAGAGAGAAGACAAACCGACACAGGCAAATCACACACCGACATTCCAGTCAGGTTAGTTAGTCAGTTATTGGATTTCTACATCCCATCAACCACACAGGTTTACTCCAGTGCATACTCTCTCGTCCACTGACATGTAAACATCAACCAATAAATTCAATCCATCAACCTAGAATGAACAAAGAAAACATGAATAAATGAAATGATATAAATAAATGAAATCGAAGCCAAACCTTGTTTGTTTTTTAACTGAGAAATGAAGACTTTTAACTGAGAAATAAAGACAGTTTTAACTGAGAAATAATGACAGTTTTAACTGAGAAATAAAGATAAGTAAGATATAAAGAGAGTTTTAGGTGAGAAAGAAAGAGTTTTCAGTGAGAACAGGTTTAGGTGAGGAAGAAAGTTTTAAGTGAGAAGAGGTTTAGGTGAGAACTGAAGAGTTTTCGGTGAGAAAGGGGAGCGGCAGACAAGGCGTGGGGCGACTTACCCTCCAGGAAGGGCTGACTGCTGGGGGTTGGTGGCAGGGCGGACTCGGGACTGGGGTAGCCCTGCTGGTAGTCACCCAGCTCCGGCACACACAGGGCCTCACTGTAGCACAGCAGTGAGCGCGCCTGCAGCACCTCTGAAAACAGCAATGGCAGCGTGACACACTGAGGGTGACAGGGCACACTGAGGGTGACAGGGCACACTGAGGGTGACAGGGCACACTGAGGGTGACAGGGCACACTGACGGTAACAGGGCGCACTGTGGGTGACAGGACACACTGAGGGTGACAGGGCACACTGAGGGTGACAGGGCACACTGACGGTAACAAGGCGCACTGTGGGTGACAGGTCACACCGAGGGTGACAGGGCACACTGGGGGTGACAGAACACACCAAGGATGACAGGACACACTGAGGGTGACAGGACACACCAAGGGTGACAGGACACATCAAGGGTGACAGGACACACCAAGGGTGACAGGACACACCAAGGATGACAGGACACACTGCAAGGGTGACAGGACACACTGCAGGTGACAGGACACACCAGGGTGACAGACACACCAAGGGTGACAGGGCACACTGCAAGTGACAGGACACACCCAGAGTGACAGGACACACTGAAGGTGACAGGACACACTGAGGGTGACACAACACTGAGGGTGACAGGGCACACCAAGGGTGACAAGACACCCTGGGGAAGACATGATACACTGTAGATGACATGACACCATTGAAGACATGGCACATTGGGGACAACAGGACACAAAAGCATGACAGAGGACATGACACATTGAGAACAACATGGCACACCGAGGGCATCATGACACACAGATGACAACATGACACACTGACACATGAGAAACACACTTCTATAAATCTAACAAATGTCTACAATACCGTAATGGAACCAGTGATCAAAGCAGAAAATAAAACGAAAAACCGAAGTCCAAAAGATGGCTGAAGGTGTAACAAAGGCAGGAGTCAAACAGTCAAGATAAATGGAGAGAGAGAAGGAAGACCGGCCGGGTGATGGGAAGAAGGCTGGAGAGGGCTCTGGGGAGACAATCAAAGAGGAAGAGGCAGAACGGGAGAGAGGTCTTCCTCTCCCTTGCTGGTGGGGGCAGACGGAGAGCAGAGGGCCGCACCTTTCTTCAGCATGTCCAGGTGCTCCCACAGGATGTCGCCCACGAAGGGCGGACAGCGGCTGGTGAACTCGTCCCGCTCCATCTTGCACAGCTGGGAGCCCTTCACGGTCCACATGCTGACGTCGATGCCGTGCAGACTCAGCTCCGCCGACGACCAGGCCAGCCACTGCTGCACGTGCACCGGGCTCCACTGGGCGGGATCTGCATCACACAACACCCCTCGTAGTATCAGGCGTCACAACACCCCTCGTAGTACCAGGCGTCACAACACCCCTCGTAGGACCAGGTGTCACACAATACCCCTCGTAGTACCAGGCGTCTCAACACCCCTCGTAGTACCAGGTGTCACACAATACCCCTCGTAGTACCAGGCGTCACAATGCCCCTGACAGTACCAGAAATCACACAACACCCCTCATAGCACACATTTCACACTCTCCTGGTATCTTAAGTCAATACGCACACATTCACACTTTTCTGGTTTCTCAATCGATAGTCAGGTCACATCAACAAAGTCTGTCTGATCACACACTGTTACACAACAAAGTATGACACACAACCAGTCCTGCAACGAAGACAGATTTCATCTGTCCCAAAATAAAGAACAGACACACCAACTGTCCCACAACAAAAGAGACACACCAACTGTCCCACAACAAAAGACACATACCAACTGTCCCACAATAAAGGACAGACACACCAACTGTCCCACAACAAACAAGACATACCAACTGTCCCACAACAAAAGACACACACCAACTGTCCCACAACAAGACAGACATACCAATTGTCCCACAATAAAGGACAGACACACCAACTGTCTCACAACAATAGACAGACACCAACTGTCCAAACAAAAGACAAACACACAGACACAATCTTCTGTCCCACAATAAAAGACACCATCTGTCCCACAACAAAAGACAGACACCAACTGTCCCACAACAAAAGACAGACATACCAACTGTCCAACAACAAAAGATGGACACATCTTCTGTCCCACAATAAAAGACACCATCTGTCCCACAACAAAAGACAGACACACCAACTGTCCCACAACAAAAGACAGACATCAACTGTCCCACAACAAAAGACAGACACATCAACATCATCTGTCCCACAATAAAAGACAGACACACCACCTGCCCCACCACAAAAGACAGACACACCAACTGTCCCACAACAAAAGACAGACATCAACTGTCCCACAATAAAAGACAGACACACCACCTGCCCCACACACAAAAGACAGACACACCAACTGTCCCACAACAAAAGACAGACATCATCTGTCCCACAATAAAAGACAGACTACACCACCTGCCCCACCACAAAAGCCTGTTCCGTAAAAGCGATCTCTGAATATCCCAGGCCATCTCTCCCTCTCATTCGGTTATTACACTTACTTTTTTCCGGTGGGGGTTGGGGGGGGGGGGGGGGGGGGGGGGGGGGGGGCTATAAAGCCGTGCTTCAAAAGCCCTGAAAACCACAATCAGTAAATTAACCAGAAAACAGAGGCCCGCATCCCGTCGCCGGACTAATCCGTCAAAATGTCCTCCGAGCCGGGCGCGCCCAGCGCTATGGCGGCAAAACCCGGCCCGTCTCGGTAAACCACGCGCCCCGCCGAGACAGGTTCCCCGTCGCACCTGCAGCGTTCTAAACGGCCGTCCCTTTCATGCGTCCCCGGGGTCCCATCGGCTGCTGGAGGCGATTATCACACCCTCCCTCTCCCGGCCCTCACGCATCGCCTCAACCACTGCCGTACTGCCAATTAATCCATCACACCCGTACCAATTAGGTAGAAATCGCCAGGGCTTTCTCTCTTTTCTTTCCTTTTTTTTTTTTTTTTTTTTAGAGAGAGAGAGAGAGGCAGACAGACAGACGGACGGACAGACAGACAGAGACAGACAGAGAGATAGAGACAGAGAAAGGGGCCTGGGGGAGGGGGGAGAACACTTTTGTTTAATTGGGCTTTACGAGTAATTTTGCTAGTGACAGAAAGTTTTCCCAGCGACCGTATTATTGATTACCCGCTAAAGACTGAACGTGTCTACAACGAACCGTGAGCAAGTTCGTTCACTCGAGACTAGTTCACACACACCACACACACACACACACACACACACACACACACACGCGCGCGCGCGCACCAGCACGCACGCACGCACGCACGCACGCACGCACGCACGCACGCACGCACACACACACACACACACACACACACACACACACACACACACACACACCCGCGCGCGCACACACACACACACACACACACACACCACACACACACGCACACACACCCTCACCACACACCACACACACTGACACACACACCACACACACACACACACACACACACACACACACACACACACACACACACACACACACCCACACACACACACACACACACACACACACACACACACACACACACACACACACACTGACACACACACACACACACACACACACACACACACACACTGACACACACACTCACACACACACACACACACACACACACACACACACACACACCATTCCTCAAAAAACTGAATACAAATCCTCCCTCTTGAAACCAAAACGACACTGATCCACCACTTCCACCAGTGGAGCAAAACCAAAAGCAGTAAGCCCTCGTCCCTTCAAACCCAACGTAAACTGATTTCGCACACTAAGACAATCCACCAGCAGGTAAAAATCGGTCTGCAAAACTCATTCCCGCCAAACCACTCTCTCCACGCTTGGCTGGGCACAGCTTGATGACTAATTAAGGTAATCATTTTTCCACTCGTCGTATCATCATGATGCAGTCACCGCCGGTTGGCTGTGAAGGGGTCTCTGACTCCGCCACCCCCAGCCCCCTCCCCCCCCCCCACCCTTCTCCACCCCCCACCCCCTTCTCCACCCTCCGTCCCCTTCTCCACCCACCCACCCCCCCACCCCACCCCCACCCTGGGGAATGCCAGCATTTGATGGAGCTGTTGCTCTCAAATGGCCACAATTTGTCTCGGTATCAGTCGGCTTGGAACACTATGCTCTGATGATTTCTCTCCCCCCCCCCCCCCCCCCCACCCCCAACCACACACACTCTCTCTCTCTCCTCTCTCTCTCTCTCTCTCTCTCTCTCTCTCTCTCCTCTCTCTCTCTCACCACACACACACACACACACACACACTTCCTCTCCCCCTTCCCCCGAAAGGAGGTGGAGGTGGTGGGGGGGGGGGGGGGGGAGACTTGGGGCTTGCTTGCTTACCTTTGGGAATGTTGAGTCTCTGCTGTTCTTTCTCAAAGGACCGGAAGCTCTCCTGCAGGACCTGCGACATTTTCTGCGTGGTGCCTGGAGTGAGGGGCGGCACCCCCTGCCCGCTGGGCAAGTCTGCAACACACAGCAACACACCCTCAACGTCTGCAACACACCGCAACACACCCTCAACGTCTGCAACACACCGCAACACACCCTCAACGTCTGCAACACACCGCAACAAACCCTCAACGTCTGCAACACGCCGAAACACACCCTCAACGTCTGCAACACACCGCAACAAACCCTCAATGTCTGCAACACACCGCAACAAACCCTCAACGTCTGCAAAACACCGCAACAAACGATCAACGTCTGCAACACACCGCAACATACCCTCAACGTCTTCAACACACCGCAACAAACTATCAACGTCTGCAACACACCGCAACAAACTCTCAACGTCTTCAACACACCGCAACAAAACTCTCAACGTCTTCAACACACCGCAACAAACTATCAACGTCTGCAACACACTGCAACAAACTATCAACGTCTGCAACACACCGCAACAAACTATCAACGGCGAGTCCGCAACACAATCAACAAGACTGCACACACATACACATAACCAGTCTGCACACACATAACAAACTATCCTATCAACATACATGAACTATCAACACACATAACAAACTATCCCATCAACATACATGAACTATCAACACACATAACAAACTATCCCATCAACATACATGAACTATCAACATACATAACTATCCTATCAACATACATAAACTATCAACACATAAACTATCAACACACATAAACTACCTACGACAAGTTTGCAACAAAACAAGTCTGAATACAGTGACACGCAAATATTTACTGTGAACACACACATACACACTCCCCCCCCCCCCCCCCCCCATCACCTTAACACGGTCTTACAGGATAGTTTGTGGCGGACAATTTGTTACCATGGTTGACCCCACCACCCCCCCAACACCCTCCCTCTTTCTGCCGTTCAGAGTCCAAGATCATCGTTTGTTACGCCATTGATAAATTACTGCTGTTACCACACTGCTCTGTGTGTGTGTGTGCGTGTGTGTGTGTGGTGTGTGTGTGTGTGTGTGTGTATGTGTGTGTGTGTGTGTGTGTGTGTGTGTGTGTGTGTGTGTGTGTGTGTGTGTGTGTGTGTGCGTGCGTGTAGGCGCGCGCTTTTTGGGGTGATATTTTGGCTGAGGCAAGCGCGTTGGCGAAGCAGTTTCAAGACCATGAATGAATGAAAATTTATATACAGCGCATAAAAAAATATTTAAAAAACTAAAACTTCCACACAAAACCTTGCGTGTTCACAGCGCCACATACACACAGTGCCATCTGGCCTACAGTGTGCGTAGCTGTAGTGGTGGCAGTGTGTGTAGCTGTGGTGGTGGCAGCGTGTGTAGCTGTGATGATGGCAGTGTGTGTAGCGGTGGTGATGGCAGTGTGTGTAGCTGTTGTGGTGGCAGTGTGTGTAGCTGTGGTGATGGCAGTGTGTGTGGCTGTGGTGATGGCAGTGTGTGTGTAGCTGTGGTGATGGCAGTGTGTGTGGCTGTGGTGATGGCAGTGTGTGTAGCTGTGATGATGGCAGTGTGTGTAGCTGTGATGTGTGTAGCTGTGGTGGTGGCAGTGTGTGTAGCTGTGGTGATGTGTGTAGTTGTGATGATGGCAGTGTGTGTAGCTGTGGTGATGGCAGTGTGTGTGGCTGTGGTGATGGCAGTGTGTGTGGCTGTGGTGATGGCAGTGTGTGGCTGTGGTGGTGGTGTTGAAATGGAAATAAACTGTGGGAGAACCACTTCCAAACAAACTCATTCCCACCCACACCCACACCCTCGCACGCTCCAAGCGGAGAAACGAGGTACGACGGAGAAGGGGGGGGGGGGGGGGGGGGGAGGCAGTTAAAGAAAACTGACAAACTGACTTTCATTACACATGGATAACAAGCACGAATTCCTGTCAGAAAACCTGTCTTGGAAGGTGGTGTGTGTGTGGGGGGGGGGGGGGGGGGGTGGGGTGAGGGTGATGGGCCGAAGAGAGCCAGCGAGAGAGAGAGAGAGAGAGAGAGAGAGGAGAGCTATCCTGGGGAGTGGGGGGGGGGGGGGATTCTGGCAACACACACATACACAGTGGAGGCGGTTAAGTTGTGTGTTTTGTTGTTTTTTCAAGGGCGTGGGCGGGGGGGGGGGGGGGGGGGAGGGGGTCTGCAAATGCTGTAAATCAACGGTGTCAGTCGTCAGGTCCCGAAGTCTCTACCTCTGCACTGGCTCTCCGCTTCCTCCTCAATGAATTTCGGCAAGAGGCCAGCCTGCGGCCTCCAGAGGCCTCTTCCGGGACGCGCCCTCACCACCAGCCGGCACAGCTGTGCGCTCCAACTACTGCCACATAGGCACCGCGCTTTTCCACGCTTTGCTCTCATCCCTAACAGAGCCTCAACGCGTGCTCCAGTTTTAAAGACCCTGGGAAGCCGTGATAAGCTTAGGGGCCATATTTGGCAGCCCTTATCGAGCGACAGCCAATCAGAGGCCAGTACACTAGTAACCTTTCACCTGTGGACCTGCCATGAATGAAATGGTGCACACGAGACTGTGTTTTTGAAAAGAAAAGAAAAAAGGCGCCCCCCCCCCCCCCCCCCTCCGCATCGCCCCGTTTTACCCCCACGATGTCCTCGTGACTTCAGTTTGTGCCTGCTGCATGCTGCATGCTGTCCTACTTGCTTGCTCGTCACTGCTCATCCTCTTTTTGTAGCGCCGTGCTAAACGGTCGTTTGGTTGGGCTGTCTGTTCCTCTCTCGGGCCAAGTTAGTGTCTGCGTTTTCCGTTGTAGTCAGCTACAAGTCCGCTTCCAATGACATTAAATTACACTGCTTATAAAATTCTCTCTCTCTCTCTCTCTCTCTCTCTCTCACACACACACACACACACACACACACACTCTCTCTCTCTCTCTCTCTCTCTCTCTCTCTCTCTCTCTCTCTCTCTCTCTCTCTCTCTCACCACACACACACACACACACACACACTCTCTCGCTCTCTCTCTCTCCTCTCTCTCTTCTCTCTCTCTCAATGATTTTTCAACCAATAATTATTAAAACATGGCCACTTCAACAAACTAGGTCAGGTTTGGTTCTTAATGTCTTCGGATGTCACCTGACATTTGGGACAAAATATACGAAGATCTTAAACATCTAAAGTTGATCAAATAAAATTTAATTAAAAAAACGGTTGGCTATAATTATAACGAATTACTTTTACAAAAGAACTCTTACTTTGAATTTTCCATCTATTTATTCAGGTGTAATATGTTGGTGGATGCGTTTAAAAACATACATATTTGCATATAATTATATTTACCTAAGCAAACTCGTTGATCGCTTTTACGCAGCACTATTCTCCGCTCTCGAGCAGACTCACTGCTCTAGTCGCACGCTATTTATTCTACTGGAGTGACTAGTTTTTCATAGCGCGTTTTGAATATCCATCCGTGGCGTGTTTACAACGCTGTTTGGTTGTTACATGGCTGGTGCCAGGGGAAACTGCTGCCGTCTCGGCACGTTCTGTGTACACTACACAACCATGCACCACGACACGTCACTTCATGCAAACAACACACGCAGGGCGCATGCGTGTCAGTATACATCAGTGTCGAGTGTAACATCCTGATAAAAAAAAATATATATATATATAAAATAATTAAAAAACGTGACAGCATGGGGAGTTGTGTGTGACATGGCGAAAGGAACTCCACACTTGAAAATTGCAGCAGTTATTAGAACAGGGGCCAGTATCACACGGGCCAGTATCACACGGGCCAGCTGAAATTACACGTACTTGGATCTGCCGTACCACCAGTCGTTATTAACGCGTACCACCAGTCATTATTAACGCGTACCACCAGTCATTATTAACGCGTACCACCAATCGTTATTAACGCGTACCACCAATCGTTATTAACGCGTACCACCAGTGGTTATTAACGCGCAAGTCATCGTCGCTTTAACGAGCATCACATAAAAGGCCGCAGATCCTAAAACAATCGCCAACGGATCGCTTGACAATGCGCGAGGCACACTGACGGCACGTGGAACAACTCCCGGCCAAATCACATTCATCCCACATGAGCGGGTCGTGGGAGTTATGGGCCCTGTCACAGGTGGTTCCAACTCGCCTCGTTTCACAGTCCAGCGCGTGCTGGGAGCGAGAGGTGCGCGCGCACCGGCCACCACCCCCTCCCCCCACCTAGCCCGCAGATGAGGAGGATCGGGCCGGTGATGAGATTACTTTCGCTTCCCTTCAGCCCCCCCCCCCCCCCCCCCCCCCCCCATCTCCCTCCCTCCACACACACGCACACAAACCTGTACACGCTGGAACTCAACAACTTTAGGCAACTTTTTGAACCACTCGGCGCCCGCGCCACTCTCAATTCCAGTTCTCGTGCCCGACCATTTTCTGAAACACTCGCATTTTAATCCACGTACCCGACCATTTTCTGAAACTCGCATTTTAATCCACGTGCCCGACCATTTTCTGAAACTCGCATTTTAATCCACGTACCCGACCATTTTCTGAAACTCGCATTTTAATCCACGTGCCCGACCATTTTCTGAAACTCGCATTTTAATCCACGTGCCCGACCATTTTCTGAAACACTCGCATTTTAATCCACGTGCCCGACCATTTTCTGAAAACACTCGCATTTTAATCCACGTGCCCGACCATTTTCTGAAAACACTCGCATTTTAATCCACGTGCCCGACCATTTTCTCCACCAGGTTTTAGTCCCCGTGTCAGACCATTTTCTGAACCATTTAGATTTTAGTCCTCCCGTCAGACCATTTTCTGAACCATTTAGATTTGAGTCCTCCCGTCAGACCATTTTCTGAACCATTTAGATTTTAGTCCCCGTGTCAGACCATTTTCTGAACCATTTAGATTTTAGTCCTCCCGTCAGACCATTTTCTGAACCATTTAGATTTGAGTCCTCCCGTCAGACCATTTTCTGAACCATTTAGATTTTAGTCCTCGTGTCAGGCCATTTTCTGAACCATTTAGATTTTAGTCCTCCCGTCAGACCATTTTCTGAAGCACTCAGATTTTAGTCTTCGTGCCAGACCATTTTCTGAAGCACTCAGATTTTAGTCCTCCCGTCAGACCATTTTCTGAAGCACTCAGATTTTAGTCCTCGTGCCATTTCTGAATCGCTCACTAGTTAGTCTCGGTGTCAGGAAAGAGCTACAATGCCCTCCGACTTTACAGAGGATTTGCTTCAACTGATCACCTTCATACAGAGCCACTGTCAGCCCAGTGCTTCAACTGACCGCCTTCATAGTTCATACAGAGCCAGTCAGCCCAGTGCTTCAACTGATCGCCTTCGCCCCTTTCACCAAGTTAAATCCCCAAGAAAGGCCACTGTAAAGCCCAACGCTTCAACTGACCGCCTTCACAGTTCATACAGAGCCACTGTCAGCCCAACGCTTCAACTGACCGCCTTCACAGTTCATACAGAGCCACTGTCAACCCAACGCTTCAACTGACCGCCTTCACAGTTCATACAGAGCCACTGTCAGCCCAACGCTTCAACTGATCGCCTTCATAGTTCATACAGAGCCACTGTCAGCCCAACGCTTCAACTGACCGCCTTCACAGTTCATACAGAGCCACTGTCAGCCCAACGCTTCAACTGATCGCCTTCACAGTTCATACAGAGCCACTGTCAGCCCAACGCTTCAACTGATCGCCTTCACAGTTCATACAGAGCCACTGTCAGCCCAACGCTTCAACTGATCGCCTTCACAGTTCATACAGAGCCACTGTCAGCCCAACGCTTCAACTGATCGCCTTCACAGTTCATACAGAGCCACTGTCAGCCCAATGCGCTTTTGTGGTACCGCTGCTACGTTGGTGTCATCGCAGATCAGCAGCAATGACTCCTCCGTCTGCCAGTGACTAGCCTGTGTTCCTAGCAACGAGTCCATTCCATCTGTACCCCCCCCCCCCCCCCCCCCCCCCCCCCCCCCCCATTCCCGTCCCTAATAAACCACACGGTTTTTGTGGACGTAAGGAATCGCTGAATCCCCCCATGAAGGCAGTAGAATCTAGGAATAAGCCCATGAAGGCAGTATGAACGAGGAATAAGCTCATGAAGGCAGTATGAAGGAGGAATAAGCCCATGAAGGCAGTATGAAGGAAGAATAAGCTCATGAAGGCAGTATGAACGAGGAATAAGCTCATGAAGGCAGTATGAACGAGGAATAAGCTCACGAAGGCAGTATGAACGAGGAATAAGCTCATGAAGGCAGTATGAAGGAGGAATAAGCTCATGAAGGCAGTATGAACGAGGAATAAGCTCATGAAGGCAGTATGAACGAGGAATAAGTAGGGCAGTATGGGAGGAAGGCGGGGGAGGGGGTAAAACGAGGAATAAGTCATGAAGGGGGGGGAGAGAGAATGGGGGGTAAGACTGTAATGAAGGCAGTATGACGGAGGAGGGGGGGGGGTGGGGGGGGGGGGGGGAAACTGTAATGAAGGCAGTATGACGGAGGGAGGGGGGAGAGAATGGGGGGTCAGACTGTAATGAAGGCAGTATGACGGAGGAGGGGGGGGGGGGGGAGAGAATGGGGGGTCAGACTGTAATGATGGCAGTATGACGGAGGAAGGGGGAAGGGGGGTAGAGAGCTGTGGGGTCAGACGGTAATGGAGACGGCGTCACGGAGTAATCTGCCGTTAAACGGTCACTATAACTTTTGACCTTTGTCAGACAAGGAGATTAAGAAAGGTCAGAGGTGGGGTGGATGACACTTGACCCCAGCACTGGGCCTACGCTGTGCGGTCAATGGCATAAAAATGTCGTGTCGAGCGCTCACGGAGAGCACACCGCTGTGGCAGCGCCCACACCTAACCAGGTTTGTCTGCACGTTTTCGACTGCTCCACTCACCCGTCTGGTTTTCATCCCTAGTCCTCTTCGTTTCCATCTTCCTCCTCCGTCTTCTTCATCCCTAGTCCTCTTCGTTTCCATCTTCCTCTTCCTCCTCATCCCTAGTCCTCTTTGTTTCCATTTGTCTTCCTCCCTTCCGTTTTTTTGTCCTTCATCCCTAGTCCTCTTTGTTTCCATCTTCCTCCTCCGTCTTCTTCATCCCTAGTCCCTCTTCGTTTCCATTTTTTCCCTTTTTTCCTCCGTTTTTCTTCCCCCCCCTCCCTAGTCCTCTTCGTTTCCATCTTCCTCCTCCGTCTTCTTCATCCCTAGTCCTCTTTGTTTCCATCTTCCTCCTCCTCCTTCATCCCTAGTCCTCTTTGTTTCCATCTTCCTCCTCCGTCTTCTTCATCCCTAGTCCTCTTTGTTTCCATCTTCCTCCTCCGTCTTGTCCTTCATCCCTAGTCCTCTTTGTTTCCATCTTCCTCCTCCGTCTTGTCCTTCATCCCTAGTCCTCTTCGTTTCCATCTTCCTCTTCCTTCTGTCCTTGCTTGCTAACATCCAGCCATGACCCTCTGCACGATTATCACTTACCACAGAAAACTGTACGGTGTTTACAATATTCAATTGTACGGTGTTTACTATATTTCCATTTACACGGTGTTTACAATATTCAATTGTACGGTGTTTACTATATTTCCATTTACACGGTGTTTACAATATTCAATTGTATGATGTTTAGAACATTCAACTGTATTGTTTGTGGAATGTTCAATTGTATGGCGTTTACATATTCAATTGTATGGTGTTTAGAATATTCAATTGTATGGTGTTGAGAATATTCAGTTGTATGGAATACAGAATATTCAATTGCACAATGTTTAGAATGTTCAATTGTATGGCGTTTACAATATTCAATTGTATGGTGTTGAGAATATTCAATTGTATGGTGTTGAGAATATTCAATTGTATGGAGTATAGAATATTCAATTGTATGGTGTTGAGAATATTCAATTGTATGGTGTTGAGAATATTCAACAGTATGGTGTTGAGAATATTCAATTGTATGGAGTATAGAATATTCAATTGTATGGTGTTGAGAATATTCAATTGTATGGAGTATAGAATATTCAATTGTATGGTGTTGAGAATATTCAATTGTATGGTGTTGAGAATATTCAATTGTATGGTGTTGAGAATATTCAGTTGTATGGAGTATAGAATATTCAATTGCACGGTGTTTAAAATGTTCAATAGTATGGTGTTGAGAATATTCAATTGTATGGAGTATAGAATATTCAATTGTATGGCGTTGAGAATATTCAATTGTATGGAGTGTAGAATATTCAATTGCACGGTGTTTAGGATGCTCAATTGTACGGCGTTTATAATATTCAGTTGTACTGTCTTTATGATATTTAATTGTACTTGTTTAGAATATTCAGTTGCACAGTGTTTACATTATTCAATTGTATCGTATTTAGAACATTCAATTGTACGGTGTTTCGAATATTCAACTGTACGGTGTTTGGAATATTAAATTGTACAGCGTTTAGAACATTAAACTGTATGGTGTTTAGAATATTCAACTGCACGATGTTTAAAATATTCTATTGTAGTGATGATGATGAAGTGATGCTTAATGTCCTCAGATGTCAGTTGACATATTAGGGACAAGTTGTGACCAATGCCGAAGCACGGTTCAATAATTCTTTACGTCCACGGAAACCAGAAGGCTCGTTAGGACGGACAGCTCAGGACGGCCACCTCGACTCTCACACAGCTCCTGAACTATGCTGTTGTAGTGTGTTTAGAATATTCAATTGTAGGGTGTTTAGAATATTCACACGAATCTTGCATACTTTTCTTAAACAAGCTGGATTTGAGAACTGTCGTGTGTGTGTGTGTGTGTGAGTTGGGGGTGGGGGTACCGGTGTTTGTGTGTGGCGTGTCGGGGTGGAGGGTGGGGAGGGGGGCACAGAGGGACCAGTGGGGAGGGGGGGGGGGGGTGTTAATCCGGCCGATGTCGGCGACAGAGGGGTATTGTTGGTGCAGGAAGGAACCGAGCGCAGCCTCCAGTTCCCAGGCTGTCAGGGCTCGGACCGAGTGGACAGTGACTGACCAGCGCCGTCACGGCCACTGCACATAGGGCCCCTCACTCTGCCGCTCTCAACTGCCCTGGCACTTACCTCCCCTCCCATTCCTTTCCCCATCACCGATCTACTGACAAGGCCTTTCAAATGCTGTTGGGAAATTTTCAAATTTCTCTCTCAAACTATTTGTTCTGTTAAATGATGCAATGCTCTCTCTCTCTCTCTCTCTCTCTCTCTCTCTCTCTCTCTCTCTCTCTCTCTCTCTCCAAAAAGCTAATAACAGCAATCTAACGTTTGACACCTTTCAACCCTGTGCCCCAGATAATGTAAATGAAGCAGTTCCGACAGACAAAACGTCTTGCTACGTGTGATGTGGAGAGCACAGCAGGCTGACTGCCTGCCACAAAACGCCTTGTTAGCCGGCTGAGGAGACTTCCAGCCCAGACAGCGTGCTGCTGACCCCCTCCACCCTCCTCCCCATACTGGTAACCATGGGCACAGAGGCAGAGAAAAACGTGTTGCAGTAACGGACAGTTGTACCAGAATATGAACAATCCACAAATGTCTACGGACAAACCGGCTGTAGGACAACTATCAGCCATTTCACCACCAGCTCAAACAGAAACCTAGACAATTCACCACAGGCGGGGCGAGTATGTGTTGTTTTGCCGTGAATCACACACACACACACACACACACACACCACACACACACACACACACACACACACACACACACACACACACACCACACACACACACACACACACACACACACACACACACACACACAGAGTGCATAGCCTCAATGGTGGCCTTCTCAAAGTCAATGGCTGACAGTTACTGGTTGTCGTTTTTCCCGTCGTACACTGTCCGTGGTGCTGACAAACCACAGACCACACAGTTGGCAGGAACACTGCCTCCACATTCCGCTCCTCCGGTAGACTTACCAACTGTCCTGTGAAGATGATGACCCACGTCATCAACATCTAAACGACTGCACCCCCCCACCCCCACCCCCCCACCCCCCCAAAAAAAAAATCACACAAAGTGAGTCACGCTCCATCAACGTCCCCAACGACTGTCTAATCATGGGAGGCGACAAGGCGGAGAGATACCCTTCAACACTTCAACAAGCCTGCACCTCGGCCTGAACACTGAAATTTGCCAGGGCATCGACCGAGACAGCGCCAATCCCACCGCGTTGCTGATGGTCCACGCGCCGGTTGCCAGCGCCCCCTGCCGCCAGTGGAGCAGCGGGCTCCTTTGGGCAACGTCCAGAATCTGCTGGTCACGTCAGAGTGCCGCGGGCTATCTAAGCCCATTAGGGCCCAGGGTTCATTGAGGGCGGTCCGGCAAGAACCTGCCCGCTGCTCAACACGCTCTTCAACACTGGGCAACAAAGCGGGCCCTCCATCCACACGGTCCCCTAAGTGCAGGTCCCCGCCGTTGAAGGTTTAATCCCCGCTTACGCCTTAACTCGTGCGTTTGTTGTCGGTTCCAGACAAGTGACAGGTGAAACCCGCGTTAAACCCCAATCAGAACGCGGCCCGTTTGCGTCCGCCGGTTTGGCCTCCAGATACGCTACACACCCTGGTGATCAAGATGTGGGCTGAAGCGCGCTGTTGAGAATGTCGGGTGACGCCAGTTACAAGGCAGTAACTGTAACTGTTGCGAATGTCGAGTGACGCCAACTTAACAAGGCAGTAACTGCTGAGAACATCGGGCGGGTGACGCCAACCTTACAAGGCAGTAACTGTAACTGCTGAGAACGTCCAGTGACGCCAACCTTACAAGGCAGTAACTGCTGAGAACATCGGGCGGGTGACGCCAACCTTACAAGGCAGTAACTGTAACTGCTGAGAACGTCCAGTGACGCCAACCTTACAAGGCAGTAACTGCTGAGAACGTCGGGTGACGCCAACCTTACAAGGCAGTAACAGTAACTGCTGAGAACGTCCAGTGACGCCAACCTTACAAGGCAGTAACTGTAACTAAATCAGAGAGCCACCTTACAGCAGTAATGTCTAAATCAGGAGTTTTAGCCATGGTTGATACCACAGCCAGTAGGTCTACCGATCGGCGTTTTACCTGGGATACCACAGCCAGTACCGATCGGCGTTTTACCTGGGATACCACAGCCAGTACCGATCGGCGTTTTACATGGGATACCACAGCCAGTACCGATCGGCGTTTTACCTGCCATACTACAGCCAGTACCAGCAGTGTCTTCGAGTCAACCAGATGACGACTCACAGTTAACGTCCGATCAATCGCATCACATCGTATCAGAGTGACTGATATTACATCGTATAGCCTGAAATCACATCGTATCAGAGTGACTGATATTACATCGTATAGCCTGAAATCACATCGTATCAGAGTGACTGATATTACATCGTTACAAAGCCTGAAATCACACCGTGTGGGGGCAGGGAGGCGGATCAGATCGTATCAGGGGGAAAGACTGATACATCACACTCGCATTACGCTGAAACAGCCCTACAGAGAGAACTCGAAGAAAACTTTATTTTACAAGGATTGTAGTTCAGGTTCAGTCAAAAACCTGTCTAACAACTAGTCCTTGCTAAGCTACTGATGAATAGATATCAAATTACAAAGAGAGAGAGAGAGAGAGAGAGAGAGAGAGAGAGAGAGATAGAGAGAGAGAGAGAGAGAGAGAGAGAGAGAGAGAGAGAGAGAGAGAGAGAGAGAGAGAGAGAGAGATTATTGATTTAAATTACAGCACGTTTAATTAAGAGTAAACCCAGAGAGGGGATTTTAAAATGCAGAACCACCTCCCCTGCAAGCGGAACCTTGACAGCACCAAACAAAGGGCCTCGTCGTTCCAGCCTAGCAACCGTCCGATCTTGTCTCAGGTGAGTCTACCTGCTGGACGCTCCCACAAATATTCCGTTATTGACTGTTGGCATGCTTTCATTCCTAATATTATTATTTTTAATCCAAAAAAATAAATAATATATTATATATATAATCTAAACAATATGTACACCGATCGTCCAATCAGCCGAGAGACTGGAGACCTCAAGGGCCGGTGGAGTCACGGCACCCAGGCGTGTCCGACTGGCGCAGGGCCCTCGTCAAAAGCGCCGACCCTTCAGGACCGAGCTAAGCTGCTCAAGTGGCTCAACAACAGAGATAAAGACTCATCTCTGCCGGCCCAACACGGAGGCAGGCCTGGGAGGGGGGGGGAGGGAGGGGGGGGGGGACAAGGGGACAGGGCGGACTGTGGGGAAGGGAGAGAGGGAGGGAGGGAGGAGGGGTGTTGATGACCCAACAGATGGACGATTTGCTGGCCTCATCACAGACACTCCACCGAGGTGCCCAGCAGCGACTACGGCCAGCTGTGTGGGAACGCCCAGAGGCGCTGGCCCTAGCCCAGCAGGGACAGGGTCCGATACGTCACAACCTTCCGCCCTCTGTCTGTTACGCCACCGCGGGGCCGTCACAGGCACTAACGACCTCAGTCACGTCTGCAAGATGTTCTCTGCACATCGCATCGTATCGTATCACATCTTATTGCATCGTATCACATTTTAATACATTGCATCACATCACATCGTGACGAGGGCGGGCGGTACCGTAACGGGGGTAGGGAGGGGGGTACATGTGCACTCACCGAACCCGGCGTGACGGGGTGGGGGGTACCGTGACGGGGTGGGGGGTACCGTGACGGGAGTGGGGGGTACATGTGCACTCACCGAACCTGGCGTGACGCAGCCAGGGCACAGCGCGCTGCTGCAACACGTCTTCCTGCCAGCCTCGCTGAGAAAGAGGATGACGATGGTGATGATGAAGATGACGATGATACTGATAACAGCCACAGCTATCTGAGAAACACCGGTCACCACTTCCCTCGTCCCAAAGCGCACGATGAAAATGATTCCTGCTGGAGACAGAGTCGCAGCCAGTCCAACCGTCCCTGTCTGGGTAACGCTGCTGATGATGTTGGTAACACTGCTGGTAACGCTGCTGATGATGTTGGTAAGACGGATGACGATGTTGGTAAGACGGATGACGATGTTGCTGGTGCTGTGACGGAGAAGCCGCCGTCGTGCGGCCAGGGGGGCGGGGGGTGGCGGGTGCTGCTGCAGGCAGAACCATCTCCGCCGGTGTCCGCGGTGAGGGAGACAGCATGTCTCCGCCTGCCTCACGCCCACCTGCCCGCCACGTCACAGCAGCCCCCCAAGTCAAGACGTGACGTCAGCGTCACCCAAGTCAAGACGTGACGTCAGCGTCACCCAAGTCAAAATGTGATGTCAGCATTCACCCAAGTCAAAACGTGACGACACAATTTGACGTCAACGTCACCTAGGCCAAAACGTGACGACACAATCTGACGTCAGCGTCACCAATGCCAAAATATTACGACAAATCTGACGTCAGCGTCACCAAAGCCTAACCGTGACGATGTTTGTCGACGACGTCAGTGCTGTCAATCCGCGACGAAAGCTGCTGTTGCCGTCACGGCGGTCAGTCCACGACCACGACCACGACGCCGGTGGTCAGCGTGACGGCTGTCCACTGGTGCTGTGTGAAGTAGGATGCAGGGCCCAGGTAGAGGCCGGTGATGAAGCCGGGTGTCCGTCTTGTCCCGACAGGTGGCATCTGGGTGCATTCTGTCTGTCCATGTGCAGGGCTGCACAGGTAAGGCCACTCAGGTCTCCCGCTCCGGACCTTCATCACAGCCCACCGACAGTCCTAATGCAGCCCACCGACAGTCCTAATGCAGCCCACCGACAGTCCTAATGCAGCCACCGACAGTCCTAATGCAGCCCACCGACAGTCCTAATGCAGCCCACCAACAGCCATCGACAGTCCTAATGTAGCCCACCGACAGTCCTAATGTAGCCCACCGACAGTCCTAATGCAGCCCACCGACAGTCCTAATGCAGCCCACCGACAGTCCTAATG